>CM019915.1:2600301-2790301 GCA_009764595.1 Geothlypis trichas | reverse complement strand
CTGGAGGCTAAAAGAAGACACTAAGGAGATCTCACTGCCTGCTCAGCCCACTCATGTACTTTTCTCTGCATGTTACATCCACTTTGGAAGCACTGCTGAGGAGAAGAAACTGGGCTAGGTGAACACCTGGCCTGATCCAAACTGCACTCTGCTCTCAGGATTCTGCTCTCTGCCATAGCAACAAAAAGCTGGAAAACCAACCAATGTGGATAGCATGGAGCTCTACCCAAAGTGCTGAAAAAAAAATGACATCTGTAGGAAATGTTACAATAAATAATCCCAAATTGTGTGCCTTATCTCACATGACAGTATCAGTGCATTTGCAAACCAGGCTGGAAATAACAGCTATTGAGGCAGCCTAATGGAAGTGCAATGTGCTTCCCATGGCTTTTATTCTTTTTCAGGAGCAAGGATTAACGAATTCAGCAGCAAACCCAGACCCCACGTTCAGCAAAACTTCCACGAGCAGCTTAAGGAGTGATTGATGGGTAATTTTCCAGATCTCAACAATAATAAGAACAGCAGCAAACATTAAAGGGTGCAGCAGCATTTTTGTGGAGCAGCGTTGGGTGGCTCAGCGTGCCATTGTGACGATTGTCTCTCATCAATGGAGCCCTTTGGAATCAAATGCAGGTATTTACTCGAACCCAACACACAGCCCAGTGTTTGTCTAGCTCCCAGTCTGCCTGGTCAGCTAATGCTGTGTTTGGAAGAGGTTTCTGACTCTGACAAAGAAATGGATAACCAGACATTTCCTCATCGTGCCATCTGAAAATCTGGGGGAGAGCGGCGGCCGGGAGCGAGGGGAGAGGCTCTGTGCAGTCCATGAAATGGAGCTGGCCCTGAATCCCAGCAAACCCACAGAGCTGGGAGAATCCCAGGGCAGCCTCAGCCTTCCAGCAGTGTAAAGAAGAGAGGACAGGCTGATGATTTTCAGTGCTTGGCTCTGGGTCTGCTTTTCACTCCTGGCGCCTGTGGGAGCGGCACCAGACGAGGAGGTCAGCACAGGAACCTCCTCTGAAAATAATGGCTGTGAGACTCTCAAGGCTCTTCTCCTCACAAAGAGGATGAATGTCTCCTCTCTCCAAGCACACTGACCTGCCCAAGGTCACATCCTCGGGGACAGAGCCACAGTTACTCCTGAGGAAGTGCCTGATCCAGCTTCATGTGACACACTGCACCAGTGCCCCGTGTCCCCTGCCCAGAGATAAAGCCCAGCCACAGTTCCTGACATCGATTAGCCCAGCATTACCACATAATGATGGTTATTATTGCCTGGAGCCTGATAAGGTCAGCATCTCACTGCACTTGTGAGGCATTTTTGGACTCTGATACAAACAGACAATTTGTAAAAAAAAGAAAAAAAATCTTAAAAAAATGCACTTCCTTTGCACTTCCTAAGTGAAATCAAATTGGGGTGAAACCTGCCTCATTCCAACAGTTGTCACTTTGTTTTTAAGCTCTGCATTAAACCAGCATTTCAGCAAGTTGGGAGAGTGATATGAACCCGGAATCAGAGGCTGTGGAATCCTTTGTATTTGTACAGCCTCTGCCAAAAGTGCTTTATTAGCAGGTCACAAAGTCTCATAGGCTGGAATTTCTGCAGTAAATTGCATTCAGCCTGAGCTCACAAATCATTAGCCATGCAATCTTGTTTATCCTGCTAGGACATGGAGTTTGTCCTGTTACAAAATCAAAGCAGCAAGGTTGAATGGTTCTGAGTGAAAAGCCTGATGAGTGAACAAGATCCTCTGAGGAGGGGTGAGGGGGCTGGAGGGACAATCCCTGGGTGCAAACACAGCCAGGAGGGAGCACGTGAGGGGTCCTGTGGAGGAGAGATCCCCCTGAGCAGCCAGAGAGCACACCAGTGTTACTGGGGCCCTGCTGTAAATTCTGGGGAGTTTGCTGTGGACACCAGCAGCCCCTGAAGAGGCTAAGTGCATTTTTGTTCCTCCGCTGATGCACGTGATGAGGATGTGCACAAAAATTCCCTGGGAAATCACAGCAGGCTCCAGGTTGGGGAGCTCTGCCTGGTGGGTGCAAGCACAGAGAACTGGTTTATGGGGAGGGCGACTGCATTAGCAAAAGCTCCTTAATTAATATTATTTAAAAGACAAAGAGATATTCTATATTTTCCTCTCCATGTGACAAGTCACCAGACTTTGCTGTGCAGGGCTGAGGGGTGACCACAGTGAGCAGAACTTGGCCTGACCCTGCAGCTCATGGGGCCTGCCCAGGCCCTCTGGGGCTGTGGTGCTACTCAGAAGGGCAGGATCCACACAAGGAGGGGTCTTGGCAATCAGGCAAGGCGGATTGAAAGAGCTGAGGACAAAAGGATAAGGTCCCAAAAAAGCTCTTTTCCCTCCTGATGGTCCCTGTGATGGGCAGTGGCCAGACAAAGCTTCCTTGGGTCTGGGTGAAACTTTTAAAACAAAAAAGCTTTAGAGAAGCTTTTGCTCCTCCAAAACAGCTCTGATCATTTACTGTCAAACACTTCATTGCCAGTTTTGGGGAAGTTGAAGGTACCACCTGGAGCACTGAATTCTCCATGCCCTGCCCCTACCCTCCACTGCACCCTCTGCAGCATGGGGCTGGACTTTGGCCACTTCTGCATTCAGTGCCAAAGTCCAACCTCTGGCCTTGCTGAGAGCCAGTGTAGCACAAAACAAAACTCCAATAACTCTCAGAACCCAATACTCTTGGATTGTGAGCCAGAAGTGCCCTCTGCCCCAGTCACCTGCTCAAGCCCAATAACATTCTCCAGTTTAAAGCTTCTTTTGTGGCTGATTTTCCTGTGAGCAGCATCGAGATTCTGCCAGCCCCATCAGCCACCACAGATCATCAAAGCACCCAATTTGCAAACAATTCAGAGGCTAAAATGTCCTTGCTGCTATTCAGCAAACTCCTCTGCCTATCAGCTGGATCTGGAAAGCATCTTTGGCTCGGGAGAGAGCACTGAGGAGGATTGCTCTCTCAACTAAAGGTTGATTTGGCGCACGGTTTTAGTCGCAAAATTAATTTTGCCTTCCAAGACAATGTTTTAGAAGCTCAGGCTAACTTTGCAGAACCCAGAGAATCACCAAGGCGACGCTAAATGTCAAGCCTGGCTAAAAGCAACCGAGGCACTGCAGCACTGCACACGTGAGCAGGGCTGTGGCACCTCTGCAGCCTGGCAGCAGGGAAAGCTGCCCCTCCTGCTCAGGAATGGCACACAGCACACTCTGCCCTCCACAACAAATAGCCAGGAGTGCCACGGTGCTGGCTGTGCATTCCCTGCAGCTGGCACAGGGTCAGCAATGGGCTTCAGTTGCAAAGTGTAATCAGAAAACAGTTCCATCTCCTGTGAAGAGTCAGCACTTTTCAGTGTATATTGGCATTCCCAGAGTAAGAAAAGCCTTGTGCTTCTTCCCATTTGATAGAATCTTGTTTATGTTACATTGGCATTCCCTTCTCTGAGTGCCTGGGAAAGGCTTTGCATTTATATGAGCTCGTTCAGGAACTTATTTAGTGGTACCCTCCAAGTTCAGTACACAAAGTACATACTCTGATTTTACAGCACTTGAACTAAAATGACAGATTTTATTTATTTTCTAATGGCAGACAGAACCCTTTGGATTCTGTCTGCTTGAGTGGCAAATATACTGGGAATAAGTGAATGCCATGAGCAAGTATTGTCATGCTTCCCTCATGGGTTCCCAGGTGTATTTTCAGCTTTGCTCTATTATGTTATATAAATACCCATTGAGGAAGGGGAGTTGCACATCACTTTTGAGGATCATTACTAAAAATGGATTAGATTTCCCTTTTCATTTTTCCCTTTTCATTTCTCAAACCCATCTGCCTCTCTGAAGGAGCCTGTGGAGGGGAGAACCCTTTGCTGAGGGAAATTACAGTCAGAACCACTTTTAGAGGACTGTCAGAAGTGATCAGGCCTCACTTCTCCTGCTTGATATAATCACTCCAAGGGCTGGCATGGAAAGAGACAATCTCTGAATAAACACTTGTGGGGGCAAGGCTGACATTTTAGCCCAGCAGCTCCAAAAAAACAAAAAGTGTAACCTCTGTTCTGTGCAGCTCCTCTGGCAGTGGTGTCACAGCTCTCCTGCCTCCACATGAGCCCAGCCCTGCACACATCCCATCAACCCTGCCACGAGGAGCTGCACCACAGAGCAGGGCCAAGCCCTGAACCCACATAAAATCATACTCTAGTACCAGAAGAGAGAGAAAAAAAGCAAAAAACCAGTATTACAGGCCAGCTGGCATTGGACAGGATGGGAAAGCAGGAGCAATTGCCAGTTCTCTGGTGCACTGCAGCACTGAGTCGTGGCAGCACTGCACAACCTGGTTTTCTGCTCCAGAGAGCACAAGCAGCACCAAGCACTGCAGGTGAAGGCACTTTCTAACCCCTGTTTTCCAAGGAAATGACTCTCTGAGGGATTTAAAACACAAAGGCATTGCAAGGACACCCATGGGGAGCAGCTGCAGCCAAAGAGAGATGGAGGCTGTGGGTTTGCTGCTTCCATCCTGCCCAGGCAGCAATGGGGGCATCTTGGGCAGCAGAAAGGGCTGGAGCAGGACTGGTAAAGGCAGGGGAAAGAGGCACCCACGTGTGTGCAGGAATGATAAACAGGAGCAGTGGGGTCTGGAGAAGGAGCCAAAGGTTTCCATGAAAAGGAAAAAGTGACCAAGGTGATGCCATGGTTCCCTGGTTGCACAGGGACCAGTGGCATTGGCTCTTGGCTGTGAGAGATGGAGAGGGAGCACCCCCAGGTCCCAGAGCTGCTGGACTGAGGGCTCCAGCACAGCCAGGGAGGAGCAGCCAAGGGATCTGTACCAGCAGAAGGGCTGCAGCCTCCCAGCTGGAGGAATAAACAATGGGAGACTCCTGAAACTCCAAAGTTCCTGGGCACAGAGCACAGAGATGGGCTGGGATGGAGCCCAACCCCAGAGCAGGGCTGATTCAGCTCCGTGGCTTTGCTCTCACCCAGGGGAAGCAGCAGAGCAGCAGCCAAGCCCCAGGTGGGCTCAGGGATGTGTGGTTGGCTCTGCACACCCAGCACATCCCAATCCTGATCCCAGCCCTGATTCCAACCCTGCAGGGCCAGCAGCACACTGAGCCCCAGCTGCCAAGCCCCGCTGCCAGGGGCTATTCTGGGAGCTGGAACAAAGGACAATATCCTCCTGCCACCCAAATAAAGCCCCCTGCAGCTGTTCAGCAAGGTTTCCCAGCTGAGGAAAGGTTATGTTGTCTGTGCACCTGCTGCCATGTCCCTGAGACATGGAAAGAATTTTTTGGGTGTCACCAGTGAATTCTGTACCTGGCAGAGCCACCAGACAGGAGTGAAATCCTTAAAAAACAACTGAGTTTCACAGGCTGATCTACACAACAACAGAATCTGTGCCACCTACCCCAAACCTGCTGCTGCCTGCAGATTTGTGTGCTTAAAGCAGATTTATTGTTAAATTATGGCTGAAATTCAGGTCTGCTTGGTGAAGATGAGTGAGGAAAGGGTCTGGGAACAAACACTGCAGTGCCTTTGGCTTGGCTGTGTGCTGAGTATGTGTTTCTGGAAAAAACCAGCCAGAAAAGCCACCTCTTTCCTTGCATTTCCACAAATTCCATGTGTTTTGGCAGCTCACCTCTGGCCTGGGAACAGCCAGGCAGGAGGGGAAATGCACTGGGCTGTTTTCTGCCCCCTCTGCCTTTAGAGGCTTTTGGGATTTTGGTTTTCAGACTTTTGCCCTGCCCTGCTGAGGTGCAGAAGCATTGTGTGCTGAAAGGTGGGTTCTTTACTGTCTGTTAGGGCAGTTTGTGGCCTTTGTGACAAAGTTAATGCCATGGCTGTTAAGAAGAATAAAGTATTGATTTGTCTGTGTTTTGAAAATGACTTGAGACCGTGATATGGTTCTGCCTTAAAGCAAAAATCCTGCCTGCATTTCATCATTCCAGAAAGGGGGGGACAGAGAGATTCCTGCAGAGATTATTGTATTTGTGAGACTGGGCTTTTTTTTCCTCTCTGCACATGAACAGCCCATGTGAGACTAAGTACTTTCCATGTGACTAACTCATTCCCATGCTTGCTGTGTAACAGGGCATTTAAAGCATCAACAGGCAAGGTCAGAGCCTGTTTGTTGATGCTAATGTGAGAACAAGCACTGCAGAAGAAATTGGGATTATGAAAGTACATGTGTGTTGCCCCCAAGACTTGCTCCCTCCTGAGGAGCAGCCTGGGTGTGCTGGGGACCCTTTTCCCTCTGTCCCTCTGTGTCTGGGACAAACAGGAGCCCCTCTGGAGCTGGGGGAAGGAGAAGGAGCAGGGATCAGCTGCTGTGGGGTGCAGCCACATCCTGCTGCCCTGAGCAGCCCTTATCTGTCCTGTCCTGTTAATGCAGCCCAGATCTCCAGGAAGCAGGGAGATCCTCACTCTGGCATTTACTGGTGTGATCATCTCGATCTGGATTTTGTCAGATCCTCCCTCTCTCCAGCCAGCTCAGGGGAGCAGGAGCTGGGCAGTCCCTTGGTGATAAGGGCAGGGATGAACAGTGCATGTCCTGTCTCCAGCCAAGATCTGAACTTCTCTGCATTTGGGGTTTTTGGTTTTTAACTTTCCTGTGCTCATAATTGTTGGAAAGAGCAGAGAGAGCAGATAAGTGGGTTTATTTCAGAGGTATGAATCTTTTGAGGAGTCATTGCATGTTTAACCCAAACTGGGCCCATTTCAGTGGGAAATCTTATTTGCCTACTGGAGGAAAAGTGGGATCAACGCCGCAGGGCTGGGTCCAGCAATAATTTCTGCAGTGTAGGAAGATGTGTCAAAGCCTGGCTCCATCACCAGCCCTCCCACACCCATCCCAGGGCTGCCTCACAGACCCAGGACAGTCTGGTCCATCCAGGGCTGTTCTCCAGCCTCTCCCTGCCTGCTGTGAGTGGCACCACACTGGCTGAGCCCTGTGCCTTCAGTGCTGCTCACAGATCTGGAGATCAAGCCCCAATTCCCCACAGGGTCAGAGGAGTGAGGGCAGAGCCCAGCGTGGCCAACCTGGCCCCACTCAGTCCCTGGCTTTATGTCTGACACCCACATTACTGCTACAACACCTTGAAACAAGTTTTTGTTGAGGGTTTTTTTTTTTTGCTTGGTTGGGTTTCTGGTTTTAATGACTGCTGGAACACCTTTCTGATCTTTTTTTTTAACCTCAGAACTGTAGAGAAAGTGACAGTGCAGTAACTATTTCAAAGTGCTTATCACTAACACAGCTCTGGGCTGCTGCAACTTGAGAGCCCTGGGGTGAGGTCCTGACACCTCCGGTTTTGGAGGACAAATGTGTGAATGGGCAGACAGCAGGGAGAGAACATTCATTGATCCACCACTGGAAGTATCAACGGCTTCTGCAGCACTGCTGCCAGTGCCAGGCTGATCGTGCTGATTAAAACAAAGTAAAACCAAGAGGAACTGATCAAATATCCCCCAGCAAGAAGTGATGAAAGGGCTCAAAGCCCACAAAATGGAGATTCTGGTCTGCAGCATTTCAAATGTTTGATTAATCACTGGTGTAAGCCTGCAATTAACACTAATGAGATGTAGCACCAAAAATCCTTGAAAACTGTTCAAACCAACTTCCAGCTTCCTTCTGATCCATGATTTCCACTGCAGGCAAAATCCATTTTCTCTCCAGCTGCTGCTGGTGCACAGTCAGTCACTGCAGAGCCCCTCTCAGCAGCTGGACACTGCCATCCTGAGAGATGGCAAAGGACACAGCCCCAGGCTTCAAAGGCACCAGGGCACCAGCACAGCTTCCAAACACTCCCTGCCTTTGCCAGCCAGCTTGATCACTGGGCTAAAAGGTCAGGGAGTCATTTTCCTCTGACTTTAGAATTCCTCTGCCACTTTCTTCCATCTCAGTGCATCTAAAATCCTGGGAATGGAGAGCTGGCTCCCTTTAACCCCTGGTATGCTTGGCTCTGTGTAATTCCCACAAAACACTTTAAACCTGAATCTCCTTTTTCCCACAAAAACACTTTAAACCTGAAAAAAGATGAGTCTCCCCAGCCTCAAATGGCCCTGGCAAGCCTGACTGCCATCCCTTTTGCTTTTGTTCTGCTGGAGGATTGGCTCTGGAGCTGTGCAGGAGATCTGTGGGCTCAGTTTATTTCAGTTTATTCACAGTGTTTTCTGCATGTTGAGAGGGATTTGTCTCTTCTGGCTTGGGAAGTAAAACTGAGAACGCTGAGGGGGTAAAGTACAGGATGGAGAAGGAACTGGATGTGAAATTAAGAAATGCTGTCACCCTTGAACACAGTGTCTGCAGCGAGGGGAAGGTGAGGTTACTTGGCAAGCAAAGAGCAAAATGAATGGCAGTTGAAAGGCAATGTTTTGATAGGCACTAATTATTAAACTGTAATTAGCAGAAGGATGCAGTGATCTGCCCAAAGCCCAGCTAAGCAAACAGGTAGAGGTTAAAGACAAAAGGAACTGCAGAGGCTGAGGAGGCAGACCACAGGCAGTGCCTGTAGGACACCACATTGGACCTGTGTCTGTGCTCTGATACCACGGGGGGAAAACACAAAAAAAACCCAGATAGGAGAGTTTGGAGAGCCCCAGAACAGAGCTGGACCCATGGGAGACACCCAGAGGGAGCAGGAGGAGCAGCCAGGGGGCTGCAGGACAGGCCTGGGTGGGCACCCAAATCTGCTGAGCACAGGGACCCCAAGCTCAGCTGGACCCAAAGCTTTGGGGACTGGGATGGGATCAGGGCAGGGATGAGGTTGGGGTCAGGGCCCTCAGAGATGCTCGGCCCAGCAGCAGCAGAACAGCACCTACAGCCCAGAGACCACTGAAAATCAGCAGAAAAAGGTTTAAAACTGTTCCCTGCACTTTAATGGCAGCTTCAGTCATGTTTATCTGTTAGTGAGATATCGGGAAACCTGGACCTGTTGGGAACAAACTGTGCTTAAAAATATTGTGCTGTTGGAAAGTCTCATTTTCCCTCTGCTACAAAAATATTCTGAAAACCCACCAAGGGCTGAGAGGGACCTGGAAACTTTTCCTTCTGCCTTGAGGATGTAGCCAGCCTGTCATTGAATCTAAAAATAGCCTTCAGAGTATTGATTAACCTGTCTGAAGGAAGCAACAATGAATTAGAGAGGAAAAATGAAACCAAGCAAAGCCTTAGAGTGTATTTGACAGCAAAATCTGGGTTAGGAGTAGCAGAACATACTTTATTACCAGAGAGTGGCTGTTGCTTTGTAAAGATATTTTTAATTGTTCTCAGCCAGCAACACCGTACCCAGAGAAATCCACTCAGCCTGGGAGGAAAACTTTTCTTCTAAGAGGGTAATTTATCTCTTCAATGATTTGCTCCTGACTAATTTTTTATTTGTGTCCTTTTAAATTTTCCTAAACACAAGATGGTTCTCCAGTCTGTGGTCTGGAGACTCTTGGTTATTCATGTAGATTTAAGCATATGAAAATCATAAAGGTTACCAAAAAGAGGAAGGATCCCTACCCCCCTTCTCTCTCACTGAGGGAACAGATCCAGCCACACAAATACTCCAAAAATTAAAAATACTGCAAAATCCAACTGAGCACTTGGAGAGAAAACCTTTGACAATGCTTAAAAATAGGAAAAATAAGATTTTCTTTTGGCAAGATTTTATATTAGATCATTAATTAACCTTTTTTTAACCCTGAGAGAGCCAACAAAGGGCAAACCACCCCTTGCAATGTCACAGTTTCACTGGAGATCAAAGCAAATACACCACCCCATGGAGCATGTAAAAATGCAGCCCCCAAGCATGGACACCTTGGCAAACATTCCTGTGTGAGCAGGAGAAATCCAGGCACAATGGGCAGATCCCTCTGATCCCATCAGCTCTGGGATGGCTCCTCCTCCTGGGCCCCAATATCTGCAAAAATCCAACAATCAGGGTGTGCAAACAGCACGTGGTGCCCTGACCTCCCCCGTGCTGAGCCATCCCACCTGCCCTCACCAGGGAAGAGAATTGCTAGATTAGATTAATGCTCCCATATTCCAGTGCAGATCTCTGGGAGAGCTTTTTTTCCAGCCCTGTGGCTGCAGGAGGATGGACTGGGAAAAGCTGAGGAGGGAGAGGAGAGGGGTGGATGGCTCCAAAGGCTGTTAAAGGGTAAATAATGTCATCATGGAGATGCAGAGTCACCTCCTTATCTCCAAACACCTTCACAGGCTTGGCTGAGCCAAGGATTCCCACTGGAGCCAGTTGACTGAAAGGTCAACAAGCAAAATGCAAAGTCTGGAGAAAGAAAAAGTTCACAAGGGGGAAACAATTCTGTGGAAGGTCTAAAAACAACCCCAAAAAAATCTCCCTGGGCCAGGACAGACCTGTGACATGGGAACATGGCAGTAAATGAGGATTTTCAAAGCCAGGCAGGAGCAGAAAGGACCAAAGCTGCTGTGCATGGACCTGGGCACAGGGAGCACAGCCAGGGCACCAACTGCCTCCTCAGACAGCTTTTTTGGGAAAAAATTCCTAGCCTAGAGACTTCTTAAAAGCCAAACTTCACTTCTTTAAAGACTTCTGGCCACTTTTGGCTGCTGCCACAGCAGGTCAGGCTCCCTGGGTAGGTCTGTGAGGAGAAAAAGTGCTGGCAGCACAAGCCCAAGCCTCCCTCCCTCCAAAGCTAAATTCAGAAAGTTGAGATGCACGTCCCTGCTCAAGCAAATGTTTTTTTTTAAAACTGCACAAAGTCTGCCACCCCTCTGTGTGAATCCTTATGGGCACAGGGAGGTGTTCCAATATCCTCACTCCCACTCCCTCCCCACCAGCCCTTGCACTGGTGACACGAGACAGACACACCGACTGTGAGTCCTTCCTGAATCCCAAAATATTCCATCCTTCCAATTCAGGCTGCCTGTGATCTTGGTGAGGGCTATTCTGGAGAAGCAGCTCGCCTTTCTGGGAAGCACAGTGTGTTTCTGCTGACAGAAATTGCAGCAGATGCTCCCTGGTTTTAGCTCTGAGGATGTTTTTTATTTCCTCTCTGCCTGATGGATGCAGTTCTTTAAATGTGCCCAGGTATTGAGAGACGGGCAGAGTGAAATGGATCCTTTCTGCAGCTTGTTCTTTTCTCTTAGAAATTAGAAATTCTTTTCTCTTAGAAATCATGGTTTAATTCTGCAGGACAAGCTGTTGGAGGCCCAACAAGCAAATTTCTGAATGCAGCATCTCTAAAAGAACAAAAATACCATGAAGAGAGTGGCCCTGCAGGTGAAACATTTGCTGAGGAGGGATTGACACCAGCAATTCCCAGTGCAATTCCAGTGCAATTCCACTGCAATTCCAGTGCATTCCAGTGCATTCCACTGCAATTCCAGTGCATTCCCATGCATTCCACTGCAATTCCAGTGCGTTCCAGTGCAATTTCAGTGCAATTCCAGTGCAATTCCAGTGCAATTCCAATGCAATTTCAGTGCAATTCCAGTGCATTTCCAGTGCAATTCCAGTCCATTCCAGTGTATTCCAGTGCATTCCAGTGCAATTCCAATGCAATTCCAGTGCATTCCAGTGCATTTCCAGTGCAAGTGTCCTCTACAGAAACTGCAGCAGGAAGGCTACAACAGTGAGCACAGATTTGACACTGAATTTATACAAATTGTGCAATTAATTCTTTCCTGGTTTTGTTTAAGAACAGATCCTCAGATGTCCCTTGCACCAGCAGCAAACAAAGAGACCCTCACAGAATTCCAGGGAGTGTTTGTATAGAGGGGGAAACTGAGAACAACAAGACCTTAACTGGCTCTAATCAGGTGCAGAAAGATCTTTGGATGTCACTACAGCCAAGGTTCACCCTTAGGAGTTTTAAAAGATCTTCCCAAAATCTTGACAGAGGGAACCTGTGGCCCCGAGAAATCTGCAGCCACAACATCAGCAGTGTCAGCTCAGACCAGCCAGAAGAAATTTTTGATTTATGGAAGGAATTGTTCCCTGTGAGGGTGGCAGGCCCTGGCACAGGTGCCCAGAGATGCTGTGGCTGCCCCTGGATCCCTGGAAGTGTCCCAGGCCAGGCTGGATGGGCTTGGAGCAGCCTGGGACAGTGGAAAGGCAGGAACTGGATGTTCCTTAAGGTCCCTTCCAACCCAAACCATTCCCTGACTCCATGACACAACAGAGGGAGAAGGGAATTTGTTTTAAAACACTGATCCCTGCCTCACCTGATGGAGCTTGGTGGCAAATTCAGTAAATCCATGTTTTACACTGCAGTTACAGAGGCTGATCTCTGCCTGCAGGTGGGTGTGAGTTTTGCTGTGTGTTTTTAGGAAAGAGGGGTTAGCCAACCTTCTTCTAAGTTTTTGTCAGGTTTGTTTTCTTCAAGATGAAGGGGAAAATACACCTGCCAAAGAAATGAACCTGGCTTGTGAATAAATGAACTCGCAGAGGAAGGAAATATTTGTTTAGCTCTTATTCTCATTATGCTACACCTGGCTGCCAGAGCCACTGCAAAATTTCTAACAATCTCACCAGGCTATTTGCATTTAAATCGCTTTTCCTGACATTATGTAAATCCCTCAGCAGAGCTGAAGTTTTCTTTTTCTCTCTCTCTGGGGCTGCACTCAGTGCTTTGCTCAGTCCTGCCCCGTTCTCCCCTCTCTGCTCCACTGGGTTACAGCAGCACCACAGGAAACCTCAGCTCTCCCAGGTTCAGTCTGGAGCTGGGTCAGAGATGATGGTTTGCAGATTGCTGAGACTTCCATGGCAGAATCACATTACAAATGAATTTGGGTCTAAAAGAGAACACGTGCTCGGGTCCAATGCTACCACCAGTCAGAGATGTTCTCCTCAGGCTGTGCTTCCAAAGGGATTATCCAGTGGTATTTTCACTATTTAAGGACTCTGCTGCCTTGGACTGCAGTAGGAGAGTCCTCTTACCCTTTGGGAGCTGTGGGGATAATTTCTTAATCCAGAAGTTTTCCTTTCCCCCTCTGTGGCTTTCAGACAGCTGGAAAAGAGGGCTCAGGTTTGCAGCTTTAGCTCCAAAGCCACGACTCTGTCCAAGCTTGTGAAATAACCAAGAGCAGAGCAAAAACTTGATGCTGAAATTCTGCAGACTTGGGTTTGAGTGGTGGCTGAAATGAACAGCACAACAGCCACAGGAGCCTGGAAATTGGAAACAGGGGCAATGCCAGCTCTGCCTCTTACAGGCTTCAGCTCCACACTGGAGGAACTCAAGGAGGAGCAACCAGGAAGACACAAGAAAAATGAGGAAGACATGAGAAAAACATGGAAGCCACAGAAAATTTGCTCTGCTCTACCTCTGGAGCTGACTGGAGGCTGCTCCAGCCCCTAGCAGAGCTCCAGGGCTCTCCTGGTTAACTCCTGGTGCCTCTGGAGTGCTCAGAGCACAGAGGGGCTGCAGCTCAAAGCCTTTTGCCACTGACCATGAGGCACTCACTGCTGACCCTCCTGGGTGAGGGGTTTGCAGCTCAGCACCATTTGCCATCTCAGGTTACCCAGGGAATGCCCATGTGTCAGGGAAATTCCCAGCTGGTTGGTGGGATGGGCTGCTCTCCATGGGGAAAGGGGAACAAAGCCCTGGATGGGAGCCAGGCCTCGCAGACACTCACTGGGGTTATCTGGCTCTTTGGTGGCCTCATGCACCTCAGCTTGGAATAAATAAATCAATGAGAACCTCACTGTTATATTCTCTTAATGTTGCCATAAGTGACAATAGAAATATCTGACTTTACCAGCAGACATCCCCTCAGAGGACATCCCCTGGTCTCTGAAGATTTTGGAGGAGTTGCAGTGGCCTTTCAACCTTTCCACCTTGCTCTCAGGTACTGGATGTGCTGCAAGGTTTGCTCTCTCCCCAGCAAACCCCTGATGTTTGCCAAGTGCTTGGAGATCATCTGATGAAAGGCTCCACAGAGCCCCAGTCTATTATTTCTCAGTCAGAAAAACACATTTGCTGAACAGGAAGAACAAAAGAATGAGCTGTGGGTCCCCAATAAGCATTCAACACAAGTTAATTTGCTCAGCAGCTGTATTTTGCTGAGACAGATTGCATATTTTCATTGTTAGAATAAAAATGTCCACTGGGCTCGTATCCTTCCCATCTCTGCCTCTTACACTCCCAGTCTAGTCTAGAGAACAAATTCAATTTCTTTCATAAACAAGAGATCCACTCAAATGATTTTCCTTTTGTCCAGACAGAAATTAATGGAGCCAGAAGAGCACACGAGGCTGCAGAAGAGACACAAGGCTGCAGAATCTTCCCCCTCATAGGGAAAAAAACCCCTGGAAATCTGAAAATCTGGCCCCTGGCAGGGCAGGCAGTGTGTGTGAATCATGGCAGCCTGATTCAGAGCAGTAGGGACAATAATCCTGAGCTGCACCAACTAACCTTCAAGCTTAGTCACAGTTTCACACAGCTAATGAGCAGAGGGAGCAATGAATCCTGGATTTATGGCTCCCTGTTCCCATAGATTTTGCCTGGAGACAACAGCAGTGTTTCCTTGCATCTCTAATGACTTATCTTGTCTTGAGGTATTTTTTTTTCCCTGTCCTTTCCTACACTGATGAGGGTTTGTTTTTGCCTTTTTTTTTTTTTTAATCATTATTGAATTTTTAAAAGCCTGCTGGGTAAATTCTTATCATCAGCTGCTACAGTAAAAATACAGAGTAACACCCATGAATCTGCCAAATTTTGCTCCTTGTTGTTTTTCCTCCAGATTCTGTTCACACAGAATTATCAGGGCTGTGCAAGAGAAGATGCTCTGACTCCAAACTCTTCTTCCCTTCCTTTGTAAATTACCCAAAGTGACTCCAGGTTTATTTTTAGCTTGGAGGTGAATCATTCAGGAAAATCTGATAAAAAATCCACTTAACCACAGTTAAACTCTCAAACCTGAGCAAGTTCTTGCTAACTTTTATAAAGTTTACACATGATTATTTCAGCTCACATGATTAAAGGGGGCGCACATTTATTTTAACTCTCACAAAACAACTTTGAACTTGAAAACCTTGGAAAATCAGGTCTGTAAATATATCTAGATTTACTTCATGAAGACAAAATGAAGGGAGAATTGGGGGGAAAATGTCCCAAACATAGAAGTGGGGTTTATTTGGAGGCAGCAGCAATGAGAAGGCAATGCCAATGCCCACATGTGAGGCACAGTATCATCCCTGTGATTAAACATTCCTTATGATCCAAGTAAACCTTCTACCAAGAGGCTGATACAGCTACAGACCCCACTTTTGTGATATTTAATTTTTAAAAAAAGGGAAAAACAAGCTCCATGCTGTTGACAGCCAACTCTGGAGGAGAAAGTTGAGCAAAGGGTGCTCTGCACCCTGGATGAGACCCATGAGACAGCTCTGGGCAGCCTCCACCCACGTGTAGCATTTAAATATAGCCCAAAATAAACTCTTTTTTATAATCCTGCCACAAGCTGTCCAGCAGGGCAGCTCCAGAGCAGATTTTGCTGCTGCTGTAAAAAAAGGAAGAGCGTGTCTTGTTTTATTAAAATACTAGAACATATCATAAAAAATTTAAAATAGTGCAGAGTGCTACCTTACATAAAACACTGCCCTGAGCTGCCTCCTCTTCCCAGCATCCCAAATATGCTGAAATCCCAGAGCAAGCCACAGCCCAGCAAAGGGGACTGAAGCTGCTGCTCCAGACACACAAATGGAGCCCTTCCACTCCAAGTCCACCTGAGAAACTTCAGCAAAATGACCAATTTTGGTACAATTCAACAGCACATCCTTCTACCCACACAGTCTTTCGTTCCCCTCAATTTTCAAGCAGGATTAGTTTAATTAACTTTGTTTTCCAAAGATGCTCAAGGGAATTATGTGCCCTTCAAAAAAAAAATCAGTGGGACTGGGCTTCACCCCCATCTGTGCTCTTGAAAAACCTCTTCAAAACTCTCATGTGGGAAAAAAAACAGGACCTGCAAATACCTGGGATGCATAAGAGCCCTCTCATGGAATTGCTGAAGCCTCCTGTTCTGGCTTTTCCATATTTCAGAGGCAAAGGTTGGAGCTTTCCTTGCCTGCAGGTTCCTATCCCCAAGGCAGCTGCAGTCCCTTTGTCACCTTCCTATCTTTGCTCTGCCAGCATCATCTCCTTCCCCTGCACTCAGAGGAACCACAAATATTGTGACAGAGCTGAGATAAGGAGCAATTACACTTTCAGTTTTGCTGGCACGTCTGAGGGGATGGCAGCCCCTTGGTCTGACATAGCAGCACAGCCTGCCTGACTCCAGCCTCGAGGTTTTATTCCCATTTCTTCTCCTGTGTCTGATATCTCCACAATCTCTACAGGCCCTGGAGAGCAATCTCCTGGCCTGAGCAGGGGATGTGATTGTCACGTGCAGCCCCTGGAGCTGAGCTCTCAAAAGGGAATTTCCAAGGTGTTTTGGCCATGCACAGCTGAGCCCAGAGTCCCATCCCAGTCTGGTAAAGGATCATTTCAGCAGGTTGGGGTCTGCCTGGGGAACAGGGAAAAGGGCCTGGCATCCTGATGGGTATTGAGATAAAGAGAAATTCACTGTGTGCCCTCAAGCAGTGAGGAGTAACCTTTTGGGTTTTGTTAACAAGAGCATAGCCAGCCACAAGATGGGATTGTCTTTCTCTCCTTAACATTTGGGAGGTGCTTTGGGCATTTTGGGGCTCCTCAGGAGAGGGAAGAGCTTGGCAAGCAGGAGAGAGTGGAGCACAGGAGCACTGAGGCACTAGGGAGTGGGGAAACACAGCCTGGGGTTGGAGCATCATCAGAAACTCTGGAGGTGTTTGATTCAATCTTCTACAACCTAAGGAAAAATTCAGAGCTGTCTCCTCCCAGAGATGCACAGAAAAGAAAGAAGAGGCAACAGCCATGAGCTGTAGCAAGGACAATTCAGATGGGATATAGGAAAATAAATCATGAGAGTGTTTGCACTGCTCAGAGACCCTGTTCCATCTCCATCTTTGGGGATATTCAAAACTCCACTGGGCAAGGCCCTGAGAAACCTGACCTGACTTTGAAGCTGACCCTGCTTTGAACAGGAGGTTGGACAAGCTAATTAATTCCAACCTAAATTATTCTGTGATTTCTGGAAAAAGTTCAGATGCAGAATTGATCTTAAAAACACTTATTTGAGAGATTCAGCAGAAAATGCAGCAGCTCCTGGGGGCTGTGGCAGTTCTGATAAGGTGTCTGGTACCCACAGCTGGATTCTCAGGGGAACAGCTCGTGGGACTGGATGGCTGCAAAACGAGAAGCTGAGCTCCAGCTCGGCCCTGAATGCTGAATCCTATCACCCAGACTGATCCAACTCAATCCAAACACTGCTCCCTCAGCTCTTCTCTAATGACAATAGGGGTTTTCTTCTTTCAGGAGTCCAGTCTGCAGCCTATCACAACAGCAGTGCTTCCCACTGTCAAATTCACTTTTTAAAAGCCAGGAAAAACGGAGGGGAGAGATTATGGAGGGATCTCTCTGCACAAAAGCAGGGCCAGGGCAAATCTGTTCCTAGGGCTGGGAGCTCAGGCTTTTAGGAGGGATAAAGAGATCCCAGTTCTTTGGAGAGAGCCATGGGTTACCTGGCAGGACTCTTTGTCCTTTTCACCTGCCTGTGGACACGCTGGCTCTCAGCTCTGCTCCCTTGGCACCAGGACAGCACAGATAAGCCAGCACAGGTCACACATTGCCCAAGGTGCCCCTGGCCACTCCCTGCTCCCTGCCCTCCTTAACTGACTGTCCTTGAGGCACAGGTCAGGGCAGTGTGGTTCTCTGACAGCTCCCTGCACACAGAGCCTGCCTCGTGCCCCACCTGGCTCAGGTGGCTCCTCGTGTGCCAGGGGGGCAGCAGAGCCACCCCACTCCACCCCACTCCCTCCTCGTGCAGGAATGCTCCACCTGCCTTCACAGCCTTTTGCTGTAATACTTTCTGCCTTAACGAGAATTCGCTGCTCCAAAAATAACTGTAATTACCCAAGAAGCAGAGGAGCCTATTTACAAGATTTAAAGGGGAAGAAGAAAGAAAAATCTCTCAGAAGAAAACTTGAGCCTCAGAATACAAAACTGAGTTGAAAAGGGGAGCTCTTCCCTCTAGAAGGGCAGGGGCATGGCCTTTCTTGGTACTTTGCCCATGGCAACCATCAGGAATTGCTCAAGTCAGGTGTGGAAAAAATATTCCATGAAAACCAATACAACCAGTTACCCCCCAGGAGCAAAGTGTCAGAATGAGGGGGAGAACAATCTTGCAAAACTCACACCTGTAAAAGTTTGTAAGTCTTTGCTGAATGTAAGGGGGGGAAAAGAAAGATAGAAGGCATTAAAAAGGCATGAGTGTGCACAAGAGAGTAGCAGAAAATAATAATTTAAAATAATAAACTTGTTAGAACAGCAGCAATGATTGCTGTCTATCCAGGCTCTGAATAATTCAAAAGGTTCCTGCTTCACTTAGGATCTCAGGGAATTTTCAGACCTGCCAGAATTTTCTGCTGGTAAATAATGCATCTCTAGTGTTCAAACACTCACAGTCCCCAATTAATACTACAGATTTAACACTGCTGATTTTGAAATAAGAGAAAGTCTGAGGAAGGTAAATTCCTGCTGAGCTGCCTGAACCTTCAGCCCTTCCCATTTCCACCTTGACCTTTGGGTGCTAAAATTGCTGGTGCCTCTCCCAGCTGCCACTTTCACACAGACAACAAGGAGTTAATGCAGCTGAATCTTTCAGCATTAACCTACAAAATAATTCACAGTAGGATTCCAAAAAGGGGGGAAACATAAGGAAAAAGCAGGTGCAGCAAGGTGCAGCTTTCTGAGCTTTGTTCTGCACTGGGGGCTGTCTGCTGGTGCTGACACAAGTGCCTGGAACACCCCAGGAGCTTTGGGCAGGGGTCACCAGGATTTTGCTGGTTTGGAGAAAATTCCTGCATCCAAATTTGGAATCCAGCTCCTGCTTTACCTGGACTCAAAGCTCAGTGAATGAATGTACAGCACAGCAATTGCAAGAGGGACTTGGAGAAAGCCTCTCCAAACATCCTCCTCCTGTTTTCCTGATCATTTCTATTCTACCCCATGAACACTGAAACAGAAGGACAAGCTGTTCCTCTGATTGATATGGCAATTTTAGGAATTTTCCTCTAGTAGAGATGCAACAACCTCCCTGGAAATAAAACCCAAGAATTGAGAAAGGAGGCAAGAGCCCAGCCTGAGAAAATCAACAGTGACCTGGGAAATGAATTAGCAAAGGCAAGGAGAGGCCTATTTTTTTATGCAGTATCAGGATTTTTCTGGGATACAGACTGCATTTCAGATGACTTTTCTTCTAAAAATACCTGAACTTTTCACTGCCTGTGTTCACCACGGGCTGTGCACACAGCCTTGTACCAGCAGGACCAGACATTTTGGGAGCAGCCACATGCTTCTCATAGCCCAGCTTTTCAAATCAACAGAATTTCAGGATCAGGAGATTCTGATGCTGAAATTTAAGAGCTGCAGGAGAGCAAACAGCTCCTGCCAGAGCTCACCCAGCTCTGCTCTGGTCTGCAGGTGCTGCTTCCCTGCTGGGCTCAGGTGTTTGTCCTCTTGGTGCTGGTGCCAGGACACCCCAGCATCTCTGATTTCAGGGCACTATGCCCAAACTTTTCTATCCCTGGACTTTAAAAATATTTTATCTTGCTGCTGTGGTTCCTATTGTTCCTAAGCTGTTTTTGTTATTAAATTACAGAGGTTTCGAGTTGGAATCAACCCTCCTTTCCCAATGTGCCCACTGTCCATTGGCTGCAGAGAGAGAGAGAGAGAGAGCAGAGGAGAATTACAAGGTTTCAGATTCCTGTAAACAGAGAAACATTTTTCCAGTCATCAGTCTGAGCCCAGTGGAAATAGGGCTTCAGTTTCCCCTGGTTCAGGCTGGGGATCCGGTGGCAGAGCTGTTGACAAGGCTCCTTTTTCCCTGGCAGTGCCTGGGTGCTGTTTGTTCTGCCCCATGTGCTGTGCCCTCCCTGCAGCCCTGGGCAGGTGTCTCTGCTCCCAGGAAAATCCTGCCAAGGCTCCCCTTTTCCTCCAGCTCTGAGGTGCCTTTGGGGACTGAATTCCCTCTGAGAGCAGCACCAGCTTCCCTGAACGCAGAGAATCCCAAGATGGCTGGAGGGGCCACAGAGGGTCCCTGGTGTCACCTCCTGCTCCAGCAGGGCCAGCCCCGAGCTCAGGGCACAGCAGTGCCCAGCCTGCTCTGCCAGGACACCCCAGAGCCCCTCTGGGCTCTGCTCAGGGCTGGCCCTGCCCAGGGCAGCCTCCCGTGAGGGGAATTGCTGGGCTCAGGCCCTGCCCGGGGCTCGGGGCCATGGCTGGGCCTGGGAGAGATGGGCCTGGGAGAGATGGGCCTGCTCCGACCTCTGCACACAGGGACAGACAGGGGACAGACAGGGGGACACAGGGACAGACAGGGACACAGAGACAGACAGGACAGTCAGGGAGCCCCAGGGACACCTGGGGACAGACAGGGGGACACAGGGAAAGACAGGGACAGACAGGGGAACACGGGCACACAGGGATACAAAGGGACAGACAGGGACCCCCAGGAACCCCCAGGGACATCTAAGGACACTTGGGGACCCCCAGGGACACCCGTGGACAGGGAGACACAGGCACACTCAGGGATACCCAGGAATGTCCAAGGACACTCAGGGACCCCCAGGGACCACCAGGGACATCCAAGGACACTCAGGGACACCCAGGGACCCTCAGGGACACCCAGAGACCCCCACGGCTGAGGCCCCTCTCCCTGAGGCTCCTCTCCAGGCTGAGCAGCCCCAGCTCCCTCAGCCTTCCCTGTGATGCCCCAGGCCCTTCCCCAGCTGCAGGAGCTCCTGGCCCTCCTGTGCTGAGGACCCAGAGCTGGGCACAGCACCCCAGAGGTGCCTCCCAGGGCTGGGCAGAAGGGCAGGATCCCTCCCTGCCCTGCTGGGAATGCTCCCCCTGATTGCTCCTGCACAATCTCAGCAGCCCTTCCCTCTGCCCGTGCTGATCCCTGGCTGAGCTGTGCCTGCAGCGGGGTCTGGGTGGGGAGGGGTCTCTGTGCTGTGTGCAGTGACAGCACCAGTGCCCAGGTGTGACACTCCAGCCTCTGCTGTGTTCAGTGAGCTCTGCAGTGCAAACCCCTGCTGGGGTAGCTGGGCCACCATCAGCAGGCTCAGCCATCCCTTCGCATCAGTCACTGTCTGTGTTTCCCAGGGTGGCCACACAAACTCTGCTCATTGCAGAGAACATCCTCTGAGTGGCCACTGGGGATGTCCTCAGGGGTTTCCCAACGAGCACTGAACCAACCCGACTCAGATCTGCCTGCAAAAGTAGAGCAGCAGCCTCTGCACAGGCACAAGTTCTCCAAAACCATCCCTGAACACCTCTGCAGGAGGAGCTGGGTGTAAAAGAACTCTGTGAATGGCTGAAAGAGCAGAAATACAATGTGCAGACATTCGTTTGGACACGTACAGCAATAACATTAACTTAAACCTCCTGCATCTTGCTGCCAATGGGGTTTACAATTCCTGTGTGTGCCATCCATAAATCTGCCTGAAAGAGCAGAGAGTTTCAGTGCTGCATTTGCAGCTGCCACACTCAGCAGGAAGGAGTTCTGTGGTTAAAGCTCCCATCTGGGCACCAGGGCTGGGTTCATCCTTGGCTCCCTGTGTCACCTGAAGTCACTTTGCTCACTTCCCTCAGCAGGATGCCACTGATGGTGGCTGAGATGCAGCCCAGCAAAGGATGGGGGCTCTAGGAGTGGTAATTGTATACAAATATATATTTAGAAGCACCACAAATGCCTTGCTAGAACGCCATTCAAGCATGCAAGTCACTTCCTAGAAACCTCTGTTTGTTTGGTGGCTTTGCACTGTGTGTGACAACATTTCCCTGCTGTCACTGTGGGCACAGATCTCCAGATGCACCCAGGGCAAACAGCAGCCTCTCCAAAAGTATTCCTGCTGCACCTGTCAAAGATTACAATTAATTCATGACTGTTTGATGGCTTATGCTAAATGAGCTTGGCTCCAGGCCAGTTTCCATTGGGCAAGTGTCTCCATCTCAGGAGCACTGTGACATTTGGCATTTATTGTCCTGGTGGCTGGCACTCCTTCCCAGGGCCACGTATGGAATGTGTCAGGGGACAGACTGCATTTCCAGGCTGCACCAAGGTGGGGTGGCACAGAGGAGCCTTTTGTTGTTGCTAACATTTAACTTCCCCCTTAAAGACAGATGGAAGAGTTTGTGTTTTGTAGCTGTTAACACAGCACCTCTCACTACTGCAAAATCCTCCCCGTGCTCTGTGGGACAATGCCCAGCCCAGGCTGCTCCTGGTGTGAGGTGTTTGCTCACAAAGATGCCCCATGAGCTCTCAGCAGTGCTCACATTGGCATGATATGATTCAGGCATCTCCTTTGCTGCCATCCCTGTCCCCCTGCCAGCACATTCACTCTGTTGGGGTTGGGTTGAGCCTGGTCCTTGTGTGGGGTATCAGCCTCTGTCCCCTGCTGCCCCCCAGGCTGCACAGACCCAGTCACACTCAGCATTCCCATTCTGTGCCAGGCTGCCTTGTGGAGCCCTCCTGAGAGCCATGGCAACGTGGCTTTCCAGCAGCTGGCAGCCTCCAGCCCCTCCTGCCCTCCTGCCCTGGGTTTTGGGGTGCTGGTGCCACCCCAGTGCCTGTGGCTGTTGGTGCTGAGCTTGGCCAAAGCTGCCTGTGCAGAGATCCCAGCCCAGGGAGCACAGCAGCTGGCAGTTGCCAGCCAAGCTGTCCCAGTGCCACCAGGCTGTGCTGTGTGGGTGGCAGAGGGTGGCCAGCATGTCCCTGTCACCCTTTTCCAGCCCAGGACACCAAAGGGGTGTGAGAACCTGGCTCAGTGCCTGCTGCAGGATGCTTTGGATGTCTGGGGGCCAAAATGTCCCCCAGGAGCCTTTCCCTTGTGTGATACTGCAGGTGTCCTACCCTGACCCAAACACATCCCACAGGTCACCTGTGCCCTCAACAGGCTGCAGATGCCTGCCAGAGAGGCAGGACAAGGTTGTGTCACTGCTTCATCTCCAGAGACAGTCACACTGAGAGGTCAGAGCCAGCCCAGATCACTCATTCCTGCCACATTTGTGCCTTGAATGCATCCATGACTCCTCCCCAGCCTGTGGGACAGCCTGTGCTGCTCTCTGCCAACCCATGAAGGCTCAAGGTTTCCTTCCCTTGGCTCCAACTTGTGAAACGTGCTCTGACCTGGCACTCACAGAGGTTTGGAGGCTGATTTCAGCTCCTGCTCCTGCAGAACAGCAGTCACTGTCTGCCCCAGGTCCCTGCAGTGACACCTGCAGCCAGCCCCCAGAGGCCTGGCATGGCAGGTCCCTGCTGTCCCAAAGGACAAGGACATTCTCTGTATGCTGGGCAGAATGGGGTGGCCCCTCCAGCACCCTCCAACCAAACCTGGGCTCTTCTGCCTGGTCCAAACCTGCCTCCTACTCCCCAGATTCCTCAATTCAAAACCCATCTAGAGGAATGTGTCAGCACCCAACCAGTGGGAGTGAAATGCCAACTTTTGCAGCAGATTGGAGTTTATTTTTAAGCAGTGTAAAAAAAAAAAAAGACAAACCACACCATCCAAACCAAAGCAACCTCCCCAAACAGACACACATGAAGGAGATCAGCAGGTAGAGACAACAAACCCAACCCTGCTGGCTCCACAGGCACCATCCCAGCCTGCCTCAGCCACCTATTTGTGAAATTCCTCGAGGAGAAGTGTGGAGGAGACGGCCTGGCAGCTGCTGGGGAGGTCAAGCACCCTTTTTGGGATCCCAGTAAACAGGAAAACAGGGAGAGGAGATGTGGGAAATGTTTACTTCACTGGGCAGGCAGGAAGGGCAGTGCTGGGAGTGCACTTGTGCCTGTCCAGGTCTCCAGCATCCCTCCTGCCTTGCTCCAAGCTCAGCTCCCCCAAATCTCCCTGTGTTGGGGTGCCATCATACCAGCTCAATCCCAATGTTTTGGGGTTTCTCCCTATTCCCTGCTGTGAGGGGACAATGTGTGACCCCTGTTCAGGGAGCATTTAGCCTGTACCTGCCCCAGGTGTCCCTTCTGTGTGTGTGAATGCTTCCAGTTCACCTGTCAGGATAACCCAGGTGTATTTTAAACATTCTCACCATTTATACAGCAATTTTATATATTTATAAAATATATAAAGCAATTTTATATATTTATAAAATTCCCTAACCATGAGTCCAAGACATTTTTCCCTGTAATATCCTCTAAATAGCAATCCATAAATGATGTCAGAGAGACAAAAGCTTTATCACATCACCCAGTCCACCCCTTTATGTTTTCCCCACTAGTGATCCCTGTTTTCTCCAAGATACTCAAGACCCACAGAGCTGCAAAACTGGTCACAAATGGAACTGCTGGAGAGGACAGGGCTGTCCACACCTTTTGAGGTGTTCACCCAGGGAATGGGGGTGTTCCCTCAGCTGCAGAACTGGGGTCTGTGCCCAGGTGAGCTCTACCTGTACAGTTCATGGTGTTACACCATTGCAATAACACAAATTCAGACGTGCTGTGTGCCTGGAAGGATGGCAGGAGGTTTAAATGAGGAGAAGGGCTGGCCCCTTGCATGGGCAGTGTGTGACAGCCAAGGTTTGGCCTGAAACTCTGGGCTGGAGATGCTGAGGAGGAGCAGCCAAGCCACAGCCCAGAGGCAAACACCTCCAGCAGGAAAAAACGGAATAAATGCACCTGGAAGTGGCAGGATGGAGGCTGAAGAGCCACTGGCTGCCTCCTCATCCTCCTGTGATAGGTGAATAATGCAGTGGCTGACTCTCACAACTAAAAGGCAAATATCCTGTATATATGTCAAGAGAAGTTTTATAGATTTATAGTCATTGTTTTATAGACTTATAGTTATGTTTTACTCCCTTTGTGTTGTTATCAGGGGGTGACCTGGGTTTGGGACATTTGGGAGGGTTGGGTTACCATGACAACAGCTGACCTCCAATCAAGATGTAAGGAAGCAAACTCAAACACAGGAGGAGTCATGGACAGAACTTTTGGAGGGGACAAAGGGTTAAAAGGTGAAACCTCCATTGTGTGGATGAGCACATGGTGGGAAGGATTCTCTGTTCCCAGCACTGTAATATTTTCTCTATTCAATCTTCTGTTGTGTTTTTGATAAGGCTTTAATAAACCTTTTACATTTCTGGAAGTGAGCATCATTTCTCACCCTCCCTAGTGTGGAGAAACCCTCAGAGTGAGCTCAGGGTGGCCACAGGATCATTTCTAGAGGTGCAAAACGCCCTCATTGAGCTCCTCCTTGTGCTGCTGAGCACAGAGAGAGGCACCAAGGCCACCTCCCAGGCAGGCAAAGGCAGCTCTGCTCTGCATAAATCATGCATGGCCACATCATCTGCTGGGAGCACAAAGGCACAGGGCTGATTGCTGAGGGTTGGTACCTGTGGGTGGAGGCTGCAGCACACACATGGCTGTGCCTCTCTCTCTGAATGTTATCTGTGTTTATCTCCTTCCCTACCTCTGCAAGAGGTGCTGGGACTTTCCATTAAATGGACACTGATGACTTCTGCTTTGTCACCCAAAAAGGAACCACAGCACAAAAGGGCCCATGCAAGACCCCAGATGAGTAAGCCCCAGATGTCTTATTACACACAGGCTTTACAGAGACTATTTCCCACTTGGAAAGTAACTCAGGGAGCTAAAATTATACCCCAATCTACTGATATTTTGTGACATCCACTACCCAGGCACTGAGCTGCTGTGAGAAAACCAGAACTGGCACTTAAGGGACTCCTGAGGCATTTTTAAATGAAGTTCAAAGAGGGGGTCTGTGTAAGGGCACAGGACAGACCCCATACAGTGTGTCCCTGACACAAATACCAGTTGATTGTGTACTCACAATACCAGCAGTGCAGATTCCAGTTTGAAAGCTATAACCCAATTTAAAAGCTGTGGTAAGTGGCAGCAAGGCCCAGTGTTCTCCCCTAAATTCCATGCTCCATGTTTAAATATCATGGAAAAAAGTATCTCAGGTTCAACAGCTTCCCCTTGTAGCAGAATTGGCTTTAATGCTTCTCCCTGGCATCATTCACACTCTGCTGACTCTGGTTTCCAGGCTGTGGGTAGTGCTTGTGCTGCACTAAAACAAATGCTCTGTAATGCACAAGGAGTTCTGCTCCCTCCTGGACGTGCATTCACCTGGAAAGTTCATTACAAAGGCAAGTGATGCAGCTGAGATAGCACTTCCAGATTCAAACCTGAGAGCTCAAAACAATCAGGAGAGTGAAAGGAGCTGTGTTCAGACAAATAACTCAATCTGCTGTCAGATTCCCCAAAGTGCCTCACCCCACCTCACCCCTAGCGTGCTTCAAGCCTGCATTGCTCCTGGAATTTCACAGCACACCCTGAGGGCCCTCAGGGTGGCCAGGACTGAAGGCCCAGCCCAAAACACCCCCTGCTCATTCCCTGTTCACATGGAAGTCAGTCCCAGAAGCTGCACCAAACACTTCATCCTCAGCCACCTCCCATCTAAGCTGATAAATGTCTGCTTCACTTTCAGCCCACACTGCTCATTTTCACATTGCTGTGTTCTGCCTGTGCAGCTCCTCAGTTATTTTCTCCTCATGCACCTATTCAAAGCACAAGCCAGGAATGCAAAGGTCATCCTCTTCCAAACCTATAGGCAGAGCTATACATCTCTGGTGTCCCTTTGCTGCTCAGTGTTCATTCTCATTACCCTGGCATATAAATCTCTGGGGAGTTAGAGGGGAATTCAGGTGCTTGCTGTCCTCAGACATTTCCCAGAGCACCCAATAAAGGGATGGCGCATCTCTGACATCAATAGATTTCCTGTGAACTTTGAAAGCAGCATTAAAAATGAGCCTAAAGTTATCACCAAGAATCAGAATGGCAGAATGCATTTGACGTGCAGGTAGTTGAAAAGTGGTTAAGGAAGATGACAGACTCCAAGATGGGACTTTTTTCTTCCTTTTCTATGAAAATGACATTGATTGACTGGGCTTGGACTTGGCACAGAGCTGGCACCGAGAGCCCAAATGCCCCACGAGCTCTGTGGTTCACAGGCAATTTTCACATGCTTAAAAATAGAAAACAAGCTCAAGAGCTCTTTGATATAAGCCATGACTCCTGAAAAATGAACTGCAGGCTTCCCCAGGGCCTGTGTGTGCCTGGAGGTGGCCTCTCAGAAAATGGGCAACCACAAAGCTGGGGAGTTTAATCACCTTTGTGCTTTTGGAACATGTCAGGGGGCTGGGAAAACTGAGATGAGCCAAGAGACAGCAACTCCCTGAGGGTGAACTGTGCTCAGCACCAGGAGGGGTGAGGAAGTCCAAAGGTGTGACCCCACAGTGGTGCTCAGCAGGATCCTGCCCTGCTGTACATGAAGTGAGGACCCTGATAACATCTCCTGGAAGTTCAGGACATTAACATAATGCTTGTTCAGGCTCTGGAAGTGTGGCACAAATCCTGCCAAGCCGCCTGTCTGTCTCCAAAGTCTGATCTGCCATCTTGTCCATACTTTATATCCTGCCAAGCACCAGCAAATGTAAAGAAAAATGGGCTTTTCCTTTAAAAAACTTTAAAGCAGAGCTTTAAGGAATGAAACAGCTGTTGCAGGAGGAGACAAAGCCCAGCCCTGTTCCTGGGCAGGTACCCACAGCTGTGTGCACACACAGCCCTGGCTGACTCACCCCACTGACCAGAGCCCCAGGGCCCAGCCTGTCCTTTGGACACGGTGCCAGCCCAGCTCCCTGCTGCCATCCCTGGATTTACCATCCTCACCCCCAGATCCCTCTGAGGTTTGGGCAGCAGGACAGACTCGTTTGATGACCTGCCTTGGGGGCTGAGCAAATGAGATTCATTAGGATATGCAAAAAGCTGAGAGCAAAGCAGCCCTATCTCTCTGTCTGAGCTCTGCTGATCTGATAAGAGCGAGCTGCTCCAACATGTCTGCAGAGGAAGATCTGAAGCTTTCTTCTTCCCATGCATTCCCAGATAGTCATTGCAACTAATAGACAAATAGGTCAGAATAAATAGCAGCCCCCTCATTTCCCCCAGCACGCCAGTCTGGATGGCTTAAGTCGAGTGTTAATAAGAAACAAGGCTGCTGTAACAAGATGTCCTGATGCACTGCAAAGAATATGGAGCATAATGGCATCTTTCAGACATACTTTTCACTAAAAGCTTGTCATTACCCAGACAGAGGAGACAGCATCTGCATAGAGAAGCTGAGGAAAAGCAGCTTGAATGAAGTGATCCAAAAATGGAATCATCAAGTCACTGCGTTGTTGTATAAAATAATACAAAAGTGGATTTTGCTGAAGTTCAGCGTTTTCACAGAGGCACAATAGGCAAAGTAAAATTACCACATGGAGAGGGGGGGATGTTGGAGGTACAGACCTGTTCTCTTATGGGGATCAAACACAGCCCCGTGGTGTACCTGGGTGATGGAGCAGACCTGTGTCAGTGTGTGTTGATTATCCTGAGGTGGTTTTTAGGTGGAAATTCTGCCTTGCCCCACAGAAACTCAGAGGCAAGGTCTGGGGGAAGAGGGACCCCAGAGCAGGCAGCAGGAAAAGCTCCTGGCTTCAGCTGGCAGTGCCTCACCTGGGCCCAGCGAGAGCAGAGCCACTGAAATATTGATTGTGGCTCCTTGGCTTTTTGACAACACATTTGGCCCCTTTGCTGGAGCATTCAGCAGCGAGCAGAAGCTGCTAGCAAGCAGCTATTACTGAGAGCTCTCCTAAACCAGGGCAGGGGGAAGAACCAGAGGTGGAAAATCTAAATTTAGCAGGCAGCAGCCGGGCTGTTCGCTCGGGCACGGCTCTGCTCCCACCCAGTGAAGGATTTTCAGTAGCAACCATCACCATGGTATCACAGAGCCGCTGCTGTGCAGCGATTTTGTCGATCCCTGTGGGTTTACTGGAACACTCGTGACATTTTAGGTGCAGGGAAGGGGCAGGTGGGTGGGAGGGATGTTTCTTAAAGCACCAGCTCTGGGAATTGAGGGAGAACAACTGCCACACTTCAAATTTCTCTATAAGAAACACGTAGTCCTCCTGGTTGCAGAGCTCAGGGGACTCAGAGCATCCCTGTCTGAGGGGAGGGAGGAGGTTCTTGCACTGTCCCCCTGATTCTGAGGGGAAGAAGGGCTGAAGCACAGGATTTGAGCTCCTGGAATTGGCTGTCGAGAGACAGTTTCACTTCCTGCCTCCGACTGTCGCAATGTCCGGGTTGCCAACAGCCAGAGCAAACATTTCTAATGTAATTTCCATGTTGATTTTTCAGCTGGGGCTCTTTTAACACCCTCTCCCCCTGGGCCTGTTCTGTTCTGTGTGCCTTTCCTGCTGCCCGTTCCCCGGCGATGACAAACCGCAAAGCGTTTCCCAAGAGCGAGAAATCCTCACAGGAATCATCTGTTGCAAGTCCTGTCTGACAAAACCGTGTCAGAGCTTTGGGGACTTTCTCTCTATTTTTAATTGAGTGCATCTTTTCCCTGGCATTTCCCCCTGCTGGCTCCTTCCATCCCTGCTAATACAGCAGATCTGGGATGGGAAGCAGAGCTCGTGCCAGGATGGGGAAGAGCTGTTGCTCCCACCTGATTCCCTGCGAGGATTTTTATATAAAAGGTGCACACACGGGGCTCCCTCTCTCCCTTTATTCCTCCCTCGCAATCAGCACTCTTGATTTAGTCCCTTTCTTATCGTGGCCTTGCAGTATCACATCTTGGCTTGGTATTTAGTCTTCCAGAGGCTTGAAAGGGCAGCTTCTCCTTGAGTTTATCAGCTCAGATGGGGGACGCTGCTTGATGGTTTGCCAGGGAGCTTCTGTGCCATGCCTTTTATGTCTCGATCGAGTCAGGGCGTTCTGTTTAATTAAAGAGATGGGGATACAAAAGGCTCCTCTTGGATAAAATCTGGGGGGGAGAATGTGCTGCTGCCTCAGAGGGGAAGGGGGGATGGATTCCCAAAGCCAGCAGAGGCTGATGAGAGCTGAGGGCAGGGCAGCACGGCGTGGTTTAACAGAAGGGGAGGCAGCCGCTCTGCCAGCAGAAGCCCGTGAGCAGAGAGCCATGGAGCACAAAATTAACACACTGGCTCATCAGGAAATGTTAATGTGGGCAAGGTGGGGAATTGCTTCATATGGGCAAACAATCTGTGCAGGAGGGATAAGCGCCATCAAAACCTGGTACAAATCTGGGCACGTTTCTCCAAAATCTGCCCTCTACCCTCAGCTTGAGGTTCAAGGCAGGAAACGCAAAGCCCTGATGAAGGTGTTAAATCCTCATGGCACAAAAACAACAAAACGTTTGGTTGAAATAGAACAAAATTAAGGAATCCAACGGGGTTTCTCTATTAATGATTAAGGCACTGCTACACAGGTCCCAGTAGAGGAACTTTGCAGCTTGGAGTAAGTGGTTTGGACAAGCTGATTCTCTTCAGAACACTCCTAAACACAAATAATAACTGCTAATGAACTCATGTCCTCTACAAATGCTAGCTCTGCTTTTGTCTGCCAACCTCTCCTGAAATTTAAATTGTTCTCCTCGACCTCCACCATTCCCCACTGCTCCCCTAATGGAGACCTGGGACCAGCTCCACCCAGCCACCACCTCCCCTCTTCACCCATCACACAGGGCCTATTTCCCCCTCTGGAATGATGGCAGGGGAGCCAAGATCCACATAACCTGGTGCTGAACTTAGTCCCCTTCCACTTACAGTGCGCCTGGGAGGAGCAGAAGGTCCAGTGCTATGGATGTTTGACAGAGAGACTCCAATTTCAACATCCCAGATGAGCAACTGCTTTATCCTGCTCAAAGCCTGCCTGGATAGGGCCACAGGCAAGGTAATGCTCACAGAACTTTTCAGGAAGAAGGCCAGAACATTAAAAAGTAATTGAAAGGCCTGGGGGATCAGGGGAAGAGGAAGACAAGCAGAAAGAAACCAAGGAAAAAACCCGAGGCACGGCAGTGTGTGAGTGCACTTGTCTGAAAAGCCCTAAAAAAGAGTCATGGTGAAGAAAGTGAGGAAACTGCCTCTGAAAGGATCCTTTGAAATGGTAGCAGTGGCTGGGAAGCAGTAAATGGGAGGCACTGGGAAAAGGAGGGAGTTCAGCTGGAGGATGTGTCTCCAGATCCACCACAGCCTCGCCTCCCAGGTCAAAAACCACTTTAAGGAAAGGCGGAATGAATGTTACCACTGCAAAAATAACCCTAAAAATATTAAGAGCACACCTTAGGTAGCACTTATTGTATGAAAGGAATGCTTCCTCTTCACCCAGAGAGACTCCAGAATTACACAGATGGTTCAAACATATCTATAGTATTGGTAGTAATTTAGAAATCTCTCTGGAGGAAAACAAGGTTTTAGCCTTTTTTTTTCCCTTTCTTTTAAATGGCAGCGAGCTGAATTTTAAGGTGGAGTGAGTTTATTTCTGTCGTGGCTGACGCAGAGAAAGCTCCATCACCCACAGATAATGGCAGATGGTGAGCCGTGCCCAAATCCATCAGGCACAGGCCTCAAGTGGAGGCTCAGAGCAGGACTGGGGATGGCATTTCTCAATCTAGGGGCAGCCAGAATACAAAAATCCACGTGCTCCAAGCACCTCTGTGAGTGGCAGAGAAGCCTCTGACAGCCCAGGGGACAAAAGATGACACGGGGTAAGAAAATGTGCGCTCAGTGACCGAGTGAGGGCTGGGATAAAACCTACTGGTACATCATTAAGGTGGATGAGCATGGCTCAACAGAGCTGATAATCCCGTGCCCACGGTGCTGTTGCAGAGGGTAAAACGTTTTCTGGAGGTGGCGGAGGGGACTCTGAGGCACCATATGGTCTCCTGCAGCCCTTGCTCAGCGCCCGGGCTCGTGCTCTCATGTGACACCCCATTAGCGAGTCACACGGAGCAGAAAGCAATTTTATGGCCAGATCCCGCTCTTAGAAGCTATGATGACTAAACTAGCTAATCAAATCAGCATAAATTTGCAAACACCGTTTTAGCAGCTGCGGCCGTAAATATCACCAGCAGAACGCGCGCGGTGGCGAGCGCGCACGGAGTTGAGTAATGGGCTCCCAATGGGCGGCCCAGCCATCAGCCGCTGCCTGGCAACTCGGGGAGGGGGCCGGGGGGCCACGCTGCTGAGCCCGCAGCAGCAGATGCAGCTATCACCACAAAGCAGCGACAGCACACACGCCAGAAAAAGGAAAAACAAAAAAAAATTAAAAAAAAAATCATTTACGGAGGCAAACGTGGTGTGTGCCCCCGTTCCCGCCCCACGTGTGCACGCTCCATGTGGAGGGATGTGTTTCAGCTTTCCCAAAGTGACTCATTTGGCATTTTCCAGGGACCTGCAAGAGGCTCCCCGCACACACGTTCCCGTTTTGTCAACAAGCCATAAAAATAATCAGCCGAGGTGAAATTCGCTGCGAACACAGACACCGGGGCTAAATTTGTTTTTAATTTGTGCCAGCTCCTGCTAATGGGAGCTGGGCTGCGCGGGGCTCCCTGCACGAACAAAGGGGAGAGGGGAAAATCTGCTGGGATGAGCAGCCCCCACCTCCCCTCTGGTGAGGAGCAGCAGCTCGTGGTCCCCGAGCAGATGGAGCAGGGCTGGAATGGGCATGGCAGGAGTGCAAGGATTGTCCCATGTCCCTGTGCCAAGGGCCCCCGGGAGAAGGCAGCTGGAGGCACGGCCAGCTCAGCCACCAGCACAGGGAAGAGGCTTTTGGGGCTCAGAGAATTGAATGGAGCTCCTTGCACCTGCCAGCAGGAATCTGGCTCAGCCACATGGATGTATTTGCAATAAAAAAGAAAAAAAAAATGCAAAGGGAAAAAAGACCAGCAGTGATGTCTTTTTGGTAGGCTGGTAAAAGCACTTGGATGGTGTGGAACATTTCCTGGCCTGATGAGGATATCCCACTGGCTCTGAGGAAAACCCAAAGGGCAGGACAAACATTGTGCTGCATAAAGGTAAAGCAAGTTTGCTGGAATCATCAAAATCTCATGAGAAAAGGCCCCAATGTGGGGATGTTTACACAACAGTCATTACAGCTCACACCGATAAAGCAATTTCTAGCAGAGCTCTAAAGCCAATCTGCAGCAGTGCAGAAACCAAAGTGAACAAGGAATGAGAGCATTTCCAAGTTTCCAAGGAGCTGGAAGCCCAGCCTGGGCTTCATCTTGCTTTAACCTGGAATATTGTTTGGAGAATAAAATGTGGAGATACCCCAGGCTGCTGTTTTAGAAGTTCCTTATACCCAAATCATGGTTTGCTGTATTTTATTGGTTATGGTCATTATCATTATTATTATTATATTTCACTTTCAAGCATTTCCAAAAGGCTGCCCCTATTCTGGGCACAGCACAGTCTTTCTCAGCTCATAAATCAGGAGATGTGAAGATACAGAATTCCCTGAGTAACTGGCAGATGTGGTGGACCAACACAAATGAATGTGATGGACTCCCTGTGCTTAGAGTAGGGAGCTAAAAGGGGAAAGGAACAAAGCTCTTCCCTGGCCAAGAAGCAAAAGGGCAGGTGACAGAGCACCTTGACACATCAAAGGAACACATCAAAGGCAGGGGTGGTGCCACGTGCTGGTTCCTGTGCTCATGGCAGCCTCAGCTGATGCCCTGTGCAGGGAGCATCCCAGTAAATGTGTGGAAACACCCAGAATAAGAACAGGAAAAGACCAGAAACAAGCTCAGGGGATGGAGCTGCCTCCCATACCAGCACTCAGGTGTGTCCCTCAGCAGCTTTCCCCAGAGAAGGGCTGTGGTTTGCATTTGTTAGTTCACTTGTGCAGCATTTTCAATAACCTCTGCCCTCCCAAAGGGGAGTTTTCCAGCAGTGCCTCTCCAGCAGAGCTGTTGGTTACCCACTGACCTGAAACACTCCAAAGCTTTGTGCTCCTGGCACCAGCTGGGAATGAGATGGAGGGAGAGGAACTGCATGTGTGAGGGCAGAAAAGGACTCTGGGCAGTCAGAACCGGGCTCAAGCAGCACAACCAGCAGTGATATTTCTCCAGAACATAATTTGGAACAACGGGATGCACTCATCATGTTGAGTTCAATCCCAAAATACACCCCAAGGTCTCAGTCCAAGGCAGCACAGCCACTGTGAGCCAGATCCATCATGAATAACCAGTTTCTCCTTAAAAAAACACACCCCAGTGACCAAAGCCAGGGTGGAGAATTACAGTCCGAACCAGTACAAACTCTGGGACATGGTTTAAAGCCTTTTTTTCAGGGTCCAGAAAATTCCAGCTGGCTCTTCCCCGTGCTTCACTGCAGCATCAGCCTCTTGTCTGCACTGTGGCTGGGGCCAGGGCCAGGAGGTGCCAGCTACTACAAAAGATTGCTCTCATGCTATTCCTGCTTTGATCCAAAACAAAACACGCTGGAAATTTTGGAAGAACATCTGTTCCCACCAAGCATCCAGCCCGAGCCTCCCAGACCTACGAGCTCTGGGTAATTCAGTGGAAAAGCGAGGCAACATCTCAATTCTGAGATGCAGAATTTTTGGCAGCGTTTGCTGCTCTTTGCTGTGTACACAGAAAGCCTCTCCTTTGTGCACACAAGCAGCTCAGCTCAGGGCCTTTCAGGGAGAGGAAAAAAGAGCTGCCTTTCCCATATGCATTTTTCCCTAAGAGACATGAACATGAAGGATATGTTCACCAATTTTGAGAATGCTCACCCTGATTTTAATTGATTAATGGGCTTGTTGGGAGTGAGGGGGGGAAGAGGACTGTTACTTATTTCAGTTCAAAAGAGCATCCAGAGCATCTCCCAGCCCAAGAGCTGCCACAAGGCCTCACGTGACAGGATCCTGCCCAGACTGCAGCCCCGGGTTCAGGAGATAACAAACCCTTTCTGTGGCTGCCTGTGCCTTCGGGCAGGGCATGACTTGGAGCAAGCCCACCCACAACAAGCAGCAGGTCTGTGAGGAGCAGCCCAGACAGGGGCCATGTGATACCTCCCTCTTCCAGGGTGTTTGGGAAGCCAAGCACCCTCGAGCTGCTCTGAGCTTGGGCTCCTCTCCAGCCAGACCTAATCCCACCCGTTTGAACCCTCCCCTGCCCCAAGACTGCTGTCCAGCTGAAGTGTGCAGGGACAGCTTTTCCTGGGATTCCAGAAGTCCCAAACTGCATGAGGTCTGCATATTGCCCCACTGCTGCAGAGACACGGCGCATAAAGCAGTAATTTGTGGTCTTAGCTTAGAGCTGAAATAGATATGACAAACAAAGCAAGAGAAAATCTACTGCAGTTCCCACTCTGGTGTGAAAGCACTGAAAAATATAGAGGGAATCTCAGCTGTAGCTACAGCTCCAGGGTGGCTGCAGTTCTGATATTTGCCACACACTGCACAGCCAGAATCACAGCCAGGCCCATGCAGGCAGGTGGGGAAGGAGCAGAGCAAAGCTGCCTCCATCTACTCTACCTCTGGAGCTGTGTCTGATGAGCAGCTCACAACCAGCACCCAAAGATAAACCTAAATTAGGTGACAGTTTACCTCAAAATGCCATAAACCCTCACAGTTTAGGAGGGGGCTGCACCAACCTTCTCCTTCATCTCCACAAGGGGCTGAAGGCTGGAGCTGGGTCACACTGGAACAAAGAGAAGGGGTTGGTGGGTCAGAACCCCCCATTTTCCACACCAAACCTCCTGTGGGGTGGTCTCCTCTGCTCTCTGCCCATTGCTGTGACCAGGGAGCACACGATGTGGGGGATTAATCCCAAATAAACCCCACTGGAAGAAAGAGGGATCCCTGCAACATCCCAGTTACAGAGAGATGCACACAGCAAAGTCACACTGCTTCACACTCCATATTTTTTTCCCAACAGCAGGAAAAAGGATTTCCTGTCACCTCCTAAATCATCAGAGCTTCTTGCCTGACTGTTTCAAGCACAGCTTTATTATCCCTTACATCAACTTCAGTGGGCACTGTCCTTTTCTTGTAAGAGAATGCCAGAGTTTGAAGTTCCATGTGTTGGGGTCTTTTGGTTGGTTTTTGTTTTCTTCCTCCACTCTGGTTTTGTTTCATTTTTTTCCTGGTAGGGGAAGCAGTGACATTTCAAAGCAGCACATTTGCTGTATGGTCACTCAGAAAAAATTGAGGTCCTGTCTCTGCACTTTCCCTCAGAAAACGCCTCCCGAGCTGGCGGCGCCACAAAAAAGAAAATCTGATTTCACAGCAGCACAAAGACACAAATTACTCCAAAGCAAGGCCGTGCAAAATAAAACCTACCATTAAATCCAAGAGGCTGAAATCAGGAGATCCCATCTCTGATTATCCCTGCTCCCCTACAGAAGCTTTGCCCAGGCTGGAGCTGCCGGGTCACGTCCATTATTTTCTCACACAACCCATTAACCCAAGCAGGATCACCCATGGGGCATCCTGAGCACAAATGCAAAAAGGCTTTGACATGGCACGGTTTTAATGCTCACACACAGCAATATCTGCTCACAACAGGGGTAAGTGCCCAGGTACTGCTCTGGGCTGGAAAAGCATCTCAGAGCAGAGGCACAGAGGTTTTGGTGGTTCCTGCCCACCCCTGCCTGTGCTTGGCACCTCTGAGGCTGAAGGCAGCCCACACTCCCATCCCAAATTTCAGGGCTGGGAGGGTTTCACCACCACTGCTGCTGTGGGAGGGTGGATGCAGCGAGGTCAGGGAGTGGGACAGTCGTGCTTCGCTCAGGTTGGAAACAAAAGGAGTAAAACCAAGTTGGAGCACAAGCTGGTCCCCACCCAAAGCAAAGCCATATGCAGCCCGGCTCAGGAATGAGAACTATGCAGCCAGAGGTTTCCTCTAGTTATTGTTTTGGGTTTGGGCTGCAGTGGGCAGGGAGGGGAGGAACAAAAACACAGAGGGTGAGGGAAAGGAGCCGAAACCCAGCAGAGGCACGAGAGCCTCAGCCTGACCTGGAGCCCTGGTTTTGGGGTAACCTGGAGGCAGGGATGCTCTGAGCAGTGATTCCATCAGCTCCTGCTGCCCCTGAGCTCAGCTGCACCTGCACAGCAGCTCGTGACACACCTGGGGCTGTGGGACACCTGGGGGTGTGTGACACCCCTGTCAGTGTGACACTCCTCTCTGTGTGACACCCATGCTTGTGTGACACTCCTGCCTGTGTGACACTTCCATGTGACATCAGTTTCATTTGCACTGACACCCATCTATTTGGCACGTTCACTACACAGCAGAGCAGACGTGGCAATGTCTAAACAGGAACTGTATTAAAAAGATCAGACTCCAGTAGAATTCTTTTCCCCACAAAGATATGCTCAGGAAGATCCCAGATTTTTAGCTTTCTATTTCAGTACAAAAGATGCAACCCAAAGCACGTGGTGTGCTGGGTGAGAGGTGCTATAATTTCTCTTTCCCTCTTGTCCAGATTCAGCCAAACATTCTTTCAGCCCCATTTACAGACATTCTCCAGTTCCCTGACTCCTTTCCAGACCTGCTGGGAATGTTGGGCTGTGGAGATTCATGGACATTGACCTCTTCACTAATAAGCTTCGTGCAATCTGTGCCTAAAATCAGAGGTGAGGGATTGCAGTGTTGCTGCCCAGCATTCTCTCCCAATATTCCCTGAGCACCCAGCAAGCACAGCAGTGTTTCACCAGCTCCCTGTGCTCCTCACCCCAGCTCCTGGCTTTTTTTGGTGCAGACAGGAGAGATCCAGGGAGCAGTGGTTTTGTAAGTAAGCTGATTTTAGCTCAAACTGCCAAGGAAATGGGTATTTTCACTTTCTCCCTGCTCCTGTCCCTACCTTTTGTCCTTCTGTTGGCATGAGCATCAGCCAAGGCAGGGAACTGATCCAGCTGGAAACTGTCTGCTTGTCTTTTCCCTTTCTGCTGGGTTAGTTTTCAGAGGGATCAGATTCCTAATCTGGCAGATCGCTCCAGAGCTGATTTTGGCACCGGAGGGAACACATGACCCAACAGCAGGGACTGAGATCAGCTGAAACCAAGCCTAAACCCACACCCACAGAGAACACCCGTGGCCCACCCTGTGCCCACCCAGGCAAAGATCCTCTGCCTGCTCAGGGGGCTCTTTCCACGCTCCTGTTCAGCATCCAGAGGGGAACAGGCATTGTTGGGAAATGCTGAGCTGTGACCTCCCCTCCCTACCTGCTCCACCTGCACGTCCCTTGCCACTGCTCTGCTGCCTTCCAGAAAAAGCCCAGGGCTCCACTCCAGCCTTCCAGGGTATCTTTCTTTCAGCAGCCCCCTGCCACTAGGCAGGGATTTCTGTGCCCATGGCCACTTGTGTGTTTGCCACTGCCCTGTGTAAGTTGTGCATGCCCTGGGCAGATGCACACAAGCATAGAGCTAAAAATCCCCAAAATATTCTGGTTCCCACAGGCTGAAGGAATGGGCTGTGCTGCTGTGAGCCATTACTACCAGGCACAGGGTGTTTCTATGGCTACACCTTGCCTGGATTTCACTGCTGCTTTCAGCAGCACATTCACCCTGTCTGTCTGTCTGTCTGTCTGTCTGTCTGTCTCTCCCTCGCACACACAAACCAAACATCCCTTCTCCCCTCACTCCAAATAACACCTCTGCTCTTCCTCCCACACACAGCTAAAATTTCAGTATGGCTGTTTAGTGGGACCCAGTAGAAGAGGGGGCAAAGACTGATCCAAACTGCCCCCAATGCCAGAAATCCCACAGCAAACTCCTGATCCTCCAGCCTCAGTAACAGCAAAGCTGGACTTGGACATATTTACTGGAGATCTCTCAGATTCCTTATGAACAGAAGGAAGAGCAGGCAGAACCCTGAGCAATCTGGAGACCTGGCTTGCTGAGGGGGAATAAATGAGAAAACCTCTCCCAGGAAGGCTGGAATCAGGAGCCACATGCAGAGGGGGCAGCAGTCCCCTGGCCCCAAAGTGACTCGTGGAAATGAAGATCTGGGCTGGATGCTGGGGGAAATGCTAATGGCTGGGAGCAGCTCATGTCAAGCTGAATAAATCCCCTGCTCTCCTTTCTGAAACACAATGGCACATGAATGACTAAGCAATTCTGATAACAATTCAATAGACAAATGTCAGCTTGCTTTGATTAAACATTACTTGTGGAGCTGTTTCAGGGCAGCTAAAGGCACATCAGCCTGTCTGTCTCACCCCAGCCCGGGCAGAGAGACATTTATTTCACAACAACTACAACTGATTTTTTTTTCCCAAAGCAATTGGAGCTCCTGTAACATTTGAACTAAGTCTAGATTTATGCAAGCAGAGCTGGGAAAATAAAAAAAAAAAAGCAAAATAGCCTCTCTCTGTTTTAAGACCTGAATTGCACTTTTCCCTTGCTCCATCAGTTATCCCTTAGCACAGTAATAACATGGTCCAGTTTGGAGATAGAGGTGGAACAGAGCCATGTCATTACCACATTTCCATATATATTCTTAAGTATTTGCAGTACCGAAATAAAACTCCTCTAGCACAGGGTTAGTCCAGAAAAACATTTCAGTTTAAGAATGTGGCTGAAACATGCACCAACTCTTCCACATGCTGCAGCTCTAACCCATTTTCAATTATTTCTATCTGTGCTATAGGTCAGCCCTTTACAGAACAACAGCCCCTCCTTTCATTTTTGCAGAGCACATTTTGGTGAGCATTTCTTTTGCCCTTGTGGAGCTTGTACCCAGCCAAGCCCCCAAAGCCAGGTCTGAGTGCTGAGAGGAAGAACCTGAGCCTCACACCCAGGCTGCTCCCTTGTCTCCAGTCAGTTGTGAAATGAGCTGCTCAGCACTGCATCCATAATGGGCACTGCAGTGCAGATGGCAAAAGCACAGTCACCACTCTGCTGTGCCTCTGCCAGGAGCCCTGGGTGATGCAGCAGAGCAGCTCAGAGAAGTGAGGAGGGCAAGAGAGGCTGCTCCTCCTGAGGCATTGTCACCTTCCTGTCCATACAAATGGCTCTTTGGTGCAGCAATAACACAGAATGATGGCCAGAAGATCCTGAGTGAAATCCTCTGCACTGCAGGCTGTGGGATTGAGGATCCCACCCCGTGGGATTGAGGATTCCACCCTGTGGGATTGAGCATTCCACCCCGTAGGATTGAGGAGCCCACCCTGTGGGATTGAGGATTCCACCCTGTGGGGTTGAGCATTGCACCCTGTGGGATTGAGGAGCCCACCCTGTGGGGTTGAGCATTGCACCCTGTGGGATTGAGGGTCCCACCCTGTGGGATTGAGCATTCCACTCTCTGGGATTGAGCATTCCACCCTGTAGGATTGAGGATCCCACCCTGTGGGATTGAGCATTCCACCCTGTAGGATTGAGGATCCCACCCTGTGGGATTGAGCATTCCACCCTGTGAGATTGAGGATTCCACCCTGTGGGATTGAGGGTCCCACCCTGTGGGATTGAGGATCCCACCCTGTAGGACTGAGGATCCCACCCCGGGATCAGTGCTAGGCTGTGTTTCAGTGATGCTCATTGCCTTGGAGCTGGGAGAACACAGAGAATCTCCCACCCCTCTGCTGCACAGAGCTCTTGGTCACTAAGAAGGAAAACAGATCCTTGTAAATGTCCTCAGTCACCACCAGTCCCAGGGGCCTCATTACTGCCCTTGACCTCAGTCTAGGACAGTGAGTGATAATGTTATTTCTCTAATTTCACTCTCAACTGAGGCCCTTGGCTGCTTTCCTTTCTCCTGGGCTGGGAACGAGCCTGTGGAAACAACCTGCCCTTGTACAGGGTAAATCTGTGAACATGGTGTATTCCTTGAGTTGACAATTGGCAGATGCTGCATCCTGCAGGCAGAGGCCTCAGAGGAGACATCCACACAACAAGAACACACAAAAATTCACAGGGACAACGACCACACATTTGTATATGGGTGTATTTGGTGGGCATACATGGCAAACAAATAAAAGTCAGGAGAATCCTGCTTGCCCCTGGCTGCAAAGGGGAATTCTCAGCTGATCTTTGCAGCTCTCCTTCAAGTAGCACAAAACCACTTGCAAAATCACCGGGCTGGCCCTTGCAGCCCTGCTGTTTTCAGTATTCTTTGAGAGTTCCCTCTGATTTGCTTTATTAGAGAAACCTACTCAAAGGGATTTGTGTGCATGCTCAGCTCGATTTGTGAACTCCAACAGGAGGGGCAGCCAGTAAAATTAATGAGGTTCTGGGCAAATGATTGCCCATGCAGACCCACAGACATAAAGCATTAACTGACTGTCTAATTAACAAAGGCCACGTGCCCGATTAAGCATGCAAACGCTGCTGCTGCTGCACACACATTGACACACATTAATGTCTCAGCGAGGATACATTTGCAAGTGTCTGCTTGGCACGATGATGGAGCACGCAGCCTGCTTCCATAAACACTTGTCAGGATGCAGGATATACATCCATGCAATAATCTGCTGCCCATTTTCTGTAACGAGCACGAATTCCTTCTGGGAAGCAGCACAGCAGGTCCCCAGGCCCATGCAGGCACTGCCTAAAAGCCACGTTCTATAAGGGGGCAAATCAAGGACAAAGTGGCCTTGGGAGAAAAGTTTGAGCTGCTTTTGAGTGGTTTTGTCATGCAAGTGAAGGCTGATTTCGTGTTACAGTGGCTGTGCTGGGTGATAAGGGGTCAGGGGCACATGGCCCTGTTCCTCACCCTGCTGTGTCCTTATCACACAACACCCTTTAGGTCCTCATCTCCTCCCTGATTAAAGCTCAGGGTTTGTTTGTGGTTGTTTGTTTTTTTTTTAATTAATCGCCATAATTATTATTTTTTAAGAGAAAAACAATCTAAAACGTCCAACAGAGGAGGCAGAAACAGCGATGTGCAGGAGGGGGTTACAGTACAGGATACCTGCTCTCCATCAGCTCACATAACTCATTTAGTGCTGCCAGATCACATCATTCTGGGGCATGGATGTGAGCTGGGGAGGCCAGGAAGGCAAAATTCTGGAAAGCTCCTGGCAACTTCTGGTGCCAGAGGAGAAATTTTTGGCACCAGTTGCTGTCATGGAACAGGGTCAGACCAGCAGCCAACCCACAAAGGGAATTCCTGGGAATGCCAGGGAGGGCAGGGGAGCTGTGGAGGATCCTGCTCTGGGATGGGATGGAACTCCTCCCAAAGCCTGCCCTGTCCCCTCTCTGCTCCCTGCAGCAGGAATTGCACACAGAGCCCTGGCACTTGCTGAGGGCTGGAGCTCAGGGTGTCCCTCAAGCCCAGGCTCAGCCCCACTGCCCCTAAATTCTCAGAAATTCCCATTTCTCCAGGGATGCAGGGAGGCCAGGGGGGCTGTTGGAATACCTGGTTATGCCTGTGATGTGTTTCCTTGCTGCTGGAAGGTTTCCAAAGGCATTTCAGGTGCTGATGAGACCTTCCAGCACATCCATTTAGAGTCTGCAGTTTCCCTTCCTTCCTGCATTATTTACCACACAATCCCAAGCTGCTTAAAAGACTGTTTCAAGCTATTTTCTGAATCATGCTTCCCTCCCTTCGCTGCTTCATGTAATAATCTCTCCCAAATCTATTTTGGGAGTGGCATTTTGCAGCAGAGCCTTGTTTTGTTTGCTTTTTTTTTTTTTCCCAACTGTTCTGTTGCAGATGCAGAAAGTTGGTTTGTTATTGAGGAGTTGCAAGGACAGGGCTTGCAGATCCTGTGTCCTGAGGCTTTGCCTCGCTCCACTGTCCTCTCTGGAGTGGGGATGAGGAGCTCAGAATGACAAGAGCAAGGCTATGCCCATTAATTTGCTCCTGCAGAGCTGTTCCTGGTGATCAGAGCTGCAGGCAAGGGCTTTTTGCAGGGCTGTGTGAGGATGGCAGCTCATATTGATTTCCCAGAGCAAGGTCCCCGATAAAGGTTTGGATTCCTGAATTATTCTGGTACTGTGCAGAGTATCTCTGTAACCTGGTGAAGAGGAGGGTGGACATTGCCAGGAGCTGGGTTACAGAACAAAAATAACACAAGAGGGGGTATATTTTGAGCTGGACAAACTGGAAAAACTGGAAACTTTTTTTTCAGAAACAACCAGAAATCTTGAAAAATACCTCAGACCTTATCCTGGAACCAAAGACACATTATGCATCAGAGAGCCTACACTTACTTTGCTCCCTCAACTCGGTTTCTCAGCCACCCAACATTCATATTAGATTAATATTTGCAACTCAGCTGCCCTGCTCTTACCCTGAGAGCATCTGACAGGGCAGTGACTGCACTTCCACACCACAGGTTCAAAGCCAAAGTGCTGCCCTTGCTTCAGCAATTTTTGGCCAAGTTCAGTGCAGTCCTCAGCCTTGAAGCATAATTGCCCAACTACAGCAGTGACTCTGGTCTCCAAAGGCCAAAAGGAGAGAGGGAGAAAGGAGGGAGGTGGGAGGAGAGCTGAGAATTGCACATTTCAGATATGGGATGCAGCTATTTCTTTTTGGACGCCTATTTCTGGAAAACTGGACAGCTAAAACAAGAAAGCAAATCTAAAATGAAAGATCACACTAGAAAGCACACACACCCAGACACCATGGCAGGCAAGAGCTGGGGGACCTGTGTAATCACAGCTATAATGATTCTATAATTTCACATCCAAACATAATTAGCCGAGGTACGTTCTTTGACAGCTAGAGATTTGCAAAATTAGGGTCAAGCAGGTTCATCTTTTTAATTGTTCTCATTTCCCTCCTCTGCGTTGTTTCTTGTCACTTTATAGGCTCCTCCCTGGGCTATGGGGATTTTTGAAGGAATTTTGAATGAGTTAGAGATGGGACTTCTGAGTTTTTAGATTATTTTTCTTATCTTCTCCATAGGCAGGAAGGGTGAGTTGGGCTCACATCTTTACTGCATAGCTCAGAAGGTCACAAGACCCCTACTTACAAGACCTTTTAAGGATTTATTGACTAATAAAACACTGCCAACAAGGACATTTATGTTTTTGATCTAATCTTTAAATATTTCATCTTATGGATTCATGTTACAGTGTAAGCTTTCTTAGGTGATTATGTTATGACACACAAAGCTACAGCACTGCATTCTAAACTCCTTGTTTACCTTTGTAACTACTTTTATTTTTTTTCTATATCTTAAATTCTAAAACTTTAAACTTTCTTCTTCTTAATTTTACTGCTTTAAACTATAAATCTGCATTCTTGCTTCTAGCACCTAAGTTTGGAAGGTTTTTCTAAGGTTTCAGATCAAATCTTATGTTTAACTCTAAGCTTTGGCTTACAGGCTCAAAGTTCTGAGAATCCCCTATATTTTGGATTCTAGCACTGGGCCAAATGCATCTCTGGGGTAAGACCCTTTTTAAAAGTGCCCCCAAATCTGATCCTTTGTACCCTGGGAGCAGCATTCAGCAAAGAGCTCTGCCTGCCTGACTGCCCATCACACCCTGGCACAAAAGGACTTTGTGTGCAGCTTGCCAGCCCTAAGAACCCAATTCCCTGGGGAAGAAAAAATAAAAATCCAACTGTAAGCTGCCCTCTGCTTCATACCTTATTGCTGTCAGCAGCAGCAGAGAGAAGGAACCAGCCCAATTCCAGCAAGATTGGTGCCCACAGTTTTGGGTGGCAGCAGGGTGTGCCAGGGGCTGTGGGGATGTGCAGGCAGATATTGCTTCAAGTGACAGCTTTCCATCTACATTGCATTTTTACACACACTCAGTATTCCCAAACCAGACACACGGAGCTCTTGAATGAATACAGAGGTTCCTGTTTGCTCATTTTAAACTCTGCATTAAGCAGCATTCCCCAATATCTGCAACTGCACCAATTATTGATACAATCAGCTCTCAGACTCTAAATTTCTGTCTCTCTTTCTGTGAATGACCTGATGCAGTGATCTCTAAGGAGACAGACCTAGAAATCTTCACCCCAAGAGCCAAATTCTCTGCATTTTAACAATGGGAAATAGAAATACTGCAGGAAGTACTGGGAAAAACAGCACCTTGTTACTCCAGAAAGGCAAAAATATTTTAAAATGTAAATTAGCTTTATGTACTTTTGAACTGGAACATATCCTCACCTTCAAATCCACCCTCCCTCCCTCCTCCCCGAGTTTCAGCAGGGATTAACAGTCCTGTATGCCAAGAGAGTTCAAACACTATTTTTAATCACATCTTACAAGCACGCTGTCCCAAATGCTTTGCATGACAAAGCAACCGAGGGAGCGAAATGAGAGAGAACCGCGATTCGTGCCTCGGATCCAGAGCCCTCTCAGGAAAGGGGGATCCCAAAAGGCACAGAGGAAACGGGGCTGGAGCAGAGCCTGACAAGGTGGAGAGAGAGCAGGGAATGTTTGGTGGGATGGGTTAAGCTGCAGGAGCTCAGGCTGGGGCAGAGGGAGGGCACCCAAGGACACTGCAGAGCTGGCGCTGAACTCTCTGTTCCCGCTGCCTGTTTTGGAGACAGTCCTGGGGATGCCTCCCCTTGGGAATTTGCCTGCTGGAGGAGGTTCCAGAGCTGCCCACTGCAGGGTGACAGTGGCACATAGGCATGCTGTGACACCACAGCTTTAGATGGACTGCCAGGTCCTGCTGGGGTTTGCAGGATTTACAGCTCCAGGGACCCTCAGTGGCCCTCTGGAGAACCCACTCAGCACATCTGAAATGTTTCCAGGGCTGTTCTGTGTGTTTCTCAGTTCTGCTGCACTCTGCTAACTGCCTTTGGATCTGCATAAAGCTCAGCCAAAAAAGAAGCCTCATGTTCTTCACCCAAATCTGTTCAGGCATCCCAGAGGTCCTCACAAAAGTGAGTAAATAGTAAAAATGAACAGACTCCCTTTCAAGGCAGCATGTACAGTCAGTGTCAGACCTGGGAAACTTCCCCTGCTCCAGCATTAGGGTGGTGTGGCCAGCCTGGAGCAGAGGGGAGGTGGAACCACAGGTTTGGGTGACCCTGTGGTGCTGCAGAGTTCCCCAGGCACTGAACCAGGGCAGGGACAGGCTTAGAACTGTGCACTGAGGGTCCATGAGCACAGGTGAGCAATAGAAGTACAAATGGTTTGCCTCCCATCAAACCCAGTTAATCAGATTTACAACATTTTAACCCTGACAGTCCCTCACACCAAGTCATCAGCCACATGTGTTTGTCACCTTTGCCATGGCAGCACAGGGAAAGCTCCTGCAAAGCAGCCTCAGTGCTCATCCAGGAGCTCTGCCTCTGTCCTCATGCTCCCAAATTCCATGGGAACCTTTGAGGGATGGATTGTCCTCATGCTCCCAAATTCCATGGGAACCTTTGAGGGATGGATTGTCCTCATGCTCCCAAATTCCATGGGAACCTTTGAGGGATGGATTGTCCTCATGCTCCCAAATTCCATGGGAACCTTTGAGGGATGGATTGTCCTCATGCTCCCAAATTCCATGGGAACCTTTGAGGGATGGAAACCTTTGAGGGATGGATGCAGCTCAGCACCTCCTGCAGCTCTCTCTGTGTGCTGGGGCCTGTCCTCCATGCAGGAGGGGTTTTTGCTGTGTTCATTTTCCAGAAAGGAGCTAAAAGCAGTGAGCCTGTTCCCTGGGGAAGGGCAGGGGGTGTCCCTGCAGTCAGCCAGCAGTGACCCAAGCTGGGGAGGATGGAGAGGAGGACAATGACATTTCTGTGCTGCTTGTCACCTGACCAGAAACAAACTGGCATTAACCTCAGCCCTGTGTGGGACAGACACAAATGCCAGGACACAGAAATGGTGAGGGCTGTTCACAGTGGAGATGTCAGAGCATCTCAGCCCTGCTGGATGCACAAAGGGCTGCTGCTCCCAGCCCAGCCAAACCCAACCCTGCACAGGGGTTCTGACCCTTCTCCCCCTGCACCACGCATGGTCCATCAGCAAACCCTGCTCCTCAGCCTCTCTAAACTCCCCTAAAATGATAAATCTGCCTCTAAGTAAAGGCCACTGAGAAGGTTTTAGGATGAGGGAGAAGGATTTTGAGAGCCCTGTGCTCAGAGAAGCAACCTGTGCTGGATCCTAACTGGAACATTTCCTGGGCACCCTCACAGTAATTATTATATAAGAAACACTTTCATGTGGGATTAAGTTCCTGCATCCTTTGTACTCCACAGACAATGTACAAGGCAAGCAAGGAAACAGAGGAGCTTTAGAACTGTCTCATGTTCACACACATGACTGCCATTGCTGCTCAGCTCTCCACTTGCACAAAACCTGAAGGCAGAATTCCCCACACACCCAATTCTTCCATGAACTCCTCAATGCAAGGAATGCAGGATTGGGCACCATCACTCAGGGCCAGGGTCCTTCCCCTGCTCTCTGCCTGCTGGGGACCCAGCAAAGGCTCAGCCTGAAACCTGGAGCTGCACTGCAGCAGATCCTGTTGCTGATGAAAACAGGCTGCACACACTGCTTTGTTTTTGTAGGGTTGCTAGGGAGCACTGTTACTATTATTGATTTTTCTAAGGCCTCTGAACCACTTATCAAAACAAGTTATTCCACATGCACCACAAGGAACGGAGCCTGGTTCCCTGCAGCTCTGTGCCCTCCATCCCTGTACTTTAATTCCCAGGGCAATGGCCTCTCCCTGTCCCAAAGCCAGCATCTCCCTCCCTCCCACATCTCCCTCTTGCTTGGCAGAGCAAGAGGGAGCAGAAGCAAGAGCTGGGTCACCACTCCAAACTTGTTTATTGGCTGGCTGGGAGCTACCAACAGTGGCTGATTTCTAAATTTGGCCTATTTCACTCTCACTGGGGGATTAATGCTGGATTTGCTCTGCTATCCAGTCACCAGTTTGCATAAAATCTGTAAGAATTTGTTCTCTCTGCGATTTGATGAATTTAGCTGAAAATTGGCCAAAAGCTTTTTCTGGGAGGAAAAGGAGGCAGTGGATGGGCAGGAGGTCAGGCTGCACAGTGTGGAAATCAGGCTGGAAGCACACACAGTAAGGAACTATCTCAATTTTGCAACCAAATACAGAGGGAAAAACCCAGAGCACCTCATTAAATCCCAAATACTCAGCATCACATTTGTACTGCCTCTGATAATGGTTCTTCTGACACCAACTATTTACTGAACTCACCTTGGGTCTGGCAAGAGTGGCTGTCAGAACACTGATGTGATGAATATTCACATAGCAGGATGGTGCAATTTTCATGACATAGATACCATTAAAATACCAAGGTCCAGAGTGCAAAAGCAAAGGGGAAAGGCCTGAGAAACCCAAGCCTTGGAGCTGGCCACTTGCTAATGGCAGCTTTGCACCTTTTCTACCAGACAGCAGAGATAAGTAGCCTTCACTTTCAGAGTTCTTCTGTTAAAGGACCTTTTTTGGGAAAAATTTCTCATGGTTGCTAACAAACATTGAGCTGCACCAGCCTTAGCAACACAGGGAGAGCGTAGGTGTGAGGCACCTGTGAGCACACAGTTCTGTGTCTGTGTGTGTGTCTGTGTGTCCTGACAAGGATTCCTGCCCAGGATCTGCTCCTCTGGGCACCTCAGCAGTGGAAGGCAGCACTCCAGGAGAAGCAGGGCTGTGTGAACACCATCACATCTCACACACTGCAGAGGTGGGCAGGGACCTCTGGATATTATTGTTCAGGTAAGGCCACCCACAGCCAGGTGTCCAAAACCATGGCCAAGGAGCTGCTCAGTATCTCCAAGGATGCTGAGTCTTCAAAATCTTTTGGCAGCTTGTTCCAGTGCTTTACAATTTTCAGACAGACCCTTTTGTGGTTAATTGGGAGTTCATTCCTTCTGTTCCTGCCACTGGGCACCACAGCAGAGAGCCTGGCTCTGTCCTCATCACAGCCTCCCTTCAGTCATTGGCACAAAGCAGAATGGAACAGAATCACAAAGGTTGGAAAAGACCTGCCAGAACACTGAGTCCCACCTGTGCCACATCCCCACCTTGTCCCCAGCCCAGAGCACCCAGTGCCACCTCCAGGGATGGGGATCCAACCCTCCCTGGGCAGTGCCAGTGCCTGAGCCCCCTTTCCATGGGGAAATTCCTGCTGTGCCCACCCTGAGCCTGCCCTGAGCCCCCTTTCCATGGGGAAATTCCTGCTGTGCCCACCCTGAGCCTGCCCTGAGCACCCTTTCCATGGGGAAATTCCTGCTGTGCCCACCCTGAGCCTGCCCTGGCCCAGCCTGAGGCCGTTCCCTCTCATCCTGGATGCCCCCCTGGCTGTCCCCTCCTGGCAGGAGCTGTGCAGAGCCACAAGGGCCCCCCTGAGCCTCCTTTGCTCCAGGCTGAGCCCCTTCCCAGCTCCCTCAGTGATGAGATCTCCTCTGAGCCTCCTTTTTCCACACAGAACAATCTGAGCTCTCAGTTTCTCCTCACAGGAGAGATGCTCTAGTCCTTCAATCATCTTGGTGCCCCCTCACTGCACTCCCTCCAGCAGCTCCACATCTCCCTGGGGAGCCCAGGACTGATCACAACACCCCAGTAATGCTGAGGAGCACAACCCAGAGCTCCTAACAACTGTCAAGGGGGACAGCACCACCAGCAGAGATAGAAATTGGGTTTTGTGAATACATCTTTCCTAAATGTGGAGACTCCCTTCTCCTTGCCTTCCTGCTCCAATGTGACTCTGGGATGAACAGCCTCAAATGAGCAGGAGATTGGTGACAAGTAAAAGGAGCCAGGGCCTGGAAATGCCCTGACCCTACAGAGCAGGGCTTTGCACCATTCCAGGCTCTCCAGGCAAGCAAGGACACAGCAACAGCTCCCAGATCAGAATCTCAAAGAGGTCTTCAAACATTGCTGCTCATCAACAAGGAGAAGAGTTTCATCTCGTGTGAACAGCTCGCTCCCCAGAGTCCCACCACGTTCAGCAGGGCTCTGTTTATACTCAGGAAGGTTTTTATTGACTCTTTTCTCTCAAATAATTGATAAGCTCCTCCTGCTGCCCCACTTTGATCAGCCTCTACCCCAGTTGTGCCCAAGGTCTGGTCTGGTTCCAGCCCATCTCATTATCTCCAGCACCAGGAGCAGGTGGTGTTTACAGGACTTGGATTTGTGCACAAAGAACACAAATCTGGAGGCCACACTGGGAAACAAAACTCATTCAGAACAAACACAGCTGGATTTCTTTATACATCCCTTTGCTGTATTCCTATCCCATTTATTTTTCCTTCTGCTTTCCCTTTCTTGTTGTCTTTTCCCCTCTGAAGGATGGGGCCAGCAACCATTGAAACCAGGGAGGAAAGTTCCACAACTTTGGGACCTTTCAAGCCTTCTGCCCTCTTCTCCCTGAGCAGAAAAATCACCTCAGTGAGTGTCTAAGTATGGGGAGATCATTAAACAGAGAATAAAGGCCATGAGAAATTCTGGGCCCATCTCCCTGATCAAGTTAAAATTTTTGTTCCCCAAGGCCAAAAGGTGAAGATTGTGTTATGCCAGGATGGATTCAGGGAGTTGTGGAGAGTGAGAAATTCCCCCTGAGCCCCCTTTTCTCCAGGCTGAGCCCCTTTCCCAGCTCCCCCAGCTGCTCCTCCTGACTCCTAATTCAGAGTTCATTCCTGATTTCAGTGATTGAAGCTCCCCTTTCACAAACACTCACAGTTTGTGAATCCCTCCTGTCACGGCTCCAGCTGTGGCAGACCTCAGAGAAGAAGAGATCAAGAGAGAAGGGACCAAGAGAGAAGGGACCAGATGCCAGCAGAAAAGGAACTATTTTTGTAACATTTCAGGTGCCTAACCTTGAGAAAAAACTTCCTTAATTGTAGAAAGCCACACAATGTGTGTTTGAAATGAAAGGGTTTTAGCAATCATGCAGCAGAGGTCCCTCCACACCCCTGCCAGACCCAAACCCTGAACTTCAACCCAGTTCTGCTGGATCTGCCAAGCTTTCCATTCAGCCATGCCCAGCTTGAAACTGTGCTGAGCACTGGGGGAAGCTGCAATGGAACAAAATGGACTACAAGGTTGTCGGACTTATTTTTCACTCCTTACATTAACTAATTAGCTTTCTTCCTCATTAAAGTCCCTTCAAGCATATCAATTACCCAGCTCTGATGGCAGGGATGCTCCAATAGCCCTCAGTGCAATCAGATGAGCTGGAATTCAGCAGAGCAGACCAACAGGGTGCAGGGTTGGGTTACCCATGTGTCAGCAAAAGGGCATTATTCTCCTGACCTCCCTCTTGCAACAGGAGCTGAATGGTGGCCTGGAGAGGGCAGAGGAAATGCCAGCAAAACAGCACAATAAGCATGTCCCAAGGAGCTGCAAGGGGAAACCAGAGCTGGGACAAAAGGCCACAGAAATGTCCAAGTGTTGGTCTAAAATTAGGACAGCCCAAAACTTGGCCTCGGTCTTCTTTTGTTTCTATCTGATGGGAGTGGCTTTGCAATTCATGTCTGGGTTGGAGCAATTCCACCTCTCCCCTGTAGGAAAATGGTGAAGAAAAGGCTGTGCCCTGCTCTCAGCAGCTGTGCCCAACTCTCACCCACACCAGACACGTTTATCCCAGCAGCTCAGCACAGCAGGTCTCCCTAGGAAAATTCCAGATTTGTTTGTTTTCCCAAACCCTTCTGTCACAGCATCATCTCATTGCTGCCCTCCTGTCAGACCTAGGATATTCCTCTGGCTGCCCTGGGTGATTTCAGACCCTGGCAGGGGCTCAGAGACCTTGGCACAGAGTCAAAACCACCTGTGCCTTCCATTTTAGCCCATGGAAACAATTCCCAACTTTGTGTGAGGAGTTACAAGCCACAAGAGTTTGAGTAGAATGATATTGAATTTATCACAGGGTGAAAAAGTAGAATTTTGGGGTTTTAGAATGGGGGTTCAAGAGGCAAGATGGAGGAATCTGGGTGTGTCCTGTCCTTCCTCTTGTCCTCCATCTTCTGCTGTGGTGGTGACAATTTTGGATTGGTTTAGAGTAGAGACAGACTAACATAGGTGATAGGTATTGGAAAATTATTGTAAATAAAGTACACATAGTTTTTAGTATAAAAGTTAACAACACCCCAAGGGTGGTCAGAGTGCCACAACCCAACCTGCTGGCCAGATCTCAGCAGGTCAGAGAAAGAATGGAATAGATCAGAGAAAATAAACAACCTTCAAAAGCAGAACTGAGGAATCTCAACTTCTTCTTCAGTCATGGAAAAAGAGACTTTCTACCACCTCAGGGGTCATCTCAACCACAGAAACCTGAGCCCCTCCTGCTTCACCTGGCACTGCCCTGCCCCTGAGCTGGCTGCTCCCCATCTGCCACAGGCTGTCCCAGCCCCCAGTGCCAAGGTGGGCACCCACAAAGCCCAGGAGCAGCAGTGCCACCCAATCTGCTGCGCCCAAAGCCCACGCTCAGAGGCTGCCCTGCTCCTGCAGCTGAACACTGAAAAGCACCCAGACAATAAGAATGCATTAAACTTTTATCTCCAGTGCTCCAGCTACAATAAGCAATCAAAGAAATTGCCACTCTCCCAGGGCTCCCGATTGCCTAAAGGAAACCAACTTTTGTCTGGGTGTGGGGATGTGTGTGTGAGAGGGAAGATGCATAAAAGGAGCTCAAATACCAGCTGCAGTGTTTGGCTACTTTGCATTAGGCAAATGATGAGCACTGAGCACAGCACAAAGCTCAGGCAAAGGCAGCTTTATGCACTCACACACAGGGAAGAAGAAATAAGACATTTTTCACTCCAAAGATTTCATGGTCAATGCCAGTTTCTGGGTTTTTTCCCCCTCAAATGTGAGTTTTATAGGAGACAATTACCAGCCTAAAATTCCTCCCAGAGCCACACTGTGAAAAAATCCCTTTGCACGAGGATGTTTCTCCCATTATCCAAATTTTGGGGGCCTGGATGCATGTGTGGGGGCAGAAAAGGACTCTGGGCAGTCAGAACCAGGCTCAAGCAGCACAACCAGCAGTGATATTTCTCCAGAACATAATTTGGAACAAAGGGATGCACTCACCATGTTGAGCTCAATCCCAAAATACACCCCAAGGTCTCAGTCCAAGGCAGCACAGCCACTGTGAGCCAGATCCATCATGAATAACCAGTTTCTCCTTAAAAAATCACACCCCAGTGACCAAAGCCAGGGTGGATGCACCTCACCTTTCCATGAGTGGCAGCAATAGCAGGATTATCAAATCATGTTATAATTCCTAAAACTACAACAAACTGGTTGGAAAGCTCTCATAAGAATTACACATGTTCGTTTTCACTTCACTCTCTGGCCATTTAATGATGTGGAAATTTTATTTCTCATGAAATATCCACAAACTGGCCACTTTCCTCATGAAATATGCATGAATTATAGAATTCCTTATGCTCTTGAGAAAATAAACCTCTTTAATCTGAGAAAATTCTCCATTTTATAATGAGACAATCCTTTCTTTTCCTTTTTTTTGACTCAGAACCAGGGTGGTTTTAGAAAAGGTGGTGCTTGTCATGAACCAGTCTTTTCAATGGAAGGGGAAAACTGTTAAAAAATAAAAATAGATTTTAAAAAAAGACCACAAAAAAACCCACCAAAAAAAAAAAACCAAACCAAAACCAATTCTTTACTTTTTAAACATTATCTTCTTGTTTCTTTTCCCACAAACCTTTAATGGGCAAAAATCCCTGGTAAGAAATCATAGTATTGAAAAAACTTTGTTTTCAATCCACTTTGTTTCTTGGTTTCCCATTTCTCTGTGGATGTTTTCCCTATCCTGCAGATAAAACCATGTGAGTAGGAACAAGGTATTTGCTCCAGGAACAATAACACAGATTTTCTCCATTTAATTTTAATACAGCTCTAGGAAAAAACTAAAATTCCCCCATGTGCACGATTGTCTCACTTACAACAGCACCTCTCAGCAAAGGATCTGCACGAGCTTTACCGAGGAGAAGTGTTATGATTTACAGCCTGTTAAAAATACACTTTACAGCATGTTAAAAATAACCTTTTGGAGAAGTCCTTGCTGTTCAGAGCATGGCTGGATGGAGCTCTGAGCACCCTGGGACAGTGGGAGGTGTCCCTGCCATGGCATGGGGGGAACTGGATGAGCTTTAAGGTCCCTTCCAACCCAAACCACTCCATGTGGAATAACCTTGATGCCTCCAGAGCCTTAAACATTCCCAGCTCTGCTGGTATCTACCCCATTTTGGGATTTCTGCAGCAGTTTTGGGCTGTTTCACACACCTTTCCTTCCCATTCTTTCATGGTTTTCCACAAAAAGACATCAAGCTAACATCCTCTCAGCCCAGCCCCAAAATATCAAGGGGATGTTTTAAAATCAGAGGCAGAGAAACATTTCCCTGTGTGAAAAAGAAGAGTGTCTCCTCCTTTCACACACCTTTCCTTCACATTCTTTCATAATTTTCCATGAAAAGACATCAAGTTCTCTCAGCCCAGCCCCAAAATATCAAGGGGATGTTTTAAAATCAGAGGCAGAGAAACATTTCCCTGTGTGAAAAAGGAGAGTGTCTGCTCCTCAGGGTGGGAAGGGGTGAGGAGGGAAGGACAAACAAGGCTCAGGAAGGAGATTTCTGGAAGAAATGTGCTTTTTTTTTCCCTGAGAATAAGCAGCATCTTCCTGAGAGCCATCATTTTGATTCACTGTTTCACGTGTAAATAATTTACCAGGCTAAAAGGTCAAGAGTTGCAGGTCCTTAGAGAAGGGGAGAAAAGTGCAAGCTGTAAATAAGGGACGAGTAACTTATGAGGAGCATAAAACACATTGTAGGCACCACGTAGATCCACAAATGCACAAAGAGGGAAACCCCAGCTCCACACCCACCACACAGAGGCAGAAATAACCTCTACCCCACTCTGCATCCCCTTGAACTTCTCTTCAGAGCAGGAAGCACACTGAATACAATCTTTTGGGATAGAAATTACACTTTTAAATTAGCTGCACGACGCCCAGATGCGCTGCTGATGGATGCATGAAACAGAGGGGCGAAAGAAATTAATTTCCAGCCTCCCTGTTTTCATCTTTTCATCCTCTTGATGTCAGGGTAATTGCTGCTGGATGTGACAGAGCAGTCCTTGCCTCTGTGCAGAAGGTGAGGGAACAGCTGCTTTCCTTCCTGACACCAGTGGATTTCCCATCAGCTGTCAGGCACCATCACATCCCTGAGTGCTCCCAGCGTGTCACACTGTCCTCACACTCACCAACCCCAAATGTGGGGCTGCACTCCTCAGTTTGAGGCAGAAAAGATCTAATCTGCTCAGATTCAGAGCCAGGGGAGGAATGCTGCAGGGGCAAGCAGTGCAAACGAGCAGAGAGCCACTGAGGAGCAGGGGGTGTTATCCTGACATGGAAATTCAGGTGGAAAGATCAGGAATAAGCAGCACTTTGTGCCCCACACACTGCTGCTCACAGTGCTTTGAACAGCAGTGCTGCCCTCAATAGTGAGAGCTGTGCTATGGAAAATTTCTCAGGCTCAGGCAAGAAAAGTAAATAGTGGGCTTGGAGAAACAGCATTTCATCCAGCAGTTTGCACAGATAGCTCAGGTTTTTTTGGGTTTGCTCCCATCTCTGGCACTGCATTCCAGAGCAATCACAAGTTGTTCATTTCCCCAGAAAAAAGCCTGGATTTCCCTGCCCAGAGGGGCAGTTACTGACTCCATCAGCTCAACTGGTATTTTTCATAAACATTTCTAAAACATGTGAAAACTTCAAATGCCAGCAACTCTTCCAAGGGATCATATTACACAGATACACTCCAAGGCTTCATTTGATGATCTAGTTTGGAAAGTTATCCCTTCTGCATATATGGCAATAATGTTTATATTATTTTTACCACATGATTTCAGCCTTTCATAATAATGGAAACAATGATATAAGAATGAACAACTGACATTTCTGTTTGAGGACACAGCATGCATCTCCTCTGAAAGGCTCTGCAGCAGCTTTACAAATACATTTTCCTCTGGTATTTGCAGATACTTGGAGCTCCAAATTGTTTCAGCTACAAGACAGAATCCACCAAAAAAAACAGAGAATAAAACACCATCCTGTGGAGGTGGGCATGTTGAACACAAATTCTGTTTACTTACATCTCTGTTCTAACACCAGCCACTTCAATATAATGCATATGCATGCACACACTCACATATATACATATTTACATATAAAACAAACCAAAGTATAAATTTCAATGCAGTGTTTCAGAAATAGAGTGATTCACAAAGCCTGTGATGTATACAGCATATGCTCCATGGGCAAGATGTTGCCCAGCACAAATGGCAAACGTGCAGGGAATAGACATTTTCTTCCAGGGCTCTGGAGCCTCCAAAAGGTTGGCAGGCTGGATGTGTGCTGCACATTCTTTGGGAGACAATTATGGGCTGGGGAACATTCCTGCAGCTTCCCAACTCTTTCAATAATTTGCCACCTGCACAGCCAAGCTGTTGGTTGTGTAAATCTCCAGGATCTCAAAACTCTGGAGCTGACCCTGATGCACACAGAGCCCCACAGTGGGTGCTTGACTCCTCCAAAAGCTGGGGCAAAGATCAAATGCAACTTTGGGGCTGCTGGCACCAAAAGGACCAAACCCAATACACATTTCCTCTGTTTCAGCAGCTCCTGCTCTCTCCTTACCAGCACAGGGCACAGGACCAGGGTTGTGATCCTGAGCCCAGCTCCAAACAGGCTCCCCAGGAGATGGGCACAGCCCTGAGGCTGCCAGAGCTCCAGGAGAGGTTGGATATTGCTCTCAGGGTGGGATTGTTGGGGGGTCCATGCAGGGCCAGGAGTTCCATTGGCTCATCCCTTTGGGACCCTTCCAACTCGGGATATTCTGTGTGAATATTCCACCTGAGCTTCTGCAAAATAATACAACCCTACAAAAACTGGGAAAATGTGGCCCAAAGCCAGCAGGCACAGCAGAAATGCTGCTAAAGGACAGCAGCAAATTTAGCTGCACTGCCACCCTGCTGGATTCACTTTGGTTTGGATCAGCTCCTTCCAAACCTCACACTTCTCCAGTTCCCATGCACTGAGGCATGGAAACCTTCTCCTCTCCCAGCCACAGCCATCACCCCACTGCAAATCCCAGGATCCCTGAGGCTGGAAAAGCCCTCCCAGCCCATCGAGCCCCAGCTGTGCCCCATGCCCACCTTGTCCCCAGCCCAGAGCACTGAGCGCCACCTCCTTGGACACCTCCAGGGATGGGAACTCCAAATCTCTCTGTGCCAATGCCTGACCACCCTTTCCAGGAAGAAATCTTCATGATGATGATGATGAATCCAACCTTGAGTGGATGCCAACAAGAAGCAGCACAGGGTTCATTAGATACTCTGGAATTTTGGCTTTTCCTGCCTCTCCAGCAGCTGCCCTGTTCCTGAGCATCAGAGACAGGCAGGATCATGCCAGGCCTGGTGCCAGGCCAAACACAGAGGTGGAAATCTGGTCCCCACTGCTGAGGAAGGGATAAATTCCATCTCCACAGAGGATTCACACAGAACACACCCTGCAGCAGGAATTGATTTACACAAACCCAATGAAAATGAGAAGCTGAGGGAACAAGGGCTCCAAGGAGAGTGAGCACAGGCAGGACTCCACTGCTGCACATTCCACATGGGAATTCACACCCTGCCAGCTCCACAGCCTTCCAGGACCTTCTGGCTCATGCAGCATCACAGTGTGAGTTTTCAGTGAGAGCTTTGAGGAGCAGAAATGAGCACCCATGAAAGCAGATTTCATTCACACCACTTTTGGGGAACAACTTGGTTTTGTCAGCCAGTTGCAAGAACCATGAACTCTTTGCAGGCAGCTGTAGCAGAGATGGCTTTTCCCCTGTGATATCAGAATTTCCATGGAAAGAGGTGCTGCTTTACAGCTCTTGTGATTGTGGTGACAGGAGGAGGGTGAAGAAGGGGGGCTGAGAATGGAGGAAATGTGCAATGCAGTGATGACAAACACTGACAAAGAAAGGACTGGCCTCTGGTTCTGATCATCTGTGACAGAAAGTGTGACTGGAATTCAGGTTTTGCACAAATTGAAATTAGAATTAAATACCCACATCTCCCTGAACAGCCACAGGAATGGGTTCAGGGGGACTGTAACACAGGAAAATAAGATTAAAAATCATTTATTGCCATCTTGATCCAAGTAACTTTTTACACCAATTTTTTTCCTGTTTATTTCACCTGAAATGATCTTTCTCCCTAAGCTTTACAAGTTTGCTTCTCCTCAGCCTAAGCATTTATCCTACAAGAACTGCATCTCCAACACAACAGCAAACAGGCAAAAATTCTCCCTTCCTGAGTCTTCCACTGACCTGAGCTGTGGAAACTGCCTGAAGCTTTCCTCGAGGCCACAGATATAGGGAGAGTTCAGAGATCTCATAAATTCTGTACTCAGGATGTGATTCAAGGAGAGGTTCACAGTTCTGCTCCCTGGGGGCCAGGCTGCTTTATCTGAGGCACCACAGTTTAATGCTCTCACTGTGTGCTGTGATGTCGGGCAAAAACACACAGAAAAAACAGATTAAACGCTCTGTTTTTCTCTTTCCCCCCCTGCTCCAGATCTCAAAACTATTAAACACTGCTTGACCTCTACCACAGCTTGTAAGAGAACCCGTGAACCCTCATTATCTCATAACTACCTGCTTTGCCCCCTGTGTTCTGCCTTGGAGCATCAATTGTGCCACCGTGGGAGAGAGGTCACTGCATCCACCCACAGCAAAAGGCACAGACCTCGCACAGGGACTTGGAGCAGTGCAGCAGCACCAGAGGGGCCAGGAGCATCCCAGGGCAGCACCAGAGCAGTCAGGAGATCCCGGGGATGTTCCAGACCAGCCCGGACCATCCCAGGGATGTTCCAGACCAGCCCGGAGCATCCCGGGTACCGGAAGTTGCACTAAAGGATTTTCCCCTCCTGCATCACAGTTTGTTCCAATAATTTGTTAATTGGGAGGGGATCTTTGCTCGGGGCAGCCCAGCCCCCAGTAAACCCTGGGCTGGATTTTGTGCTGCTGAAGGGTTTTGCCTTTGAGGTCGCTGCCTCTCAGCCCTTTCTGCGGGAAGGAGCCAGCCCAGGACAGCAGGAAAATCCCGCCGAATAGATTAGATAGATAGATAGATAGATAGATAGATAGATAGATAGATAGATAGATAGATAGATAGATAGATAGATAGATAGATAGATAGATAGATATCCGACTCCTCCATCGCTCCCGCCAAATAAATAAATAAATAAATAAATAAATAAATAAATAAATAAATAAATAAATAAATAAATAAATAAATAAATATCCGACTCCTCCATCGCTCCCTGGCTGCTGCGAGGGTCCCAGGAGAGGAGCCACCCCTCTGCCTTCGAGGCTAAAATCCATTAATGACGTCCCTGCCGGGGGTGACACGGAGAAGCGGTCGGGATGGGGATGGGGACCGGGATGGGGACCGGGTGCCACCTGCCGGGATGGCCGCGCTGCTTCCCCCGCTCCGAGCCGGCACCGCGGCCACGGCTCTGCTCCTGTCCCTGCTCCCGAGCAGCGACCGCCCCTGGGACCGCTGACAGCTCCCAGGGAAGGGCTGGGGCTGTGCCAGGCAGGGTCAGGGTGGATTTTGGGAAAGGTTCTTCCCCCAGAGGGTGCTGGCACTGCCCAGGCTCCCTAGGAATGGGCACAGCCTGAGGCTGCCAGAGCTCCAGGAGGGTTTGGACACAGCTCCAGGGATGCCCAGGGTGGGATTTTGGGAGGTCAGGGCAGGAACAGGAGATCCCTGGGATGATCCCTGTGGGTCACTGCCACTCAGGATATTCAGTGATTCCCCTGCCTTGGGAGAAAACAAGGCTGTGCGTCCTAAAAACCACACAGAGAGGATGTGCAGGGTCCTGGCAGATCTGTTTTTTATAAAACATATTCTGGCTTTATAAAACATATTCTGCTTTATAAAACACGTTCTTATTCTGTCTCTAAGCAGTCTCTGGCGTGTCCTGTCACTGCTGTCACATGTGTGACATCAGCACAAGGATCAAAACCCATCGAGTCACACCCACACATCCCTGTGTGTCCCCAGGGCACTGCCACAACCAGCAGAGCAATGCCGGTGTCACCGGGGTGGGGACAGTGTCACACAGGAACCATTCCAGCGACACTCCTGAGTGCCGGGATGAGCCCCGGGGGTTTCACAGCCAGCCCAGAGAGCCAGCACTGAGCAGTGACAGTGACCAGGCACAGGGAGGGATTCTATAGGAGCTCCTGTGTGTCCCCAAAGCACGGCTGTCACAGGAGGTGTCGGGGTCTGTACACGCTGCCATTTGTCCCTCTTCTCTCCTCAAAGCTTCCCCGTGTGGGTGAGCAGGCCCTGGCACAGCTGCGGATGCGGGGAGGGTCCTCGCTGTCCCATGAACTACAACTCCCAAGATGCACCGCGACAGCAACGCGCCCGCCTTTCCGCCACTTCCCTGAGCCGCGCCGCGCTTCCCGCTGGGATTTGTAGTTCTAAAGGATAAGCCAGCGCACAGCATCCCTGTTGAGGAGAACTCGCCTCCCCGTGATGCAGCGCGGCACGGTGACACCATCGGCGCGCGCCGGCGCGGAGGCCGCGGGCCATGTCGGAGAGCGGCGGCGGGGCCGCGGCGGGCGCGGGCGGCGGCGCGGGGGCCGCGGGGCCCGGCCCCACCGACCCCGGCTCGCTGCCGCCCGGGGACCCGCAGCTCATCGCCATCATCGTGGAGCAGCTCAAGAGCCGCGGCCTCTTCGACGGCTTCCGCCGCGACTGCCTGGCCGACGTGGACACCAAGGTACCGGGGCCGGGCAGCGAGCCCGGGCCCTGCCCGCTCCCGCCGCGCTGGGGCCGCTCCCGGGGGATCCCCGCGGCCGCATCCACACCCCGGGCACAGAACGAGCACAGAACTGCCTCAGTCTTCATCTCAGCCCAGGCTTTCCTGGGAAAACGCCTTCCTATAGAAACAGTGATGCTCCCAACCTGTGTTTCTAAAATTCCCACATTCTCAAACGTCCCTATAGTTTCAAACCGAACATTTAACCTTTGTTTCTTGAGTAGATTGTCTCAAACTGTTTTACATTAATTTTTTCTCAGCCACAGCAAACTCCCCGTTATTTGTTGCCAGTATTGAATTGGCCTCTCACTGTAAAGTTGGATTGTTCTCAGTGACTGTCAAAATTCAATGTTTTTTGTTGAATTTTGCTTTCCCAAAGCTTTTATGCTTCCAGCAAGAGCCCTGTCCTGGGATCTGCCTTCCTCACCCAGAGCAGACACATCAAACTTTGAAATATCCCTGTTTCCCTCTTGTCCTTCCCTTGCATCCAGGATGTGGATGGTCCTGAGCATTTATATGGATTTGTTAATTAAGATCCTGTTCAATGGAATTACATTACCTCTGATCAAACTCAAATAATTATAATTATCTTTAAAATTACAATTTTATCTTTTTATTCTTATTTTCTCTGCTAGTGCCACAAAAGCAAATAACTCAAGGTTTTGTTTAGTGGCAGCATTGCTCAGCCACTTTCCTAGGAATTCTGGAGTGGAGGCTTTCCAGACAACAAAAACTCTGCTTAAACAACCTCTGTCTGCACGGTTTGCATTTCACTACAATTTCAGCCCCCATCTACCCAGCTGCTTGAATTATTACAACACTGAGAGTTCTGTGCAATTTCCAGTTGTGTTCTCAGGGAAAACAGGATTATCTTTGTTCAGGGAGTGAAAGGAGGGACCCACAGACAGCAGGGCAGTCTGTGTGTGACAATAGCTGCACTGTGCAGGGCTCTGGCAGGGGGTTGTTGGGAGCTATTTGAGCTGTTGAATTTGGTTTATTTTTATTTTTTTAGCCAGCCTATCAGAACCTGAGGCAGAAAGTTGACAACTTTGTCTCGACCCACCTGGACAAGCAGGAATGGAACCCAGCCATGAACAAGAACCAGCTACGGAACGGGCTGAGGCAGAGTGTGATCCAGTGAGTGAGCAGCAGCCTGCACAACAAATGGGATTTTATAAACCATAAACCACCTCAGGCAAGGCAGAGCTAGCAGAATTCAGGTTTTCACAGCACTTTCTGTTGTCCTCCCTGAGTTTCATTGTGAGAGTCAGTACAGGCTGAGCTCTCCCCAAAATGCACATTATTGCTTTGCCTGAAATGGGTGGGTTTGAGTGGGGAAATATTTCTATTTGCTGTCCAAATTATTGCTGCTGTGCTGAGCTGGGTGACTTTGACCTTAACTTTCAGGAAAGAGAAGAGCCCTTAAAGATTCTTTAAAGAAAGAGCCCTGAGGAGGCCAAAGGTTTGTGTGCAGACTCCAGCCCCTGTCACAGCAATCTCTGCACCAGTTCCTGTCCTGTTTCACACACTGCACTGGGGAGCACCAGGATGGGCAGAGGGCTGGAGCAGCTCTGCTGGGAGAGCTAGGATTAGACAGATGGGATAGGAGAAGCTTTGGGGTGACCTCAGTGTGGTCTCACAGGCCTGAAGGAGCCAACAAGATGGGGAGAGAATTTTAAAAGGGCCCCTAGAGGGACAGGACAAGAGGGAAGGGCTTCACACTGACAGAGCAGGGTTACAGAAGATATCAAGAATAAATCCTTCCCTGTGAGGGTGGGCAGAGCAGCTGTGGCTGCCCCTGGATCCCTGGCAGTGCCCCAGGGCAGGTTGGACAGGGCTTGGAGCACTCTGGGACAGTGGAAGGTGTCCCTGCCATAGCAGGGGTGAAATGGGATGAGATTTAAGGTCCCTTCCAACCCAAACCATTCTGTGACTCTGACAGTTCACGTTGCTTCCCAGAGCTGCTGAGATTTAATCAGGGAGAGGAGGATGAGGCTTTGCACACAAATTGTTGTCAAGAACAGCCTCAATCCTGGGCAGTCTGAACAGGCCCTGTCCCTCCTGGGGGTGTCCAGCTGTCTGTCCTGCCCACCCAGGCTCTGGTACCTGCAGGTGGCATGAGGTGCCCTGTCCCTGCCTCCTTCACAGCCTCATTGTCCTGGGGCTCCTCTCCCAGTGCCATGAACATCTCCATTTCCTGTCCCTGCTCCCTTGCAGACATGACTTAACCCTCCCAGACATCTGTGCCCCATCCAGGGCCCTGGCACAGCCCCTGCAGTCACCAGGCCCTTCAGCTCCTGCTGTCAGCCCAGAGTCACTGCTCTGTGCTCACTGCCTTGTTTTTACAATTCATACCCTTTTAGAATTCATTCCCATCTGTCTAGACTGTGACAGGGAGCAAGTGACAGTCCTGTTCTGAGGGTGCAGGGCTTTTCTCCCTCCACTCAGCCAAAAAAAAGCCTTTGCTCTCACCTGCCCTCCTCCTCAGAATAGCTTATTTCTCTCCTTGTGCCAAAATGTGTTTGTTTGCTTTCATGTTGACCTGGTTTCCACAGGAGCTCTGTTAAAAGTGGCTCTTGGCCAAGGTGTCATTTAAGTACCTGGGAGAGCAGATGTGAGTTGTTAATTCTGTAGGGAGCAGGGAGAGAAATAGGTGAGTGAAACAAGTCCCTGTTAAGGATCTCCTGAGTAGGCTGCAGTTCTCACCATGTTAATGCTAATTGTAGTTGACAGGAGGGCTCTGGAGAGTTTCTGGAGGAGATTGGGGAGAAGTTTTTCAGAGGAGCTGAATGACTTCTTTGTCTTTGTTCAAGGTCAGGAATGCTGGAAGCTGGAGTGGACAGAATTATTTCTCAGGTGGTGGATCCAAAACTAAACCACATCTTCAGGCCTCAGATAGAGAGGGCGATTCATGAATTTTTGGCTGCACAAAAGAAAGAGGAAAATGTGCCAGCTCCTCCTCCAGAGCCTGAGAATAAGGATCCTCCTGCTCCATCTCAGGATGCCTCCTAAAGGTCTGGTATCTGTGCACTTAGTGCTGACATTCCTTGTGCCTCATCTCTGTATTTGTACAGTGCAAGATAGAGCAGGGCTTGGCAGGGGGGACACTTTGATCAGCAGCCTGTTGTCATTGTCACACAGCCTCTGCCACTCCAGGGCCTCTAAAAATAGCTGGGGCTAAGACATAAGGGTGATGTAAATCAGCTATCAAGGAACACTGTGCACTCTGCCAGAGCTGGGCTTGGATCAGCCCAAATTGCCTTTTATTCCAAAAAAGAAAAAGCATATCCAGCAGCATGGAAGTGGCTGGACTGCCTTCAAAACTGTATAAAATGGATAAAAAATATATATCATGTACTGAAACACAGTGGGAATAGAGTGGTGACAAGTTATTGTGGCTTAGCATTGAAAGTTTGGGTATCTCTGCTTCAGAACAAACACTGCAGTGTTGAATTGTCACTGACCAAAATAGTCCTGCTGGAGTAAGGGCAACATCTCTGGGAGTGCAAAACTGTTCACTCAAAAACTGATTTAAATAGAACAACCTGACTCTTCCAGCTGCAAGGACTGAGGGTGCCTTTGTGGCAAACAAGTTCATTCTGGTTTTTGTGATTAAAATAACTCCAGGGGCCTCAGGGGGCCATAACTGCTCCTCTGTCTTAGCACAAGGTGTGCCCATCTTTGCTAAGGTTGCAAAAGTTGATTTGGGTACTGAGGAACCACTGCCTTGGTGGGAAATTTCAGTCTGCAGCTTTGCTGGGGGACTTAAAACCCTGCTGCATGAGAGGCAGTTAATTGTCAGTTGTTCCATCTGCCAGGGCTTTCTGAGAGCAAAAATGCTCCATAAAATCTACAACTGATTTATTTAGGAGGAATAAGAACCTACAGTGACTGTTCTAATGCTTGGAATTACCAGAGCAGCCAGCACAGGGGTTTAAGTGGCTGTACTTTCACCCTGAGTTATTTGCTTGTGACTTGCAGCTTTAATGCCTTGGATTTTTGCATTTGTCTGGTTCAAGTAGTTTAAAAGTCCATTATAACCCACAGTTAATAAAATATCCTAATCCATCTTAATGCACTGACTTGTGAAGGTGCTTTTACATCCTCTAAAATCTCTTTTTTTTCTTTCCTTGCAGGGAGATCCTGCTGCAGTTGCAACATGCCCTGTTAGACTGGCAATGGATTCCTTGCTCCCTTTGGTGCAGGGTTGCTGTCTGCCAAAGATGATTAACCTTTATTAGGCCTGTGGGAAATAGGCACTGAAATGGGGAAATTCAGGTGCACCTGGAGTTCTGCCTGTGGAGGGACAGCCCAAGTGTGGAGAGATTTTTTGCTGTGAAGTGCAGCATGTATTCATTAGTCATGCTTTGGGCAAGGGGGTGGGAAGGGAAAAGGGAGTTGTGTGCAGTGTGGAGGGAGTGGGGAACAGGTGCTGCAAGGAGCACAAAGGAAGGAAGGAGGGTTTGGAGGTGGGGTGTGTTTTGGGGACCAAATAGAGCTGTCAGATTTGCTTTGCTAGAAGCCTTGTGTGCCTCTGCTGGGTTACAGGGAGCAGCAGGTGCCAGCACAGGTGGAACTCACTGCACTGCCTGCTTTGGGAAAGGAATTTCCTGTTCAAAACTGGAGCTGAAGCTTCAGGATCCATTATCCAGATCAGTTCTGTTGGACACAGGAACACATTTACAGTTGGCTGTGCCTGTAGCTGGGGTCACTCCTGTTGCCCAGGGAGCTCTGGGGAGCAAAGGGCACACCAGAGTAGGGGATCAGGTGGAAATTTGTCTTTTTCTGCTTGGAAGACTTTTCTTTCTCAGGTGCCTGGTGGAAACTGTCCTATGCTTTCAGCTTGAATGCATGTAGTGTCCTCTGGATGACAGTCAAATGGAGAATGTGATAACCTGTTCTGCCAGCAAATGTCCACACCTTTTTGCAATAAAACACCTCAAAAAGCATCTCTGAGGTTTGGCTTCTGCAGCAAATTTTTAAAAGGAGAAACTATTTAAAGAAATCCAGGAGTCCTGATGGCTGGAACCCTAAGGAAAGTGTGACCTTACACATTTTATGGGTTAATCCAGGTTAAATAATCTGGGTTTGTTAAATAATATTATTTTAGTATCCTTTCCACAAAAGATGTCTCAAAAAATGTAAAATACTGTGAGGATTGTGTGAGTAAAGGGTTCTCTCCTGGGTGTTGGTTTGGGGGTTAAAACTGCTCCAAATGTGCAATAAATGCTTTCCCTTAGGGCCTTAAGGGCAACTCTTGACAAAAAAGAACCTTTTACCTCCTGGTAGGGTTCTCAACCCCTTCTTTGGAACTGAAACATTTATTCAGAGGAAAAAAATTGTTCAAGAGTTTAGAAAGAGCAACAAAAAGGATTCTGACTGTGCTTAGGCACATTCTGGATGACAGCAGGAGCAGTCAGGGAGCAGGGACAGGAACTCAGGGGGTTTTTGTAGCAAGTCAAGCTGGATTTACTGCAATGAGGGGATAACCTGAGCATTTCCTACCTGCCAGCTGCTTTAAGAGATGAGTGAAGGAGAACAGACTCAGCCAGGGTAGTTTTTAAAAGGCTTTTCCATTGTTCTGTCTGTGTTAACCCTGAGCTCTGCCACTGCTGTGCCTTTGGTGGGGCCCAGCCTGTGCACAGCTCCTGTGGCTGTGGGAACTTCAGAGGACAACAGAAGCACCTGAAGAGCTGGGGCTGCCAGTTTGGGATCACAGGCTTTAATGTTGGGGTTCTCAAGTCCTTGCTTTGCATCAGAGCCCTGGCAGCAGCCCTGACACAATGGGACAGGGACAAAAGCCACCAAGTCCTCATGATGAAGGACTTGTGCAGTGCCTTTGATGAAATCCTGCCAGTCACACAGCCACAATCAGGATTCCAGCCCTAAAACCACAGTGATGAAAGAGAAATCTCCACAGCAGAACAAAAGAACAAAGCTGTACCCAGTGCAGAGGTGGAATTGTCCCTGCAGGAGGATGTTGGACTGAAGCTGGGGAATGAGGCAGGTTTGCTGTGCTGGGTGTGTTAAACACAGCCTGAGGAGTTTGGGGAGGAAGGATTCAAGGAATTGGATTCAAGGAATCAGAAGCTGGTGTTGAACTGAGATGTTTGCACAAGAATCACAGCAGAACATTCCTTATTTCCCACTCTGCCCTTCTTCCATCAAACCCTGCAGCCATACAGCAGCTCTGACCTCTTTGTGTCCCAAATGCTGTCCTGTTAGAAAACCTCAACAGCAGAATTCCATTGCCTTTCCCCCATTCCAGGTAATGTAAATCAAACACACAAAGCAATCCATTTTTACAAACATATTTCAACCCAAGATAAACTTAATTCGAGGTACTGAACAGGAGTTAAATGATCAATTATGTGTTTATAACATTTTTAAAGTAAAACTGATTCTTTCCTTAAATTAATTGGCATTTTCTGATTTTTTTAACTTCTTATGCAAATCTTACATAAAATAAAAGGATGATTCTTGAGGCACTTGCTATGTAACTGTTCTGCCTAACTCCAGAGATGCTTTTCAGTGAAACCTGGAGCAGGTTACCAGCAGAGCCCACAGCTGCTGATCACCTTATCAAGGTCACAGTTCCACCTGAGTGGACTCTGGATTCCTCAAACAAAGACAGTTTGTGAGTGGGTCACAGACTCGAGCAGACTCCACCAGAAGGAGCAGAACCAAACTGCCATCACCTCTGTCACCTTTAAGGTCCTTTCTAGCCCAAGCCATTCTAAAATTCCATAATTTGCCCAGCTCTGGGTTCAAACTCACAGAGAACTGGAGCAGTTTAACTCTCACAGATATTCTGTGTTGCATTCTGCAGTGCAGAACATATTTTAGCAGTTCCCCTGAAGGAGCTGGGTTTGGCTGTGAGCACTGGGGTCTCTGACATCCCCAGGGCAGGAACTGCTGCAGCTGTTCAGAACTCGGCCGTAAGAGGGAGATCAACTCTCGCTTCATTCCTCAATTCCTCCCTGCAAACCCCGAGCACAGCCAGGATTCTCCTGCTGCCTCCTGAGTGAATCAGCCCAGCAAGGTGTGCACACAGCTTTCCCAAAGTGTTTCCATGAGCTCTGGCTGTGCCTGGCCAGTGCAAATCACACAGCAAACACTGACATTTCTCAAGAGGTTTAGCAATAGGAACAAATATCAGGATGAGGTGAGAGAAGTGAACAGCCCCAGTGATCAGGGACAAAATCCCAGCTTTAGGATGTGAAGCTGTAAATCCTGGCCTACCCAAATCTGTAATTCACAGGTGTGAGCAAGGCTGAGGCCCCAGCTGGTTGTGCCATGAGATTGTATCAGAACCATTGGTGCAGTTCTTGCATTTTTGTGATTCAGGTGCTGAGCCCACAACAGAGCAGAGCTGTGGAACATGACTGGGCAGTGACCAGCCCAGTCTAGACACCATCCTAGCCCTGCACACAGAAATGTGCTACCTCAGCCATCAGCCTGGGAGCTGGCTCCTGCAATCCCCTGCAGCACTGGGACAAACCAAAATGCAAAATGCAACAAGTCCAGCCCACCTGGACAGGCTGAAGGACTTCATGTGTCACCAATTCCATCTCCCTGACTCACAGAATTCACTGCCTTTTGCACTGTGTCTTTCAAATCCCTGCTCACTCAAGAAAAAAAGAGGAAAAAAATCCCCAAAGCACTTCAGGTGTTGGCCCTACAAAGAATTCACATGAGAACGGATGGCTGCAGTTTGCTGCATTGGGGCCTTTGGGAATTCCAAGCAACCTTATACATTAAATATACCCATTCTGGAAGGGATTTCTGACAGAAATAGAAAACCATTGCCATGAGTTTCACGTTTCAACTCTGCAAAAGGGAGATGAAACCATCACAGTTCTGAGAACACTCACAAAATTTACATTTTCTACAAGGGGGCAGCACAAGCGCAGCAAAAAAAGAAAACCTGGTGGGAACTCTTCCCCCAGAGCCTTCCCTGTGAGACACCAGGACATCAAACACACCCCTCCCTGCCAGCATTCACCTCCACCTGCTCCTCCTGCCAACATTTAGCCCTTCCTCCAGGTAGTTCTGCCCAACTTCTGCCATCCCAGTAAAACCAGGACTGCTCTGACCCAGAAAAGAGCCTCGGGTATCACCAACACCAGCTCTGGGCTGCTCTGCACCAGCCTGAGCTCCACACCTTCACCCCCAGCTCCTCCAACCATGCTATGCACACAAAACCTGGCAAAAAGCACATCACTAACACAAATCTTGTCAAGAAACCCAAAATAAAGGGCAGTTGAGCCTTACCTTGCTCTGGAGAGCTCTGTGCTCCTCTCTCCTGGGCTCTGGCACATTCTGTGCCCAGCCTGGGCTCAGCCAGCTGCAGGGGCTCAGGGGAGCAGTTAATCTCATCTCATCTCACCCAAAAAACACCTGAGCCATTGCCTTCCCTAGCAAGCCAGTCCAAATCAACTCCCAGGGGGAAAGAAAAGCTGCTTCACCTGCAAAAAAGGATGGCAGATTATCTGTGACCCTGCCAGAACCTCTGCTTCCTACAGGAGAGCCTGAACACAGCCAGAACCTCGCGCAAAAAACAACCTGAACACAGCCAGAATTTCATGTAAAAACCCACCTGAACACAGCCAGAACCTCGTGCAAAAAACAACCTGAACACAGCCAGAACCTCGTGCAAAAACCACCTGAACACAGCCAGGATCTCGTGCAAAAAGGCACCTGAACACAGCCAGAGTCTTGGGCAAAAACCTCCCTGAACACAGCCAGGATCTCGAGCAAAAAACAAGCTGAACACAGCCAGAATTTTATCTAAAAATCCACCTGAACACAGCCAGGGTCTCGTGCAAAAACCCACCTGAACACAGCCATGATCTCGTGCAAAAACCACCTGAACACAGCCAGGATCTCGTGCAAAAACCACCTGAACACAGCCAGAATTGTCACTGTTAGGTCAGATGTGACATATATGTTTGATTAGGGTCTAAGAAGAAAAAAGTTTTTTATTCTGCATGTTCTCTAGGTTATGTACTTTTAACAAAGTGTGATTTTAAGTCATTATACATTATAATAACTTATTATATTAATTGGTGCAAAGCAATTAGCATCAATATAATTGGCAGAAGTTTTACAGAAATTTAATAAGGCACATATACACATTTACTTATGCACGTAGTCTAGCTTATAAAAGTTTTCATGTATCTTTTCTAATCTGTTTCTATGCTGATGGCCTTGTCTTCTTCCTTACTATAAATACACTCAAAAATCACCAATTGTTATTTCTTCTATTAACTCAGCTTTGCTTACAAGCCAGCTGTCAAACCCCTCCATATGGAATCTTGTGCAAAAACCCACCTGGACACAGAATCTTGGGCAAAAACCCACCTGGACACAGCCAGAAACTTGTGTAAAAACCCACCTGGACACAGCCAGAATCTTGGGCAAAAACCTCCCTGGACTCAGCCAGAATCTTGGGCAAAACCCCACCTGAACACAGCCTGAATCTCGTGCAAAAACCCACCTGGACACAGAATCTTGTGTAAAAACCCACCTGGACACAGCCAGAATCTTGGGCAAAAACCCACCTGGACACAGCCAGAAACTTGTGTAAAAACCCACCTGGACACAGAATCTTGTGCCAAAACCCACCTGAACACAGCCAGAATCTCGTGCAAAAACCCACCTGAACAGAGAATCTTGTGTAAAAACCCATCTGAACACAGCCAGAATTTCATGTAAAAACCCATCTGAACACACCCAGGATCTCGAGCAAAAACCCACCAGGACACAGCCAGAATCTTGGGCAGAAACCCACCTGGACATAGCCAGGATCTCCAGCAAAAACCCACCTGGACACAGCCAGGATCTCGAGCAAAAACCCACCTGGACACGGCCAGAATCTCGTGCAATAACCCATCCTCCCCAAAACGCTTTGGAAAAGTGGGATGTGGGAGCTGCCGGCCCCACAGGTGACACCTGACAGATTCCCCAGGCTGACACTGATCCCAAAACATCCCACCCTGCTCCCAGAACATCCCACCCTGCTCCCAGACCATCCCACCCGCTCTCTCCAGGGATGTCACGGACACTCGGGGGCTGGGGGTGTCCAGCAGCCCCTCCCGTGGGTTCTTTTGGGGACAAATCCCCATTTCCACCCAGCGCCGGTACCGGGAGGGCAGCGGGGCGGGTACCGGGATGCGGCTCCATCCCCTGCGACTGACAGGAGCCTTGGCAGCCCCCGAGGCTGCCGGGGAGCCCCAGGGGTGTGCAGGGCAGGGCAGGGCAGGGCAGGGGTTGCTGTGACAACAGCACGGCCCACGCCGAGCCCCCCCTGTCCCGCAGCCACTGCCGACGTGCGGGGCTGCAGGAGCGCCCGGCTCTGCAGGGACAGCGAGACAGCAGGGAAGGGATTGAGTCAGAAAAGGCAACCCCAGGCAGGATTTGAGACATGAGACTTCTGAGTTTTGGAGGGGGGTGAGACAGGAAATCAGAGTTTTTAGGTCAAGCCCAAATTCCATCCCCAAGAGATGTGGTTTTGTTGTTTGGTGTCGCTCTCACTGTGGGGCTGAAGTGGGGTTGGTGACCCCAAAACGCAGCTCATCCACAGGCTGCAGGGCTCTTTGGGTGGGATGGAAAATGTTTATGTGGTTATGAGACTCACTGGATCTCAAAAGAAGTTTTCTGTGCTGTAGGAATACAGACTCCTTCACACAAAGGGAAAAAGTGAAGTTTGATGGGTAAACTTCACCATGGTCCCTGTCAGTTAAGCCATTTGTCACAGTTTTTGCATCAAGGCAGGGTTTGCTCTCAGGATTTCATGGGTGTGTGCATCCTTCCCAAAGAGGGAGCTGCCTGAAGTGAGTTACAGTGGGAATTTGGGCAGGAACACCAAGGAAGCAGGTGAAGGAAGTTCTGCCACATGTGCAGGAACCATCTTAGGGACAGGGGCTGGCAGGTCTGCACCACCACACAGCCCTGCAAGCCTGCATGGAAAAGTAGAAAGAGGCAATAGATTTTTGGGACAATGCTGCAGGCAGGAGAAATTGAGGGAAGCAGTTGTTTGGGTGTGTTTAGATTAAATATTATGTTCCTTTGCACTTTGTCCATCCCCTGAGAGAAGTGCCCTCTATCCCAAAGGCAGGGAAACCTTCCAAGCTCATACTAAAGAAATGTGGCCCTGGGGGATTTCCTGAGCAGGATTTTTCCAGGTCTAAGGAGAATCTAAGGAGATTATTCCATTTCTAAGGAGAAATCTGGTTGCTGCTTTGATTTTCAGTCATCTCACCATGAGAAGCATTTGTGGGATGATTTCCTGCCCTGACCACTGCTCCTGCCAGATCAGATCAAGAGATTCCATCTGTCCTTCTCAAGCTCAGCTCCTTCTGCCATTGCCTAAAAGAAAAACCTCTCCCAGCAGAAGAGTTTTCCTCTGGAGGCTTCAGGATCTCTGAGAAGCAGTAGGAGAGATGACAGAGCTGCCTTTGAATCGAGCTGTGATGAATAATTTGTAATTTTGGTAGATGTAATATGTATGACATCCCTTACCTCTGTGAGAGCTTTTTGACTTCTCTGCAGAGAGTGAAATCAAAGGGAAAGTGAAGAAAGTGAGCTGAAGGCAGAGCTCAGGCACCAGCCTGCAGGACACAGAGGCACTGGGAGTTACTGGGAGGAGATCCATGCAGAATATTCCAGCCAAACCAGCAGTTCAGAATTCTGCAGCCATCAACCGAGGGCAGTTGCAATGTGAGAGCCCATCCAAGAGAAATAAAGGCATGGAAATAATGTTCTTGGGGACTGGAAAAAGGCTCCAAAAGAAACGAGTTTATGAGATACTGGCTCATAATAGGAATTAAATTGACCTCACTGAAAAGCAGCTGATGCACAGCAAAGAATTGGTCGAAATCTTTATGGCTTTAATCAGAAATTTTTAAAAACTGGAGAGTCTTTAGAGAGTTTCAGCAGAGGGCAGAGAGTCTTACTGGGCACAGATACTCTATACAAGGTTCTTCAGGAAAGGGTTTGATGAGTATGAGGAAGAAGAGACAGAAAATGAGATTTAAACTGCAAATGCAGCAGCAGCACTGCTGGTACAGGGTGAATTCTTGGGGTGTCCTGTTCTTGTGAGTCCCTTCTAACTCAGGATATTCCACTGTGATTCCCTCTGCTCACATCCAGCCCTTCCCACTCTGCAGAAAGGCATTAATTAACTCTGCTCACACTGTATCATCCTGAAGATCTGGATTTTACTCACACAAAAAATCAGTGGGCAAGTCTAAGTGGCAGTAAAGTTCCAGAAGCTCTTAAAAAGTTCTGGGAATTCTGAGCCTTTTATTAAAAATTCTGGGAATTCTGAGCCTTTTATTAAAAATTCTGGGAATTCTGAGCCTTTTATTAGGTGAACCAGCAAATCTGCAGGAAAAATTGCTTTGGGATTTGCTGTTCTATCTTACTTTTCCACATTTCTTAGAGCTCTGAAGGTGTTCAAGGGCTCAGCCTGCACTGCAGGCAGGGGATGCATTTGTGGAACATTCCCTGCCTCTTCTGCAGGACCTGGGAGTCCTCCCCATCAGCCACGCTCTCCTTCCCAGCACAAGATGGAAATGAGCACAAAAGAAGAACAAAAATCCAACTAATGGGACTTTCAACCACCAGAAATAAAATGATGACAGGGATTCTGACAGCTCAGTGCTTGGTAACACCTTCACCTCTCCCAGATGTCAGAGGATAAGCTATTTTTACCAAAAAGAGACATAGAAATGGGAGCTTATTTGGACACCTGCAGCAGAAATTGATTTAAAGTGATTTCAGCTTTGAAAATGGGGTTTGGAGGCAACTCACTGGGCTTTGTTTTTCTGGAAAGGGGGCCAGACCACCTGAGATTCTTGGTGGAGGATCAGTCTCTCCACACTGAGGCCTGTCAGTCATATTTAAATACGTGCAATATTTAACTTTTCCACTCTCTGGACCTAGATTATTATATAGGTTTAATCTTAGGCTTTGCTAGTGGATGAAAGTGGTGCTTCCTCCTTTTGTGCATATCAAGGTTCTGCTTTGTTGTTTTTTTAAATTTTTTTTCAAGTTTTTTCTTGTTCCTTTTAGAGCAGAGCAAACCACTGGATAATTCCCCTGTCCCACTCCCACCCCAGCCAAGTTCCATCTCCCACCAGCACTGGCAGTGGGTTTATCCATCCATTCCCACTCCAGGCCCTCTGCTCTCCCCATGCTGAGCTCACCAAGCCCATCCAGGCAGGAGCTCCATGTGCCAGGAGCACTTGATCCATTGAAATATTAAATTTCATGCTGCAGCCTCCAGTTATGTGACCCAGAATGTCTGACCTGATGTCAGAGGGGCCTGGGGCTCTGCAGATATTTCCCCAGGGCACCCTGCCCTCTTTCCACCAGAGGAATCTGATCCAGCCACAGGAAGGAGCAGGAATTTTCAGCTGTCCCATCCCCTGGACACAGCCTGTGCCACCTGACTCTGATGTAAGGTGCTTCTCACCCACTCCCTTTCTCCCCTCTGCCTCTCTAGGTACTAATCCTGCACTGATTTCTACACATAGCCAGAGAAGGAAGATGTATTTTCCATTTTCCAGCTTTTCCAGCCAACACCCTGCAGAGGCTCCACACTGAGCAGCTCTGTCACCCACAGAAATCCAGGCAGGAAGCATTTTGCAGAATTTCACCACCTTTGTGGGATTTGCTTGTGCCTTCATGGAAATCCTGACACCTCTGGGATCAGAGTACCACCTGAGCATCCATCCCACAAAGGTGAAAGAGGGAGACAATTCCTGACACCAAAACTCCCAGGAATCAGCTGGGAGCTGATCCCTCCTCCCCTGTCTGGTACCCTTGTGGAAAATTCAGCCATTTTCTAAATGGCTACAAAAGGTGAAATTCAGAGCTTCACCAGCACCAGGAGAGGCAGGAAAATGCCTTTCAAGTTTATTTTCTTGCCATCAACTGTTTTCAAGCAAGGGGTGATTTTTAAAGACCAAAGGGTCCTGGAAATGAAGCTTCTGGGTATAGAATTATTGCTGCTATTATTTAAAGAGCAGCATAATAAAAAGATTTGGGTTTTTTTAGGCTTTGACAACTCAGAGGTGGAAAAACCATCTCAGAGTTCTTGTAGATGCTGAAATAGGCCTGGCTTGTGCAAAATGTCACCTCTGTATGGGCTTTTGCCCTAAATGACACAGATTTCACAGCTGCCTGCTCTGTCTCCACTGTCTCATCTCCAAGTAGCTGTGGATGCAGATATTCCAAACATTCACATGTTGCTGATGGAAAATTCATAATTTTTTTTGTCCACATGGCACCCAGAAACTGCCCCATCAGGCCAGAAGAGAACAGAAGGAAAGCACAGAGTCACCTCTGGGGATGGAGTCAGGATCTCCTCTGCTCCATCCCAGCTCCAGCTGGGATCCCGTGCTTCATCTGGGGTAACACCTGTGGGCTCCCTACATCATCACCCCAGCTTAGGAAAAGCAGCAATAATCTACACACCTGCACCTCCCCAAACTCAGAACTTTGTGAGAATCAAGGTTGGGAGGATGCCCTGAAAATTCAATCCAGCCCAACTTTGTGAGAACCAAGGTTAGAAGCATGTTCTGAAGACTAAATCCAGCCCAATTTCATGAGAATTAAGGTTAGGAGGATGTCCTGAAGGTTAAATCCAGCCCAACTTTGTGAGAATTAAGGTTAGAGGGATGTTCTGAAGACTAAATCCAGCCCCAACACTCACCCCAAACCCATCACTGTTGCTTAAAACTGAACGGGACAATGGAGATAAGGAGAGCCAGGGAGTCATTTGGGAACTCCAGACAATGAGCTCGTCAATCAGAGCTGCTTCCAAGGCAGGAATCTAAATAAATGCAAATGAAGCCACTGCTGTGACACCCCCACCAAGGGGGGCTGCAGCACTCAGGGGTAAGAACAGCCCCAGAACAGACTGTCCATTACAAAACAAAACACAACCCTGAAAACCCCCAGAGAAAGCAACAGTTTGTGCATTTTCCAGGGCTCTGAGAAACGCTGTACCTTGGAGCCAGCCTTTTGTCCCAGGGAGGCTTTTCCCTTTCAGCCCTGCCCTGCTCAGTGTCTGCTTTATCATCGCTGCTCTCTGCTCACCACCACCCAGCTGCTGCAAGAATGGCCGGGCTGTGGCTCCAGCTGAAGCCTCCTGACATCAAAAGGCTCCTGTTGACTTCAAGGAACGCTTAACCAGCCCTCCATAAATCACTGAAGTCACTGATTGAGCAGGCAGCCCCTCTGAATAGGGCAGGCACTGGCAGCACGCCCCTGGGATTTGCTTGCTCTGCTCCCTGCATGCTCGGGGGCACCCCTGCCTCATCTCATCACCCCCATGCCTGGGCACTGCCAAAGGAGGGCAGAACTCCTCTCAGAGTGGCTCTTTCTGGGGTGCTGCGTCCTCTTTGCTGTGTTTTTTGGGAGTTGAGCATCCCCAAGGGTGCAGGGATCATCCCCAAGGGTGCAGGGATCATCCCCAAGGGTGCAGGTATCATCCCCAAGAATGCAGGGATCGTCCCCAAGGGTGCAGGGATAATCCCCAAGGGTGCAGGGATCGTCCCCAAGGATCAGCCAGGTCAAGCAGCTGATTCCCAGATCCTGATCCTGATCCTCTCTCCTGCACTGGAGAGAGGTTTGCCAGCCACAGCCATTGATTTAATACCTGATTTTCCTTCCAAGCCCACTGTGCTGCACAAAGGAAGCCACCACAGCAGAAAACTGAGCTTTCTGTACTTTTGGGACTTTTAAACCACATTGCAAACAAGCCAGGGGTGTTTTACAGCTTGCTGGCACTGTCACCTTCTGCAGACATCAGGGGCAGCCCTGGAGGGTTCTGTGTTTACAAGCATTTCCCAACACAGTGCCAGGAACACACAAGAAATGCTCACATTTAGGATTTGGGGGTGTTTGTCCCCTTCCAGAGCTGGCCCAGCAGTGTCCCCAGGCAGCCCATGGGGATGAGCTCTGGGGAAGGGCTGGTGTCTGTCCTCACTGGGGGTTTTATGGGTGGTTCAGGGCACTGGCAGAGCATCTGTTGGCAGACCTGCTCCTCCCTCACTTGAGAAGTTATTTGCCTCATCAAGAGCCAGCTTGCTTGTTTAGAAAAGGAGATTATAATATTTATTTCCCAGCAGAGATGCAAAGCCTCGTCAATCGTTACTTAAGCAACTGAGGGCTTTTATTTGGATGAGGCTAAATAGGTGTAAAATTATAGGGGGGATTAGAGACAGATTAAGGGGTGCCTGTTAGTCAGAAATGACTCCTGGTGGGCTGGGAATATTTCCAAGAGGCTAAACATAACTTGCAGCAGAACAGAGCAAGCATCTTGTGCTACCCTGAGCTTGGAGGCAGCAATGCCTTGAAAACCTTCTCCTGCCCTGCTGGCACACCTGATGCCAGCTTGAGTGACCACCCTCAGCTGTGCCTGGCAGTGAGAGCTCGCTCTGGCACTTGGGCTGAAGGGTTTCACCCAGAAGCCAGTGGAGATGAGAGTCAGAGCCTGCTCTGGCAGGTCTGGCCCCACCCTGAACCATCACTGTCAGCAGCTTCCCTGCCCACGGCTCCTATCTCAGAGCCACCCCTGCACTCCTCACAGCGCTGGCTTCCTTTAAACCAGAGTGAGTTATCATCCTGGGAAAATGGTGTCACAGCCCCTGAAAGGGATGGAGTGCAAGGGCAGGTTAAAAACAGCACTTTATCATTGTTATTGATAACAGTTTATCAACAGCACTTTATCAATGTTATCAATAACAATTTATTAATAGCACTTTATCAATGTTATCAATAACAATTTATTAATAGCACTTTTTCAATGTTACCAATAACACTTTATCAATAGCACTTCATCATTGTTATTGATAACAGTTTATCAACAGCACTTTATCAGTAACTATTTATCAATACCATCTTATCAGTGTTATCAATAACACTTTATCAATAACTCTTTATCAGTGTTATCAATAACATTTATCCATAGCACTATCAGTGTTAACAGTAGCAGTTTATCAATAACACTCTATCAGTATTACCAATAACAATTTATCAATAGCACTTTATCAATGTTATCAATAACATTTATCAATAACAATTTATCAGTGTTATCAATAACACTTTATCAATGTTATCAATAGCACTTTATCAGTAACACTTTATCAGTGTAATCAATAAGTTTATCAACAGCACTTTATCAGTGTTATCAATAACATTTATCAATAACATTTTATCAGTGTTACCAATAACAATTCATAAATTGAATTTTATCTGCATTTTATCAGTGTTATCAATAATAGTGTACCAATAGCACTTTTATAATACTATCAATAACATTTATCAATAACACTCCATCAGCATTATCAATAAGTTTATCAATAACCATTTTTTCCTCCCTTCACTCCTCTCAGAGCTCTCTGCTCCATTAGGAGGAGGAAATTCCATCTTTTACCCATCACAAAGCCCCACGTGTGCATTTTCTCCTGGACCTCACACATCCCGAGGGTGGCAACAAATCAGAAAATGCAAAGACTGCAAACACTACCAAGGAATGATATTTCTTTAAAAAAAATTAATAATCTCAGCATTTTTTTCCCTCCCCTCAACTTGCTTGAAAATTGTGCAACACAACTATTTCAGCCCATATGAGGCACAAGCTGCAGGTTCAAATTGCAAGGCAGCACTGGATTACCTCTGGACTGGATGCTAAAAAGGAAGGATTGCTTATTTTTTTTTGAAAGAATAGGGCAAAATGTGATACTTTCAAATATTTCTGAGGTCCTGGGATTTCTGGTTGCGTAACAAGCAAAAACTTCTCTTGAGTCATTGTCCCCTCCCCTTGTTAAGTTCTCATTTGTTTTCACACATCTGACATATCAGCTTCCTACATCAGTGGGTAGGAAGGTCGTACCTGCTTTAAAATCCTTTATAATGCTGCTTCTCCTTCCCTCAAATAATTTTTTTTTATTTTTAAAAAACCCTTTTCAGGTAATCACTCAGCCCACAGATCTGAAGAGAATCGCTGTCTCCTGACAATGACATATTGCCTGTATTTTAGGAAATCTAAAAAAAAGATCTGGGAGTATATTTATTGAACAGATCTGTACCTGGAATCCTCCTCTAGATACTGCAAAGGCACAGGGGGCCTGTGTGGAACAGAAACCTCAAAACACAAAGTGAGATTCTGAAAAAAGAGCAAATTTTTTTTCAGTTTTTAGAAGAAACTGAATTGTGGCACTCAAAGTGTCACACCCAAAGCTTCTCCATGCAGCAGTTTGCCTTTGGGATGAGGTTCAGGACATGATGGGAGCTGCAGGCTCTGGGTGAAAGGAGGAGTCCACAGAGGGAAGCAAAAATCAAAGAGATCCCAAAGGCAGAGGAGCCTGAGCAGCAGCACTGGGAATATCTGCCCTCCTCCTCCTCCTCCTCTCATTTCTGATGTTCTTGAATAAAAATATAACAGGGGTTTCTTGGTCAGTCTGAGAGAGAAATGGATGTGATAATAAAATAGAATGAGATGAGTTTTAAGGTCTCTTCCAACCTGAACCATTCAGTGATTTCTGAGTGGCAGGAGAGGAGCCCCCAGGGCAGTGCAGCACCTGCTGCTCCCCCTCTGCCCTGGTGACACAGAGCAGCACACCCCATTGTCTGCTGGGACCACAGCAAGGTTCATCCCCCACTCAGCACGTCCCAAGCTGCTTCTCCTGCTCCACACTGGCCTTGGAAGCTGCCAGAGAAACAGGAAACCCGTGCTGAAACACAAACCAGTGCCACCCAGCAAGAGAAAATGAACCATTTCCCCAAGGAGCTGGCTCAGAGGGGACCTGGCTTTGTGTGGATAATTGGGAGCAGCAAATGGCAAACCACAGTTCATCCCCTCACATCCATCCCAGGATGGACCCAGCGTTTCCACTGGCTCACATCGACCCCCCTGGGCTCTTGGCAGGAGTTAAGAGGCAACTGCAGCAGCCCTGAGCCCTTTGGGAAGCAGAGCTGGATCACTATGTACCAAGGGAACTGTGCCACCCATTGCCAGCTAATCCTGCTCCAAGAGCCCTACAAGGAAGAACCCCTATGGAGTAATGAGAAACTTCAACCAAACACGAGGCTCTTTTCTAAAAGAGCCATTTATCCTCAGAGGGGAAGCAGGAAAACACACATGGCACCACTCAGAGCTGCGTGCTGCCTGCCTGGTACTGCGAGTTCTATTTTCACATTTTTATAATTATCACATAATGCATAATGTGACACAAACCAGGAGACGTCAGCTCTGAGCAGAGCCAAACTGAGCACAGGCAGGCACTGCATGGTCCCCACAGGGCAGCCAAGCCCTGTGCTGCTCCTGCTGGCCCCATCCCAGGAGCACCAGGCACGTCCCTGTGCCCCAGGTCACCCCCTGGAGCAGCACAAAGCTGCTCCTGCCCTCAAGGAGTGCAGCCCCACATTTCTCTTCAGAGAAAAGCAAGGCACAATTCTTCCAAGAATATTTCTGGGATTCACATTCTCTGAACCTCAGAGCAAGAAACCACAATTCTTATCATTTGCTGTGCCTGTGTTTGTGCAAAAGGAGAATGCAACATGGAGATTGTTTACCCACGGTGATGGTGTTTTGTTTACCCACAGTGATGGTGTTTTTTTACCCACAGTCATGGTGTTCTGTTTACCCACAGTGATGGTGTTTTGTTTACCCACAGTGATGGTGTTTTTTTACCCACAGTGATGGTGTTTTGTTCAGCCACAGTGATGGTGTTTTGTTTACCCACAGTGATGGTGTTTTGTTTACCCACAGTCATGGTGTTTTGTTTACCCACAGTCATGGTGTTTTGTTTACCCACAGTGATGGTGTTTTTTTACCCACGGTGATGGTGTTTTGTTTACCCACGGTGATGGTGTTTTTTTACCCACAGTGATGGTGTTTTGTTTACCTGCAGTGATGGTGTTTTGTTTACCCACAGTCATGGTGTTTTGTTTACCCACAGTCATGGTGTTTTGTTTACCTACAGTGATGGTGTTTTTTTACCCACAGTGATGGTGTTGTTTTACCCACAGTGATGGTGGTTTTTTACCCACAGTGATGGTGTTGTTTTACCCACAGTGATGGTGGTTTTTTACCCACGGTGATGGTGTTTTTTTACCCACAGCGATGGTGTTTTGGTTCCTTGGCCTGTCAGGGCCCAGTGTGTGTGTGTGTGTGTGTGTCAGGACTGTCAGGTGACAGTCACGAGTTCTGAGCAGTTGTGTGCAGGGTTGAGTGCTTGGCAGGTTCAGTTTTAGATTTATAGGATAACAGTAAAATAAAGTAATTAATTAGCCTGCTGGTATCAATGGAGTCCTGCTCATCATTCCTCCTTTCTCAGGGCTCCCAGAGCTACAATACAGGAGAACCCCTCACGCTGCAGTCCAGGGGTTTGGACAAGGTGGCAGAGCTGCAGTGGGTCTCAGCCTCTCCTGGACATTCCCAGCCTGCAGAGTCAGGATTTCAGGCCAGGCAGGTGAGCTGTGAATGGAGAGAGTCCAAGCACAGCCCCGAGGTGCCCTGGCCAGCACTGTGTCCTCAGGGCATCCTGGCAGGACACCCACACCCTGCTCCTGCCTGTGCCCAGCCTTGTGAAACCCCCAGAATTCCTCCTGGAGACATGGGATAAGTGAAACTTGTCACCATTCAGGGCTTTGAGCTCCTTCTGCTGAGGGTCCCTGCCCTGGGCACCCCTCTGGCTCTGTGCTCCCCATTCAGGATCTTCTCCAGATGTTCTCCAGTCCCTGCCAGCTGTGGCACTGCCCTTGGCACCCCCTTTGCTCTGTGCAGCACAGGCCAGCAGCTCCCTTTGGGATCAGTGGCTGCCCTGGGACAGGGCACAAAAGGATGTGCCTGCCTAAAGGATGCTCCAGCCCCTTTTTCTTATCTTGGAAATTGCAGATTTAAAAAGAAGCCTTAGAAGTGATGATTTAGACACAGGGGGTGAGAGACCACTGCAGAAAAGGATGGGAAAATAAAAGAAGATTGGGAATGAGATGAGTTTTAAGGTCTATTCCAACCTGAAGAGGTTGGGACATCATAACTCCTGGGAGATTTGCCCTGGGCTCCTGACTGAGATGGAGGCTCCAGAGAAAATATGATTTCTTATTAGAGAGGGAAAAGAAATGGGATGCAGCAGTGCTAAGGTTGCTTCTAAACCTGCTGCAGGAGAAAGCTCCATGGAGCACCTGGTCTGGTCCTTCCCAGGTGATGAGGGATCCCTGCCTTGGCTCCAGCCCCCTGGCACGGGCACAGTCCTGTCACCAGGGCCACTCACACACACATGGAGCTGTGCTTTTCCTTATTAAAGGTGAACAAGGAATACATAAACTTTTTTCTCATATAAACTTTCCATCCTCACACTCTTTCCCAACCCTTGCTCTGCCATCAGGACCAGCTGGCTGAACCTCACTGTGGAGGAGCAGAGCCTGCAGCAGGGCCCACTCGAGGCTGGCACAAGGCAGCAGCTTGGAGAGATTTCTGCAGCAGGTCCTGCTGAGAAGAACAGAAATTATCCCAAGGAGAGCTTCCTCCTGTATGGAAATTCCTTCATTTCCACAGAACTGAATGGGTTTTTCTCCCTCCCCACCCTGACCTGTGAGCCACAGACAACTGTACAGTGCTGAGGAGCCAGGATGACCAAGAGGGAGGAATAAAACATCCTTTTTTCCCTCCTGTAGGAAAGTATTGTCCAAGCAACCAGCTGGACTGAGGGGGGGCTCTTCCAGAGGAACTGGCTCTGCTGTTCCTAGACTAAATAGATTGCTGGGCTTCTCCAGCCAGTGCTGGTTTACAGAGAAGCTGTACAAAGTAAATATCTTCCTCCCAAGGCCAAACCCCTCCTGGTGCCAGCTCTCAGCTCGGAGCAGATGTCCCTGCTTGGGCTGCAGAGCCCCCGAGGAGCAGGGCCAGGTGTCCCCAGCTGTGCTGTGCAGCCCCTCAGGCAGTTGGAGGGGACTGGGGGTGTCAGACAGAGCAAATTCTTCACCGAGGAGATGGGAATACAACCAGCACTCCATCAGGGCTGTCTCAGTCACTTGGTGAAGCCAAGGAGTTGCTGTGTAACCACAGGGAAGTGGCTTAAGTTTTTGCTTAAGTTTTTAAGGGGCAGAGTTGAGCAGCACAGCGGGTCTGTGCTGAAGAGATCTGCTCTGGGAGGGAGTGTCCTTTGTCAGGCAGAGAGAGAAAATGAGATTTCTCATTAGAGAGGGAGAAGAAATGGGATACAGCAGTGCTAAGGTTGCTTCTAAGGCTGACACAGGAGAAAGCTCCAGGCTGAGTAAGGACCCTCCTCTGAGATCAGCTCAGCTGGGCAGGCATGAGGAAGATGATGAAGCTGCACTCAGAGCTGCTCTGCCAGCTCCTCCAGCAGTGACCATGGAGAGCTGGGCACTGGCCAGAGGTGCACCAGCCCCTCACCTCAGGGCATCCAGGACTCCACATGATGCCAAGTGGGGAGTGAATTGTAGGGAAATCTGTCCTGACTGGGATAAAAAGGAGGCCAGTTCATCCCCAGGACACGTACAAAGGGGAGAAGCCAGCAGCCTGTGCACTCCTTTCCTGCTTTTGCAGCGTCAGGCAAAATTGGAGCTTTAACCCAGCAGCAATGAAATCTCCTTTCACAAAAAAACCTCTGCCTGCATCTGGTGGCTGAGAACCCTGCCAAGGCTTTAACCCTCTGCTGTTAACAGAGGGAGATATTGATGAGTGTCCCTCTGGCGAGGGAAACCAAATGGTGGTTTTAACCTCAGTGGATTCTTTGCAGCTTTTCAATTCCTGAGCGGGGCTGCAGCTCCAGACGGGGGTGTAATTGAGATGCATTCTGCTCTGCCTCTGAAACTTTCCCAGGCACACATGTGCACACACACAGACTGTGCATTCAGCTATAAATACATTCCGTACCTGCACTGGCATTAAGCTGCTGCTCAGGGGCTGTCTGGACAATTCCCTGCCAGCTCTGCAGTCACAGCACTCAGCACTGCCAGTCCAACGTGACAAATGGAGCAAACACTGCCAGCCAGCTGCAAACCACAGCCACAAAAAGCAGGAGAGGGTCTTTTAAGGACCAGTCCTCTGGAAAGGCAAAGATCTGGGGGGTTTTCATCCCAAAAGGGATGTTGGATCCCTTTAATGGTGCATCCCTTTAACTCTCCTACAAACAAGAGCAGCAACTTGCTGATGAGCCAGCCACCCTCCTCTTCATCCTGACCCAGCCACCATCTGTGCCCAGCAGGGCAGAAAATCCCCCTCCAAAATCTTCCAACCTCCTCTGTTACATTAACCTTGACCAAAGGCCAAATTCCATCAGAAGAGGCTGATCCCATTCATAGCACAGCATCTCCTGGGGGGGAGGAAGTTTGTCCTTGAAGGGTTTCAGTGGCACAAGGACCTGAAGCTGCACCACTGACCTGAGCACACCTTAGCTCTGAGAGGCTGGGATGCTCTCCAGGCACAACTCTGACCAAGTCTAGGTTTCAAAGCACAAAACTCACAAAAAATGGGCATTCCCTGCAAGCAGAGTTTGCTTACAGAGCAGAGACTGCAATGGAAACCTTTTAACAAAATATTTCAGAACAGATTCAGTCTTTCTTTTAGCCTGGGAGTGTAAATGGGTTCCATTATAATGAGAGGCACCTTTCTAGAGACTATAAGCTAAGAAAAATCATATTCTCCTCTTATGAAACACGAGATGTGCCAAGGGTTATTTCCATCTCAGAAGAGATGATCCAAGAGTGAATCCTAAAGTACTTCATGAGAACTAAACCCCTCTACCAACAGCATCCAGCTCTGTCCAGCTGCAGCAGGGAGAATTAATGCACAGAAAAGGAAAATGAGGCACAAAAATCTTAGGATAGGTGTCGGGAAATATAATCCTGTAACCAGACCTGTGTGGCAACCTGATCACATGTGATTGGCAGCAGAAATTATATCCTTTCCTGGAGAAAAGGGGAAAACTCATTCTGAAGGGGACCAAAGGTTTTTGGACACAGAAATAAACAGTTTAAAACATACCATTGACAAAACCTCACAAATCTAAACAGAAAAGCTGATCAAAAGATTGTAGAAATGAACCGACAAATAGAATTTTTTCAGCTTTGTGTCACAATCTCCAAAATGTTAATCCAAATTTTTTAAATGTTTATTTGAAGCATTCTTCAGAGGTCCTCAAATTTCTGCTGTCTATCAGTTTGAGGCCCATCATTTTCTTTCTTTTGCATTGTCCTCCCTCACACCCCCTCGCTGGATGAATTGCTGGGGTTGCTTTGCCTCTGGCACACAGTGGAGTCTCACACAGCCAGATGTCTCCAGGAGTCTGTGCCCAGCTCAGTTTGAAGGTGTTTTATCTGGACATTCAGCCCCCAGCCCACTGGCTCTTCAAAGAGGAGAGAAACTGAAGGCTGAACTGGCTAATTCAGAGAGGAAATAGCTCGTGCTGCAGCAGCCAGTCAAGTGACCACTTTGATTACCTTGATGGGAAATAATGGGATTTGGCCCAGGTGTTATTTTTCCACCAAGCATTTCAGGGAAGCCAAGGAAAGCAGAATTATATCAACTTGAGACCACTCTCAGGTCACCAAGCACCTTCCCCTTCCAGGTTCTCAAATACTGGGCAGCTCCAGGCACCTCCTGTGCATGTGCTCTGCTGGCCTCGCTTCACAGAGCTGCACCAGGGAAGGGAGGAAAAATTCTTCCATAGGAAATACCAGGGGCACAAAAAAAGAGGTTGAAAATTTGCAAAGTCATCTCTCAGTATTCAGGGGCTTTACTTAGCCCCCAACTCTGTTTTGCCCAAGCAGTGCACCTGCTGCCCTTGTGTTTTCAGGTCACAGAGACAGAATTTTCCAAACTGTAACTTCAGGGAGGTCAGGATGCTGTTTTCCTTCCTAAATTTCCAGCAGGTTCTCTACTCAGGGAAGTTCAGGCTGCCACAGCTACTCTGGATTTCACAGCAGTGGCTCTCCAAGAACTCAGCTCTGTGTGTTCCAAAAACACAAACCTGCCCCACAGTTGATTTCCCTTGACCTCAAGCACACAACAGTGGGACACAGCTGAGCAATTCAGACCACGCATCACAGAGGGCAATAATCCTTCTACCCATTCATTAGGTGCATTTGTTACTGGAAATGATGTTAAAGTGATTCAAGTGGATGAAATAACAAAAGCAAACCTCTGGAATCAAGAGGCACTTGCCCAACCCTCACTTGTGCAGATGCCCTGTGGTCTGGCAGAGGTCAGGACCGTGGTGAAATGCCCCTTCCCAGAGAAACAGCCAAATGTCATCACCAGATCCTGGAGGGAGTGGGAGAAGGGACAGTCTGGCTTAAAGTAAACCTTGGAAACCTGAGAAGATTGCACGGGATTAGCCAGTGGGTAACACAAAACCCCAAAGCCACAATTAGCAGCCCAGCAGCAGCAGCCACGCTGCCCAGGCTGCTCTCAGCCATCCCAGCTCTGCATTTGTGGGAAAAGCCAAGAGGAGAGGGCCTGATCCCTCCTGCCCTGAGGCAGCTCCTGTCTGGGAAAGGAATCCAGGTTTTCAGTGCTGGCATGGCTTGGGAAAAGTGTCAGGAATGCCATGGGGTGGGCAGTGGAGCACGGTGGGAGAGGGTCTGACACACACAGCTAAAAAGTCTCAGTGAAGGGAAAGGAACCAGCCCACACCTGGGCCTATTCCTGGATATTAAAGAGCCTTTTAGGCATGTGAGATATTAGGGATCACCCTCACTTGATGCACAAGAGATGCTTTGAAATGGTTACAGCCTTGAAATGGTTACAGCCTTGAAATGGTTACAGCCTTGAAATGGTTACAGCCTTTTTATTCACAGAAACTCCCTGTGAGCTGCCTTTTCTTCTCTCTGGGCAGGAGTTTACACCGAGGTTTTATTTGGCTTCAGGGCAAACACGATGCTCTGCAGGAAAGCACTGTCAGACAGACCCCTCTCCTAGACGAGTAATTAGGAGAACAAACAGCTCCTTCTTAACCCACAGGGGAGGCTGCCAAGCCCTCTCTCTGCTATTTTGGGCTTCCTGGCTCAGAAAGGGTTACGTGCAATCTCAAAGGGTGGCTTGTCCTCCTCGGGCTGCTTGGGAAGCTGAGCAGATTGCAGCTGGAGCATGGGGACACTCCCTGCAGGATCCTGAACAGGGAATTCTCTGGGAACAGGAGGAATTCTCTGCCCTCCCAGAGGGGACCAGGAAAGGCAGGGAGGGGCTGGGTTGGAAGTGTCAGGTGCTCCCCAAAAAACCAAACCACTAAAGTCCCTGCAGAATAAGTGCCAGGTGGTGCTGCAGGCAAAGATAAATGTGCAGACCTGGTTTTGAGGATGAATATCTGTGAGGTAGAGGGAAATTGTGATGCCAGACCTGGGTGCAGTGGTGGGAGCATGGGGAAGTCCTGGCAGCAGGAGCAGCAGCTCTCCAGGGCTCTGTGTGCTCTGTCTGCCTCTGAGTGCAACTAATTCCCAGCTGTGATGTCAAAATTGTAGTTTTGACTACGTGCAGCATTTTAGATTTGCTGTGAAATCTCTGTATGTTCCACTTTGTTTCCTAAATCCACATGGAACATCCCTCATGCTTTAGTTTTAACTGCAGTTTTTCTCCTGTCTCTGTCAAACAGGCATTACTTTTATCCCACCTGAGAATAAGCAGTGTAGGTCACAATTCAATGCATTTGTAAAGGTTCAGTGCTAAAACATATAAATATATTCATAAACCATATTAATAAATCCACAGAAGGACAGCCAAAACCTGCACACAAGATATCTTATCCTTAATTTACAACCAAATCAAGCAAGAGAATTTTTAAAAGTATCAAGCACTAATTAGGAGTGGTGTCAATGTAGAGAAGAGCAGTTCTTAAGAAATAATGTGCAATTTGCTGTCAGGGGAACTCTCAAAACTTGGCTGCTCACTTTTATTGCCCAGTGAGGGCAAGAAGGTGCTGCTGTTCAAAAGGACATCCTAGATGCAGAAGGAAAGAGAATAAATCCCAAAGCAGCCATTCATTAAAGCAGTTTAAAGTTCTCCCCAGAGCTGTGTGACTCCTCTGATCATGTATTCTCAGAGATATCTGATGAATTCTCCATTTTTGGGCCCTTCCCTTTCTAACTCTGCTACCTGGAATGCCCTTTTTACCTCCCCCCAGGAAAACCAGGAGGCAGCAAGCTGGACACTGAGAGGGAAAGGGTGAGAAAAGAGGGTTCATTTCAGGGGAGCTTCCTGCAGCTCAGCTGCTCCTCACAAAGCACCTCAGCTCTCAGGACATCATCTGTGAGCTTCCCTCACAGAAACTCACAGCAGCTCTTCCCCCAAAAACCTTCACAGGTTTGACACCTGATAAATGAGCAGGAGGCTCTGCTGGGAGTCCCAGTCTGCCTTACTTGCTGAGAAAATCAAAATTTTTTCTTCCCATGGCGTCTGAGGCTTCTCCTGGAGTGTCCCTGTCTGAGTCCTCTGTGCAGAACAAATAGAAAAGATGTGAGCAGGGACAGGATCACCTTTAAATTAAAGGGGTGACAGAAATAGAACAGGACAAAGTGAGGGAGAACAGTGGCATTCTGAGTTAAACTTGATGCCTCATGATCCTGCTCTGGATCAGGACAAAACTCATGTCCAGCCTTGGAAAGAGGTCAGTGTCAAAAAAACATAAAACAAAGCTCTTGGCATTTTCTTAATAAAATGCACAGGCCCTATTCCTAGGAAAAAAAAAGGGAGATCCCTTCTCTTTCTCTGTGTGAGAGTGGGGGAAAATCCCTTCAGCCTTTCAAGATACAGTTTTTCAAATTCCCTCTCTCTGACAAGCTCTGGATGAGAAAATATCACCAATAATCTCTCTGTGGTGTCCAGAAGGAAATAAAGAAGTGGGAGAACAAAACAAATCCTTGTGTTGAGACCATGGAAAGGCTCTGGCTGTGCCTGGAGCACAACAAACACCCCTGGTCCCCATTTTGTGCCTGTGGGACCATCCTGGGCAGAGCAGCAGGGTGGATGCAGGAGGATCACTGCCATACACCCATCTCCATCACTCAGAACACATTCCACGTGTGCAATCAAATAGAAATTGCCCTCCCTGGGATCCTCCATCAGTGCTTTTGTGGTGTTGGGGTGAGAAGTGTCTGTTTATCCTCTTTCATTTTTTGTTCAAAAGCAGAGCCCCTGTCAGAGCTGAGGAGAGCTGCAGCACAGAGGAGACATTATTCCCAGCTTTGGATTAAGATCAGTATTTTAATGAAAGCACTTATTAGCCCCAGCTGGGGCTCAATTTTCCAGTGAGAGGAGAAAAAAAAAATATATTGCCCTGACCATTCTTCTCTGGGGATTGCACTGAGACATCTGAGAGTATCAATTACTGATCATAATTCTCTATTGGAAACCAACAGCTGGGGGAAAGCCTCTGGCTGGAAATGCCTGGATTGCTTTACATTTGGAACTATAGTTCCTGGCTGGTTGGTGTCCATTCTTTTCCCACTCTGGGATGCTGACAGCTCTCAGTGGGCTGCAGGAGCCCTGCCCTTGGCACCCTGTCACACCCATGTGCCCCCAGCACCCAGCACTGGGAAGTTTGGGGACCTGGATGCTGTGGGGGGTTGTCACTGCTGTCCCCTGCTCCTGGGAACATTTTTCAGCCAGAAGAGCCCAAAGGCCTCCCCCTTTCTCCTGCAGTTGTGGGGTGGAGGAATGACCACAGGGACACAGGGTTATTCCTGGGGAACACAGATCCCCACCTTCTCTTGGAATATTTGCACTTTCTGGTGACTTATCACCCAGACCCATCAGAACAGGCTTGGGAAGGTTTGGGACAATGCAGGGATAAAAGGAAGGTGGGTAAGCAAAGCTGGAGAGGGCAGTGGCACTCAGGGGTCTCCGTGAACACAGAGAGCTTTTCTCTGGGCACACACATGAAAACAGCCCCCAGCTGGAAGCTTGCAGGGGGAAGTAAAAGTTAATTCCATCTCAAACCTTTTACAAGAGCTGGTGCAGAAATGGATGCAGTCAGGGCTGGAGGAAGCTGCTCTTTCAAAGTCAAACCTCATAAAATGCACAGGAGTTTCCTCAGGAGGGGCAGAGCCCTGGCTCAGCAAGGAGGCTTTGCCAAGGGGCTGGCACAAGGGCCAGGTGCCCACAGCAGCAGCTGGGATGTGTGGGGATGAGGTGTGTGCAGGGCCACCAGGGCCACCAGAGCCACCACCCTCTCCCTGGTGGCCCCCAAGGATGGAGGAGGTGGCAGCACCTCCCTCCTGTCCCCAGGGATGGAGCAAAGTGTGAGGGACAGACACCCCAGATGTTGCCACAGCCCCTGGGGGAGTTCAGAGCTGTCTTCACGTGAACAGCTGCACTGACCCATAATGGATGGGCACTCCCAAAGGCAGAGTTCCCAAAGAACAGGCTCTGTGTGTGCCCCACGTGCCTTTCTGGGGCTGGGGACTGTGGCAGGGACTGGGAGACAGGAGAGGAGCTCACTCCTGCAGTGGACAGGTTGAAGGTTTCACATTCTTTCAGCTGTAGTGGCTGGAGTTATTTTTTCTCCACTTGGAAAGTCATATCTAGGTGGGTTTTATCAGAACATCAAATCAATAAAATGCTCTGCCTGGGAACCTGTTTTCTAAATGCCATGGAAAAAACCCAGCTAGCCTGGGACTAAGTAGCTCAGGAATTTCACAAGAAAGCAAAGGAAATCCCAGGCATGCTGGCCTTGAGAACTGTGCTCCTGCCTGAGGTTTGATTAACTTTTTTATTCCCCTCCTCATCCCCACAACCAGCTCATCCCAGCTGAGCTGGCAGCCTGATTCCCTGCAGGGAACAGAAGGGAATCTGCATGAAAACCAAACCTTGGATGACTTTCCCACCTTTTAAAAGAGAGAGAGAAAAAAAAAAATCCTCCCTGCTGGCCCTAGACTGTGATAACCCAGGGCTGAGGAGGCACCTGTTCAGCCCCAAAGCCCAGCCAGTCTGACACGATCCATTCCAGCTCCCAAAAACCCTCCAGCCAAGGGCCACGGCTCCTGCAGCTGCTCCCAGCCAAAGGCAGATGCTAATCCTCATCTCCTGGAAACAGGCAGTGAGCACCTGAAAAGAAACCCAGTCCCAGCATCACACAGACCAGCCATTCAGCTCAGGCCAGTCCCATTAGATTTGCTTGACAAAAGAATCCAACGTGCACATTTATAATTTGCCAGGGAAAAAAAAAAAAAAAAGGGAAAGGGAAAAAAAAAAAAAAGGGAAGGCAAGCTTTCTCCTTCTGAATGGAGAGTTTCTGTGGCCCAGCCTCCCTCCTCGTCAGCAGACAGGGTGGAATTCCCAGGCTAAGGGGGAGATCTCCTGGGGCTGATCATGTTCTTAAAGGCATGTTCCCAATCAAGAAGGCTGGGATGAGGCATAGTAATTGCATAGGCTTCCTGAGAACTGGCTTAATATCCCTCCAGACTGATTTAACCTAGTTTTTCATTCTGCTTTCACATCAAAAAATGAAGGTCTGTCTATATCTTGATATACAGCACATCAGGAAATGGAGGCGTGTGGTCTGTCTCATCCTCCCCTGCCTGCAGCTCTCCAGGGCACACTGCCAAGGCACTGTGTCAGCAAAGCTCTGCTGATTAACACTGGGAGAAAGAGAAACCAGTGGCCTGTTAAAGGTCTGAGAGTCAGGAGCCATCTAATCCCGGGCTGGCACGGGCTTTGTGTCCTTGGAATTGGTGGGGAATAATTAGTGTCATTACCAGCCTCCATTACACCTCTGCTGGGCTGCAAAGACAAACGAGGGTGGAAAGTTTTGTAGGCTCAGGGCCATGGCTGGTTATAAGTCTCATTAACACAAGAGCACTGGGCAATGTGTGTGTGCTACTGGGCAAGTGCCAGGCTTGTCCTTGCCTTTGGAGCCTCTGGAGCACCTTGAGGCAGCCCCAAAATCCAGAGGTGCACTCTGGCATTTCCCTTTCCAGCTACCAACCTTCTGCAAGAGATCCCAAGGGGTTCAGGGAGAGACCCCAGCCCTGTGCTGCCCAGATGGGAGAGACAGAGCTTATCAGCTCCTGCAGCAGGGATCCACACTGCCATGGGCATCTAAAACCAGAGAGAAACCCTCAGCTCCATCCCAGGAGTGAATCCCAGGGAGCACCCACAGATAAACTGTGCCAGTCTGGCCACAAACCACACCCAGGGAGGTGCAGGCTGCCCAACCTGGCTGGTTTGCAGGAACATTGGAATTTTCTGTTCCCTGGCAGAGGGGTCAGCCTTTCCTGCAGGGACAGCCATCATCAGCACAGCCCTTGCTGGGGTCAGAGGGGAGCTGCTGGCTGAGAAGTTATCTTTAGACCCTGCCACACAGTCAGACTGAAATCACAACTATCCTTCTTCATTACAAAGTGCTTTTAACCCTGCAAGAAGGTGCTCTACAGAGCAAGGCTCTGTTTTATGCTGGATGTTGCCAGTTTAGGCTTGCAAGCCCAGCTTTAAAGATGCAGCTCTGTAACAGTGCAGTCACTCTGAGGTCTATAAGAACAGACACCTTGCAAATGCATCCCCAAACCCTGCACAGCACCATCAGCACAGCAGTTTTGGGAGGTTGCCTCCCATTGCTGAGCTGGCTCAGGGTGGCAGAACCTGTCAGTGACAACTGGGCAAGCCACGTTGGATGCCACGTTTGTTACACAACAGGGCATTTGCAAAGCCTTTAGAAAAATAAAAAATAAAATTAAAAAAAAAACAGCAGATGAATTAAATTAAGGGACTTAGTGGCATGAATATGAATTGCTGCTCTGAGCCATCCTGGTGAATACTAAACTCAGATTCTGGATAAAGCCACACCTTGTCTGGCTCAAGCTGCCATGAGATCCCTGGACTGCCCTCAGCTCCTTTGGATCCCAGGCAGGAGGGAGCAAATATTCCCTTCAAACCCCTGGGACCAATGCCCAGGTTTCTTCCTCACTCTGAGCTCAGTCCTTACTCCACACTGTGCAGGGGCAGCTTTATTTGAGCCCACACTCTGCTGGTCCAGAGGTCACTGTCCCCAGGCAAGAAACCAGCTCCAAGCCAGAATTTCTCTTCATTTTCTGCCATCCCTCTCTGCTCTTTGCCACATCCACCACAGGACAGGGCAATGGAAGATAAACCAGGCAGTGCCCTGAGCAGACATGGGTGAGCACAGAAACCCTGCAGGCCACGTTTTTGGCTGATCCTGGCCTATCTAAACAAATAAGGAACGTGACCTGAGCTCCCATAAATTTCCTGAAAATCTTTAATGGCTCTAAAGGCTTAATTAAGTGTTTCACAGCAGAGGCAGCAGCCAGTAATTGCAGGTTTGGAATCTGTGGGGCTGCAAGCTGAGGTCCAGCTCAGAGATTGCAAATGCAAGCAGGAATAGCAGCTCTTTCAGAGCACAGCACATGTCTTTTAGCACCATATACTCAGTTTTTTGAGCTGCTGTGTCTCTAGCCAAGCATGCTGTCAGCAGGAGCTTTAATCAAACAGCAAAATACATTAAATATAGAGACAAATCCTTAGGGATGGAGCTGCAAAGCATTGTGAAAGTGTCAACTGACTGCTGGGAGACCATGATTTAGCAAAAAATTATAAAGTAGCAGCTACAGGCTGTAAAAGTCAGACTTACACTGCAATTAGGATGTGCAGGAAAGGTTTGGGACCTCCCATCTCATGGGAGGGTGGTCAATGCTGTGTCCTGCTCCACACTGAGACCTCAACACCACATCTGCAGGTGGATACACAGCAGCTGCAGCAGGTTTAAAGGAGGGGAAGGAGAAAAGGGGGTCCCAGCTCCCCTCAGGATCAAGGGGAGCCCAGCCTGGTTATGCAGATCCCAGCCCTGGGGAAGACACTCCCAGGAACACACAGCCTCACGTGTTGCTTGGAAAAGCTGCCAGTCCCAAATTACTCATCACATCACTCTGACTGCCTTTAAAATGTTTTTCATCAGCACTTTGGTCATTTTTTCTCTCTTCTACGTGGTGCTGTTTGCAGACCCCTCTTTAAAACCACCTGACAGGTTTCAAAGCAAGCAAGCCTGTTAGTTTTTCCTTTTGCCTGTCATTACACAAGAGTAGTGCTTGAGATCCAAGTTTCTATTAAAAAGAGGACTAAATTAAGCTCTTGCATGAGGTCTCTAGAGATGCATCAGTCAGTGCTTTCTCACACACATCTTTTACAGAGCAGGGAAGTTTGTGTACCAACACAACCACGGCTGCTCAACTGTCAAAGCCCCTAGAGCTACATCAATCCACAAAAAGAGCAACCAAACTCCTTTGAAACTTCTGCAGTGAGGCAGGAGAGAGGAATTTGATGTTTAATGCTTTAATCATAGAGTTGGAGGCCTGCACTGCTCCGTGGTGCTGACGGCTGCAGGAGAGCTCACGCCACAAAATGGGTGAAGAATTAAAGTTTAGATAAAGAGAAATTCAAGGAAAAACAAGTGGAAGGCATAGTGAGCCCTATAATTCCAAGCATTGTGTTAGACTCCTCCTGGCAAGTGTCCTTTTTCATAGATCATTGCAGGATTTTTTAGTTGTTTCTACAAATTTAGAGAGAAAATATCTCACACGCCCGCTGCGATTGGGAACACACCAAGGCAAGTGAGGAGCACATTGTGAATGTTCCCAGAGATCTTTCCATCCCATTGAACCATTCCATTGGTTCAGCCTGTACAAGAAAGCAAATGGCTCACATTACTTATCTCATTAAATAAAAAACCAAACAAAAAAATCCTCTGGATTTTGCAGTGTTGCATCTCTCCATTTCCAGAGCCAGCCCTGGGATGTGGTGAATAATGCAACCCTCAGTCCTGCTTTGGCAAAACAGATGAAGTCCTGACTTGTTCTCCTCTTTGCTGGTGTTTTTGGAAAATGCAGGAAGGAAAAACTGTCCGACAGAAATAGCCTGTGTGTCACTTCAAGCCAATCACTGGGGACCTGGACTCGGAGCCCACTGAAGTCAGTGGAAAGATTCCTCCCGACCTCCCCGGGGCTTGGCTCAGCCCCACAGCCATGTGCTCCTGCAGGTGGAGGTTTACACGCTCCTTTTTGAAGGGCCTGAACAAAGCCTGCCCTCAAGAGGCACCTCAAGCACGGCTGCATTTGTGTCCAGCAGGAGCTGCCGCCCTGCCCTCAGCAATGTTCCTGCTCCAGGGCCAGCTCTCCCAGCCAGCACATCCCTCTGCCTCCTTCTGCAGCCCTGCCCGTTTTGCAGGGCCACATTTCCAGGCACACAGGGCTGGCCTGGCTCTCCCCTGGGTTTTTTCCCTCTGTAGCTCACACCCCTGCCACCCCAGCCCCTGCAGAACCACCCAAGGTTTCCTGGGAGCTGCAGGGTTAACTCCCCACATTAGCATTCCCCTTGGAGAGGGCTCTGCTCTCTGCTGCTGCCTGGCAGGACTGGGCAGGGGTAGAGCAGTACGTGGTGACATTCATAGCAATTTCTCTTTATAGATATGTATTAATAGCAGCACTTCTTTCATTTTATCCTTTTAGATAATCCCCAGCAAACTCTCTTCTGAATATATCACTTCATATTCCAGAATACTGAATGAGGAACTCAGTTCCAATTTGAGGTAAAAAATCCAATTTTTTTTCACTTCTTAGCTTATTTTAGCTAACTCCAAGAAAGGTTCCACCAGGTAACACTGGCAACCCAGAATTAAGATCCCCTACTGAGTTTGGTGCAGGAGGAAGAGGAGGCACTACCAGCAGTGCTGCAAACCAAATAGAAAGTGTAATCAAAGTGCACCTTCCCTAATTAAGCCACTTATGTGCTTGGGTGTCCCCCTCTACTCCCCAAATGGTCCTTGAACACTCAGAGTTCTCCAAATCACTGAAGGGACAATTCCACACTGCACTAAGCACAAAAACCAAGCTTCCACAATGCAATGCTGAACTCAGAGGGTTAAAGGACACCCCTGGGAGCAGCAGCAGGGACAATAAGCACCAAGAACGTTCCTTCACCTTTCTGATTGCTCATTAAGCCTTGGCACAGCTCCAGGTGTGCACCAGCACTGCCTTCTCCCCTGCTGCTGGGCCAAAGGGAAGGCAGGCTCTGAGATCCACTGCAGAAGGTGACCTGGGGCCCTTCACGAGCTGGGAGTGAATTTGGAATGTGCCAGGGCTGATCTGTGCAAGAATTTATGAATTTTGCCAGAATTGAGGTGGCATCCATCTGTAACCCTTGGGCACAGGATGAGGGACCAGGAGAGCCTGGCTCTGTGCCTGGCTCTGTGCCTGGCTCTGCTGCTCTCCCCTGCACTGACACTGTGCCACATTTCAGCTCTGGGCCTTTTCCTGTGCCTCAGTTTCCCCATCTGCAGGTCTGGATATCAAAACTGCTGTGTGTAATTTTTAAAGAAAGGAGCAAGCCAAAAAAAAAAAGGGGTAGAAGGAATGGAAAGGCAAATCCTTCCAATATTAGTCAGCCCTTACTTTGGCTGAGTAAGCAGCACAGAGAGGAGGAAGGAAAAGGAACCAGAAAGGCTGGAAGTGCTGGGTTTCAGACAATTCCACTGTGGCAAGATGTCCCTTTAACACAGGGGACAGTTGAAATCAGCAGCCCTAAGCTTGGTCCTGCTGGGCTTTGCTGCCTGCCAGCAGTGCTCAATGTGCTGCTTTGTCTCCCAGAGAGAACGTGGAATTGCTGTTGTTCATTATTTACAGATGTGCAGATATCTGAACCTGCCCAGCCACCAGGCTGAGCAGCCACCAGAGCCAAGGGAGGTTCACAGGAGGCTTAGGAAGACTATCCTGAGAGATGAGAGTTGGGTTTCTGCTGCTCAATTCATGCCATTTGCCCCTGGAAAACACCTGCTGGTTTCTTCCCTTGCACTCACAGGGAAGCAAAAGACAATTTCATGCTGCTCCTTATCTGCCTCCTCTGCCTCCTCCAGCCAGTTCCCACCAGTGGTTCCCTATCAGGTGTCACATCTGGGAGGGATGGAAAGCTGACAGGCAGAGAGATGCCTGCCCAGGCATCTCAGATTAACCATTTCCATGCTTTCCCCTGTGCAAACCCTGCTCACAGGGTCAGGGGTAGGTAAATAACTGGAGATGTGGAAGTTCTCCTCAGCTTGGGACAGAGTCAGTTGATATCACCCTGGCCGTGCCAAAACTAACATCAAACACGTGCTGACTTCAATAGTCCTGCAGAATTACAGCAACACAGTGCTGTGACATTCCCCAGAGTGACTCCCTTCAGAGCTGAGGCACTGGGAAGATGAAACGTCCATCCCTAGAGAAAGGACATTCCCCTGGAGGAAGGGAGCAGGGGAGCAGCGGATCCCAAACTGCAGTGAGAGGAGCTGAGGTGAGGTGAGGTTTCACTTTCACTCTGGAGGATTAAAGGCTTTAGGGGACAGACTGACAATCTTTCAGCACTGCTCTATCAGCCCACTTTCTGGGAAAAGCACATGGGATCACTAAGGACAGGGAACTTCCCACTGAGGACTGAACCATCTGATGGAAAAGCAACCCAGACTCCTGGCAGGGACCACTCATACTTCTACAAATCACTGAGGTTAAAAAATCCTGGTAATAAAACCCACAAGCTAAGACACTTGGGGCACCCCCACGTTTCTGTGCATTAATCTGACACTTGTCAGTTGAGATTCCTCTTTTACCTAAACACACAGATTCCTCTTTTACCTAAACACACAGAAGCAAAGGGACTTTCAGGGGATCTCTGAAAACAATGGGGATGTGGAAATTTAAAAAATCCCCAGTTCCTGGGCTAATGCCCCAATGACTATTCCCTTTCTCAAACACAAGGCAGCTAAGATACTGCTAAACTTGCAATAGTGAGGGGTAGAAGATAACAGGATTTACAGGGTTAGGTTTAACAGGGTTGAAGGTTAACAGAATGTTAAGGTTAGGATTAAAATAATACAGCAAAAATGAAAATCCACAGTTACAAAGAACTCTGTGTATCGTTAATTTCTTTCTCCCTGCCTCTGCACAGGCTGTAAATCAACCCAGATCAGGAGATGTCACCAGCCAGTGCTGTCCCCTCCAGCCCAGAGCACTGGGCTGGCAGACAGGAAACACAGTGGGTTTATTTTCAGGGCCCTGACACTGAGCTGTGATATGACACCTGGAAGGTCACAGCATATTTCTGCTGCTTCCCCCACCAGCTGCTGGGTTAGGTTATGATTATTTCTATTATTTCTACCCCTGCTGCTATAGGCACTACCAAAGAACCCCCTGCAGATACAAGAATCTCACAGTGCAAATAATTTTGTGCACAAATTCTGTCCAAAAACTCTTCTGCCAGGAGAAATTTAAGCCCTAAACCAAGGGAAAGCAGGTGGAAACAGGCAGAGGTGCTGGCCTGGGGGGCCAGGGCAGCCCCTCACCCCGAGCTCAGTGCCCTGGCTGAAAGTAATTTTTTTGGGGGTTTTTGATCTTTTTGGGGGTTACTAATCATCACCATGGTATCAGCAACACCCAGCTCATGTGCACAAAGCTCCTGGGTTGCACAGAGGGGATTAAAACACAGGCAAACAGATCCTGAATGCCCAGAAGAAACCCCTCAATCCACGCCTTGGGTCTTTCCCAACAACTGCACTTTTGCTGATTTGAGCTGCACTCCAAAGGTGCCCGGGACAAGTATTGGACACAAAGGGATGCCAGGGAGCACTTCTGCTTGCTTTTGATTTTCCATGGATGAAGAATCCTCCCCAAAATAATCTCCAGCTCGAAATCCTGGGCTGCCATGGCTGCATGGCCTGGATTTCTCCTGCAGCACCCTGAATTTCACACCCGGGGTGAGCTCCTGGCTGTGCTGTGCCCGCTGTGCTGGAATTGATTACAGGTTTTGTGTGCTGGAATTGATTACAGGTTTTGTGTGCTGGAATTGATTACAGGTTTTCTTGCACTTCTATCCTTGCTAGTTCTACATCACAGAGAGTGTGGAACTCAGGCACTGCCAGGAAAATTAAGATGTGACATGGTTTTTCAAGGACATGCTCGGGGCATGTGTTTCCCTCCACCCCCTCCTCTATCAATGCAAATCCCAAATGGAACTATCAACAAAACTAAATCCTGACCCAGTTTGAAGTTGTGTGGGGTTTTTTTTTTTTCCTTTCATTCTTTTGCTTCTCAAGGCCAGAAACAGAACAGAGGCCACAAGCAGAGCTGCCAAAACACATATGCATGTTGGATGCTTTTGTCTAAAGACACTATGAAGTGCTAAAATATTAAATATGTCAAGCAGAAAGGTTTTCTCTGGTCTTTAGAGCTCTGCAAAATGGCAATAAAAATGTAAAAGAAGAATGCTGAATAATCAAATGTGGTTTCTTTTTTTAAATGTAAATAGTAAAGGCTGAGTCCTGGATACTGCATGTTAAGAGCAGAGACAGCTCAAGGATTCTCAGCCCCATTTCTTCCCCTGTGCTGGAGGGATCACTTTTAGGGATAAGGGACTAGCAAACATCCTGAATTGTGAGCATCAAGACCAAACATTCTGTATCAGAGGGAGTTTTGCACCATCCAATCCAGGCCCTGAAATTCCAAGTAAGCTTGGCTTTGCAGTCCCCCTGCCTAGCTCAGAGTTTTCAGAGCCAGACTTTAGACTCAGGGCTGTTTTCCAGTCCTAATGATCTGCTCAGATCCTGACTTCTCCAGCAGGACTGCCAGCAAGGAGAGGTGTAGAGAGGAGGATATTTGGAAATGCAAACTCTCTCCTCAGGTGAACTCAGCACTGACCCTCCAAGCAACCCCAAGGGTCAGCAAACAGCCCCTGAGTGGCCATGACAAACTCTGCTCAGGGCTTAAAGGACAAGCTGAGACAAAGTCCACTCTCCCTCCCCAAACCTGCCATGCTGCTCATCACCCCTGCTGTTATTTTGCTGTTCAGACCACGCTTCCCCCACCATCTCACAGCACCAGGGATGGGGCACCAAAGGCTGGGGCTGCAGCAGAGCCCCTCGATTGTGTTGGTGGAACTTGTGTTGTTGTTGTTGTTATTATTATTATATTATTTTTGTCTGCAAGTAAATACCAAGCAATTATGGTGTTCTGAAGTGACCTTCTGGAGCATGTGCTGGAGCCCATGGAGCCCAGCCAAAGCTACTATTGTGGATTTCATGCCAAGGCTTGGGAGAACCCTGGCTCCCTCCCATTGTTTTCTTTGGCCGGGCTCTATGGATTCTCAGCCTGGCAAGAAAGCCCCGTTTTAAAAGTACTGGCAAGGCCCTGTGCAGTTTGTCACAGCAGGGCCATGATTTAGGACCCTGACTGAGGCTCAACACTGGGCTCTTTTGTTCCGCGCCGCTGCGACATCGCTCACGACTCCGCGCGGCTGCATCAGCGCAGCTCCGGGCTGGCAGGGAGGGATTTCCCCCCAAAATGTACAGTCCACACTGGGAATGGCTGAGGGGAATTGGAGCAGATTTATCCATCAGCCTCCATTTATCCATCTATCCAAACCCTGGTGCAAATGAGGGTTTCTCTCACAGGGTTTCTCACACAATGAGTGCTTCCGTGATAAAACAGAATTGCTGCGTACCTGGGTAAAGCCAGAGCTGGAGGAGAGGGATTTCACAGAATCACAGAATCACAAGGTTGGAAGAGACCTTTAAGATCATCGAGTCCAACCCATGTTCTAACACCTCACTAGATCATGGCACCAAGTGCCACATCCAGTCTTTTTTTAAACTCTACGAGGGATGGTGACTCCACGACCTCCCTGGGTAGATGATTCCAGTATTTGACCACTCTTTCTGTAAAATACTTCCTCCTTATTTCTAGCTTGCATCTCCCTTGGATTTGCACTTTTCTCTCTCTTTTTTTTTTCTTTTTTTTTTTTTAATAGAAACTCATTTTTATTTATGATTCGACCTCAGAAACAGAGGTGAAATTTGAAGGGATTAAAAAAAAAAAAACCCAAACCACCTCTCTGGCTCCACAAATCCTTCTTACAGGTCCCTCAGGCTTTGCTAGGACGTAGTTATAAGCAAAAAATGACTCTGCAAAAAACAGCCCTTTGGTAAAAACCAGCTCTTGCGCAATTTGTGTATTTTGGAAGTCATATTTGACCATTTTACTGGCTAAGGATACCCAAAACCAGACTCTGGGATCCAAATCCTCTGTGCATGGGGAGGAGGGGGAAGAGGGCAAGCTGAATATTTAAAATCAAACCAGTGAAGGAGAAAAGTCTTCTTTTAGAAATAGAGTCAAATAGCTCAAAATCTCTGTACCTTTGTGACTGGCACTGCTGAAACTCAGCAGAAAAATTCAGCCCTCTCTTCTGCTCATTGATTGGAATTAATAAACCAGCCAGCCTTAAATAATTGCCACCCTTTTCACTGTCAAACTAATAGAGAATAATTGAATACAATTAGTAAATCATGGGTAAAAATGTAAATGAGGCAGCAAATCAGCTAATGAATGACCACTCTGGATCATGTCACCAGTGACTGAGTGGGCAAACAACAGCAGAGATGAGGCTTAGACTGAGGTCAGCTCCCACTAATTCTGAGCCTAGAAAATTAAGGATGTGGTTGGTGATCCTCCTTGGCCCCTGCAGCCAGTACAGATTCCTCTGGGGTGCAAAGACACAAGGAAATGTTTCATTTCCTCCATTTATAGTCCATGGTACCACCTTTGCTACATAAGGTACTTGCAGCCTTCCCACAGGAGAACTTTGTTGGTTGTTTTATGGTCTCTGTGTAACTACAGAGAGGACTCAGAGTCTGGGCTAGGAGATGAAAAGTGGTGCCACTCTAATACATCTGACTGCATGAAAGTCTTTCAATTCCAGCTCTTACTGTCTCTTGAACACCTCAAAAGTGTAAGTGAGAAATATCAGAGGAACTGTCTGTATTTCTGTATTGATAAAGTAGGGGGGAAAGGAGAAATGTCACAAGAGACAAGCATGACATGACCCACTCTGGAGCCTTATAGCATCAACATTTGGGAATGTCCCCTCTTGTATATAACTCACCCCAACAGGTTTCTTTGGATGAGTTTGACCCAGCAGAGAGGTATTTTTCTCCTTTTATGCACCTTGCCTCAGGAAGCATGGAAATCATCCTTGCTTTGTGGTGTAACATTGGAAGTGTTCTGTTCATACAGCATTCTGCTCATACTTAACCATGATCGTAATTCCATCTTGATCCTGTCCCTGGCATATTCAGAGCATTTCTAACTGAACCATATCAGTCAAAGCAATCCTGATCAAGACATGGCAAACCAAATCCTCAAACAGCTTGGAAAGTCCTCTTGTTACATTGGTGGGTATTTTTCAATGTCAGAACATCCACGAGCATTGCAGAGTCCAAAAAACCACAGGATAAACCAGAGCCTGGAGATGGAAAGCTTCTCCTTCCCAGTGGCTCAGCCTCAGCACACTCATGGACACAGCTTAGGGCATGAGGAGCTGCTGTGGTTTCTCACCAGGCTCAAACCTCCCACAGATTTTCTCCAAACACACCTTGAGGTTCCCCTGTGACCAACTGGAAGTTGATAAAACAACCATGGATTAACAAGGGAAAGGGTCAACTCCCAGGCACCCCAGCCCCGTGTCACAGCTCACTGGTGCAAATCCCAGTTAAGCTAAAGAAAACTAAAACCTGTGTTCACACAAGCCCACTCTGGTTTCTGTGTACACTTCAGGCTCTGCCATTTCTGGTCCCAGGTTCACACCCAAACAGGAAAGGGACAATCTTGTGCTTCAGGTGTGACTGAAATCTCACTCAACTCCCCATGCTCATGAGAATTCAAGGCTGGATCTCACTGAACAGCTGACCTGACTTCAGTCCTGCCACATGAGGCCAAACCCTAACACAAACCACCTGTGGTATTTCAATAACATTAAATCCAAGCTGAATTCAGCCTTGTACCTGACTCGCATCCAGCATCAATTTCCTTGGCCCACTTCAAGTCTCTTGCTGTCAACACTCCAGGGCTGAGAGTCATGGAAGAATGAGCTGCATTCTGTAAAACCTCATGGCCAGTGCTGCCAGCTGAAGTGTTATCCCTGCTCCCCATGCTGAGGATGGGGTATGAAACAGAACAGTTTGTTTTCCAAATCTGATGCAAGGCTCCAGTTATTCAGCTTGCAGCTCTGCCTGCGAGAGGCTTTAGCCAGCTCTGACAACATATGGATGTGGTCCATGGTCCTGGCTGCTTCCTATAGGATCTGGAAAGGTCTGAGGCATGACTCTGTCTTTCTGCTGCACTTGGAATTTGCTGTGATGAGCAGGAGGAGGAATTCCTGGGAAAGGCCAGGGCCTGTCCAAGGATGGTCCCAGATGCTCCCTGTGCACACACCAGCTCGTGAGTGCAATATTCCAAGGTTTGTGTGCTCAGCCAGCACCTGGCTGGCTGCAAACTTATCTCTGCTAGTGACAGAGTAGGAGAACTCATTAATTGTTATCTCTTTTGGCCTTATTTATAGAACTCTTGTTAATGCCTCAGCTGCTCTGTGCTGAGCAGCAGCAGACCTTGTGCCACATGAGCACGTCCCACATACCACAGACCTGCCCAAGGGGAAGGTATTTTATTGTGGATATATTTTAACCACAGCGTAGAGCTGCAGCCCCACCAGGCTTTACTGATCATGGAATTTCAGCATCAAACATTTTAACAGCCCACTGATTCCCTGTTTAAATACATCCTCTTTACAGCCCTGTCTTTCCCAAGTCCTGCAAAGCTGGCAGATTTCTTGAGGTAAAGTGACACCTAAGATGCCTTGGCATCTCCAGACTTTGGTTCTCCAATAGGACCAAATCCAATACCTGCCAATATCATGAGGTGACCAAAAAATGAGGATTTGGCTGTGTGGTGTGGGTTCATCTCACCCATTTAGGTTCACAAACAAGCAGAAATGCAAACATTAGCCAGAATTGTTTATGATATGAACAGTGACCTGGCATCTGCCACTCCATCACCTATTTCTGTCACAAGAGGTTTCCTTGTCTCTATTTGCCACCAGCACAGAGGAATTTGCTTCACTTATTTGTATAAATGTGCCAAATAAAGTAAATGTAGTTTTACTCACGTGTCAAAATGAGGGAGGGCCACCAGAGGTTCTGAGAACAGGACATCAACTCCATCCTTGCACAGAAAATGGCCTCTGAAATTAAGATAATAAGAGCAAGAAGATGAATAGAAAATCAAAGGAGAACATACTGCATTTTCCCCTCAAGGGCCTGATACCACAACCATTAAATCAATATCAAAATTTCCACTGCATTTAGAAAACAATTTAAATATTTCTGGAAGAAATACATTCTGTACAAAATGTCGTTCGTGTCGAAAGAATGTTTGGACAAGGAACCCGTGATTGTTATTATTGGCAATGTCAGAGAAACAAGGCCCCAGCTGTCCTTTCCTAGAAGGGTTAAACTTCTCCTATTATGAAATGAGAAAACAATCTCTATAAGGAAAAATTTTCCAGCCAATACCCATCCAAAACTCCAGGTCAGCAGCAAATACATCCAAATACACAATAAGGTCATACGAAGAAATTCAGAGAACAGCCCTCTTTGTCTAGAATATTAAGTACTGGAACAAATAACAGCAACATCCTCATGAGTTGTTCACATTTTTCCCAGCACAGCTCTTCCATGCTGAGGGTTGCTTTCTTTTTCCTATCACTCTGTGTGGATTTTTCTCTCTTGTCATTTGTCTCCCTCCATTCCAAGTAAAGCAAGGAGTGTGTCTTCTCCTGGAGTCACCTATGAGACTGCAGATCCCTGGAGCTGGCCCAACTAGAAGCCTTTTTTTGTGTATTTGTTGGTTTTGGGGTCTCTTTTAAATGAATACAACACTTCAATAACCCTTCCCTCATTCCTCTTCTTGCTATCCTACTTTTCCCCACCAGGTCCCACCTTTCTGCTGTTCCTCAGTCTTTTCCTTCTCAGAACATTTCTCACCCTAAGATTTTCAGCAGTGACTGCTACAATTTCTCACCCAACCCTAATCCAAACACTTCTCTTTATCATGTAATTATTTCTCACAAATAGTGTCTCCAGGTTGGGACCTTGCAGATGGGGCAAAATCCTGCAAGATTTGGTTTTGCAGTAATTTTAAGTAAAAGGGTCCCAAGAGCTCCTCCGGTTTTTAACAAATGTTTTATATATTGCAAGGCAAGATAAAGGGAAAAGTGGAACTCCAAAAGTTTCTATGCACAGAATTTCTTATTTGATCTTCTCTGATCCTGCTTGAAGTGGCATAAATATAAAGGAGAGTCAGAACCTATTGAGCCGAGGTCTGTTTTCTCAGTCCCCACATTATACAAGATGTGAGCTCTAAAGAATTCCTTCTGTTCTCTCTCCTCTGAGTTTCCACATTTTGGACAACTTTTCAACCAAAAGATCAAGCACTATCTGCTTTCAAAGTGCCCCTAATGAGGTAATTACTGGGAGCATAAAATACACACATTTATTGTAACTGAAGCCACCGCAGGCTGGGGCCAGGCAGTGCTCAGAGTTCACTCCCCTGGCAGCTCAGAGATGTCCTGCCCTGTTCAAATCTTTCTTTCTGTAAAGGAGTAAGACATCTCCAGTGTCCATCATGCTGGAGTTACCCTGCTGACCCCTTCTTGAACAAACTTTGCAAACCACGAGCACCCACATCTGAGCAGAGACCGAGATTAAACACAGTTGTTTGCAGAACGTTTTCCTGCAGAAGTGCTCAAAGTTCTTTTCCAAAAAACCTCCCTCCCATCCCACAGACATCCTGTGCTGGGTCAGGAGCTCACCACCGGCCGTGGCTCAGCCCATGCCAGGGACAGGAGGAACTTTTTGTTCCTCCAGCAGCTCCTGGGAGCCAGACCTCCCATTGCTCCCCACCGCCACGGCTCCAACCTGCCATTCCTGGGGTCAATCCTCTAAATCTCCCTACACCCTTCGCTTTGGGTCTTGGTTGAGGGAGATTATCCAGAAAAGTGCTCTCCTGAGAGAGCCCAGCTCCTGTGCAGCTCCTGCCACTGATTGGGAACAGAACTGGGCAAAATCTTTCAGGGGAAGGAAAATAAAACCAGCAGCAGCAGGTTGGCTGGATGTAAATTCCTTCCAGCACTTGAAGGAACTAGAGGAAAAATGGAGAGAGACTATTTGTAAGAGCCTAGAGTGAGAGGACAAGGCTCCAAACTGAAAATAAGTAGGTTTAGATTGGATATTAGGAAGAAATTCTTCCCTGTGAGGATGGTGAGGCCCTGGCACAGGGTGCCCAGAGCAGCTGGGGCTGCCCCTGGATCCCTGGCAGTGCCCAAGGCCAAGCTGGACAGGGCTTGGAGCAGCCTGGGACAGAGGAAGGTGTCCCTGCCCATGGGGTAGAACAAGATGATCTTTAAGGTCCCTTCCCAGCCAGGCCATTCCACAATTCTATATTAATTTTAGCAAATTATTTCCATTGAAAAAGATACATCCCAAATTGGGGAAAAGAGGAAAAAAAAGAAAAAACAAAACAAAAAAATCCAAAACAAAAAACCACAACCAAACATGTGAGTTAAACATCTTGTTTTTAACTTGATTTCAGTTCTGAGTTATTTTGGATTTTTTTTTATCCTGCCTGCTTAATTTAAAATCAAGGCCTTTCTTCTGAATTTTCAGATCAGCTAAGCAAAGCTGAAAAATTTACTAGAAGCACAAGTCTGGTTGTGAGTTATCTGCTAATTCTTGCATGAAAGACTTTTGCAATTATTTGGACATTCTATTTTCACCTAGAATTTCAGTTCCCAAAGGAAGGGAAAGTTGAGATTTCCAGTTCATTCATGTCCCCAGGAACCAACCTAAAGCTGTGAAAGTGAGTGTCCTTAAATGATTTCTTGCTGTTCTACAGTCACAATTAGCTCAGATCGTAACGTTGACTTTGCTTGGGCTCAGCTACAAGACTAACATTAAACTGTACTGCTGCATAATCCTGTGGCTGATACCTTAGTCATAATGTGAGCTAATAGGTCAACCTTGGCTTTTGGTAAGTCATAAAATGGAAAAAAAAAAAAACCTCAGTTATAAGAGCTTTAGAATTCTTACTAGACAGCACGCAGTAATTCTTGTTCCTGAGTCATCCTGCTAAAGCTTTTTATAATATCTTGCATTTGCTCTCCCAGCAAGTGATTACACTTCTGTGCTCTTCCCCAGCCATGCAAAGGAGATATCTGAGGCTGAGCGTGCCAGGAGGGATGGATGTGCTGCAGGGAGCCCTCCCACGGGCAGCACGTGCCAGGACTGCAAATCCTGACGTGCAGAGGAGAACCAGGGCAGGAAATGCCACCACGTGCTGCATGCATTGGGGTGCAGGCAGGAATTCTGCTTATCTTGCAGGGTAAATGCACCACCAACATCAGGGATGGGGCTCAAAGAGCCCTCACAGAACCTCTTGTGAGGTTCCAGGGGCAAACAGAACCACTCCTGCCCAAAGGACAGGACCTTTCAAAGCCACCTCACTCCCAGCATCACCCAGAGTGTGCCAGGCTCTCCTGCTCGAGTTCTTCTTGGAAATGGGACTCAATCCATAAACCAGGATTTAGTGTCTGGCTGGTACTAAAAGAAGCAACTGGGTATAGATCTGACCTTTTCTTGAGCCATTTTTTGTCCCTTTTTGGTATGGATTGAAAAGTTTAAATATTTTTAAAGATAATATAAAATTACCCAGCAGAAAGCCAGGCACTTATGTGTTAGCAAGACTGGTGGAAGATATCCTGTGGCTTTGGAAGGCATCAGCTCAACGCTGCTCCTTCAGATTTTCCCTGGTGATCACTGTGGAAAAAAGGTTGGAAGATTCCCTGCTCCACGTGGGGCACATCCCATAACAAATCTGGCAAGCACCTGCCCCAGGGAGAAGGAATCAATCCCTCCTTTCTTGCAGGGAAGGGAGGTTGGGAGATCCAGTGCTGCACATTTTGAGCACTTCCCAAATTCCAGCAGTGTCCTTGCTCCCTGTGATCCTGCTGGTCCTGAGCATTCCTGCAGTGGGGGTTCACAGGGTAACTGCCACCCTTCTTACCAGGAACTCAATCTGTAGAGCACAGAGGGAGCTGATAATTGAACCAGATTCACCATTATTCTGTATTTCCTATACGCTCACTTTAAAAAAATGATAAAAACACCCCAAAACCTCTCAATCATTTTATCATGGAGCTCAAGCGATGACCAGTAAATTTGCAAGAACAATTCCAGGGCTGAAATCTGTTTGTATCAACCATCTGTCATTAATAACAGCTCCACAATTCTCAGAGGGAAAGCATGTACAATCCACCTTCCTTCCTATTTTGGCACCTGGGTAACACAATTTGCTTTTTAGAACCACTCAATATCCAACAGTTTTCATGGCAGTCAGCACGGGCAGGAGATGAAGAACATTGTTTGGACAGATAAGAAAAATCAAGAGTGATCTTTGCTACATCTGCCTTCACCAAGCTGGATTGATTTTCTTTCTCATATCCAAATCAGAGGAAGGGCAGAGCCAGCAGCAGGGAAACAGCCAGGACACAGCATCCTAAAAAAAATTAAAATCCCTCCTGATTACTCTGTTGTATTTCTGGAGGCAAAGGTGGATGCAGAGACAAGGTGTGCATAAAACCTCCTCATTTCCCTGCAGCTGGGGTTCATTATCAGCTTCCTATATCTGGATTGCTCTAAACTTTCCATTTAACAGATATATTTCTAGTAACCACTTCTAAACTAATAACATTTAAATTCAGGATATGGGCAGCCTGCAGCTATGGCTGCTGTGGAAGCAGATCTTGCAGGCCTGACTCATTGCAATAATGGCTTCACTATCAGCTTCTTAATTATGATGGAAATTACTGGAGCAAATTACCATAAAGGTTTAGGAACATTCAGTCCATTCTGGCCCTTCCAGGTCTGTTGCAATACATATTTGCTTTTTCTTCATAAATGTTAAAACGCCTGCTTTCTTTCTTTATTTTTTTTTTAATCTGTCTTCTCCTTCTCTTGGGAACATGGAAAAAAAAACCACTTCTTTTCACTGTGGCAAGGTCCCAAGAAAACAGGTGGCTTCATGCATAAACAATGATAATTGGAAAAGAGGTGATAGAAATTCCAGCCTGCACACTTCCAAGTCCAGCACACAAGTTCTCCACAGCTTATGAGGTGGTGTCGGGCAGAAAGGGGTTGGCTCCACCAAATCCCAGCTCAAAATCCTGACCAGGTCTAGAACCCACTTTTGGACCTTTCTCCATTCTGATTTGAGAGCAAATTTCTCCACAAATCCACAGTCACACACTCACTCGAAGGGAAAAAGTGAGAATAACACTGGCTGAAGAAACCAATTTTTTGCACCAATGCAGCCACGACAGCCTGGGCAAGAGATGCAGAGCCTTACATGGATTTATTTCTTTGCAAATCACAACTTCTGGGAAAGATAAGAGCCTGCACAAAACCTAACAATTCCCTGGGAAAGAGCTGCAGTGCTATCAGTTTAACTGAATACCTCTGTTCCTGCAAATGAAGTTTTAAAGGAGCCTGAGTGCTGAAAAATTACCATTTCTCTGCTTTCAGAGAACTGCCACTACAAGCTAAGTCAGAAAAAATTTGAGGATGAGTCCATTTTCAGTAGGGAATATCTTAATGTTAGATTCACCAAGATTTACTCAGTGTGCTCAAGTTCTGTCTGCTGCTGCTGTCTCTGCACAAGTTCCAGTGAGCTCCACTGGAATTAATGGAACTGGAATTAATGCCCTGACAGGGTCACGCCAGGGGAGCCTCCTCTGAGATAAACCAGATTCCCACTGGCACTTAGTGCTCCTTAATGGTGCATTTGAATTTTACATCTTCAGGCTGAGGCAAGGGAGGGGCTCCAGGACCAGCAGCTCCTCACGTGAACTTGTGTGGTGTGCTCAGGCACCGTGGCTTTTTTTGTCCCACAGGCAAGCACTTCCCCCGGGCTGGGAACACGGTGTTCCTTCCCATGCTCCCACCAGGAGGACACAGGGGCTGGCCCTGAGGGTGATAATGAGAATGCCTCGGTAATGAACCCATCTGCTGATGTCCTCCCTGGCCTGGCTCCCCGTGCCAAGAAGCTCAGCAGGGGTCCCCCACTCTTTAAAGCCAACATATGCACAAAACCTACGGATCTCACTTTCCCTGAGATTTCCACCCCACTCCCCTGCTGCTCGTGTTTTAAATACTTTCCCTGAAAATACTTCTCTGCAGGAGTGGCTGCTGAGCCCATCTCCGACTCCACACAGCCTGCAGGCCTGGCCTTTCCAAGGGAGGGGTGTCCCAAAGGAAGCCAAGCACTCCCACACTTCCAAACCACCACAAGGCAATGGGTATCACCATCCTGGTGATGTGTACGTGACCTCTGGCCCTGGGGCTGAGGGACAGGGAAGAACCCATGTCCTGTCCTGGGCCTCAGGACACAGCTGGACATCACCCAGCACAGGCCATCAGCTTGACCCCAGGGTGGCCACAACTGAAAAGTCAGAGGTGTGGCAGCCCCAACCCTCCAGGCTGTGCCCGTTTCATTCCACCAGCACAGGAGAATCTCAGGGATCAGCTGGCTCTGCCATCTCCTGCAGGAAAAGCTCCTAGAGCCTGGAAGTGAGGCAGCAGCACCTTCATCCACACCCAAACTCTGCAGCACTGATCCCTCAGTGTGCCCAGCTGGGCAAGGAGAACAATGGTCTGCATCAAAAACAGAGTGGCCAGCAGCACTTGGGCAGTGATTGTCCCTCTCTGTTTGTCACAGGTGAGGCCCCTCGAGGGCTGTGTCCACCTCTGGGCTCTGCACAGCAAGATGGACATTTGGGATTGTGTGCAGGGAAGGGAACAGAGCTGGAGAAGGGAATGGAGCACAGGGAGAGGCTGAGGGAGCTGTGGAAGGGGCTCAGCCTGGAGAAAAGGAGGCTCAGGGGGGCCCTTGTGGCTCTGCACAGCTCCTGACAGGAGGGGACAGCCAGGGGGGCATCCAGGATGAGAGGGAACGGCCTCAGGCTGGGCCAGGGCAGGCTCAGGGTGGGCACAGCAGCAATTTCCCCATGGAAAGGGGGCTCAGGGCAGGCTCAGGGTGGGCACAGCAGGAATTTCCCCATGGAAAGGGGGCTCAGGGCAGGCTCAGGGTGGGCACAGCAGGAATTTCCCCATGGAAAGGGGGCTCAGGCACTGGAACTGCCCAGGGAGGTTTGGAGAGCCCATCCCTGGAGGTGGCACTGGGTGCTCTGGGCTGGGGACAAGGTGAGGATCAGGCACAGGTGGGACTCGGTGGTCTTGGATGTCCTTTCCAACCCCAATGACCCTGGGATTCTCTCACCCCTCAAAGAGGAACCATTGGCTCTTTGCCACCTCCTGACCGACACAACCACAACTGGCGACCAAGAGAAGGGAGCCTGGAAGGGATGGGAGCCACCACAGCCCGTGGCAGGGCACAGACACCGAGCCCAGCCTGCTGCTGGAGGATTTTAGGGATGTGACCAGCAAATAAAACAAATGGGACACGCGGCACCTTCGGCCCCATGGCCCAGAGGTCTCCCAAAGCTCAAAAGTGCCCTCCTCTGGCTGATTCCGACAGACTCCTCCGAGATTGCTGGGATTACACTTTCTGTGGGAAGGAAGGATTAAAAACCAGCCGCAAAGCAATCGCTGAAAACCCAATTATTCTCCAGGAGGAAATTTTTCCAAATGGTTTGAGACGGGCCGGCCGCACCATGGGTCCCATCCCAGTCCCATTCCCAGCTCAGACCTGCAGGGAACAGCTTCCCTGGGATGGATCCTCAGCCAGGGATTGTGGTTCAGGTCAGGTTGTGGTTCTGAAACCTCGTGTTTTATGGCTCTCCACGTAGGTCTTGGGGAAAAAAAAAAAAGTAAAAAAGAAAGGAAAAAAAAAAAACCTCAGCATTCAGAAGCGAGCTCTGAATTGCAGAACACGATTTTCTGGCTCACAGATTTCCATACTGCTAAGTCATCTTTGGACTTCTGTCTCCAAGCAGTTGCCTGACATATCCCAGATGACTATTTTAGGAAAAGGCAAATCATGCCCTAGAAATGCCTGTTTGCTCTGTGCTGACTGTAAAGGCAGTCTAGACGAGCACAGATGGAGATCTCTGTATTTGGGCAGGTGAATCACACCCCACAGACTCAGGGTTTCAAAATTTCACCCTTCATCCAAGCTCAAAAGTTGCTTTACTGGCTAAAGTTGTTCATGATGGAAACTATCCATGGATATCTTGGGAATCACTGACTTATCTCTCTCACTGCATTATTCCACTGAAGTATGTCAGAGCATTTTTTGCCCTTTTTTTTTCCCCACTCCATTTTAGTATCGTGGGGAAGTTCTTTACTTTCCTTAGAAGATAATTCCATAGACCAGGAAATCTTGGACTTATTCTCTTTCTCATCTTCCCTTATGGAATATCTTGGGTATTTCCTAGAAGCTATGTGTTTGCATTTAAAGATATTTGACATACAATCAACATTTATGCTTATGTACCTTATGAACTTTTAAAATTAAATAAATACACTTTTAAAATAAATCAGTCTGGAATCTCATTACTCACTTCAGTCTTCTTGCGCCCTATTTTTCAACTGAGCCTCAAGATTTGCTTATGTCAGTAAGGAGCTGACAGAACTACAACTCATAAGCTACTCTCCATCTATTTAAGAAAAATGCTTAAGAAAAATGAAACTGTTTTGTAAATCAATGAAATCATATGTACAAGCAAAGCTTAGACAGCTCTCAACAGGATTTTTACATGTCATTAACCTGATCTGCATGATACTTGGACAAAAACATCACTAATTGCTTTTGCCCTTCAGAACTGAACCAATTCAAGGCAATTCCCAGAAGGCTGCTGCAGGAAGGTGAAATTCCTGGGGCAGGGGTTCATTTGGGAAACCCTAAAAAGCTCTTAGGGTGTTTCTAGAACATCTCATTATTTGAAAGGACATCCGTAGGGGTAACACCACCGTTTTTAGGGTGTCTGTTTGCCAGCAGGAGTTAAGGCTGAGTTTCCCAAGGCTCCTCTGTATTTAACCACATGTGCCCCATCACACAATTTGGGATTTAAGGTCCCCTCCAGTTTGACACCAGCACTCCCATCACCATCAACCCAGCTAAAAGCCCTCCCATATTTTTTCCCCCTGATAATTCTCCTCTCCACGTGGCAGGGAGTAGCCCTGGCTTTGCTTGGCAGCCCTGGCATGAAGTGCAAACCACCCAAGATGTTTGCTTCCCTTCCCAGCAGTCAGGACAGGGTATATTTGAGCTTCTTGGAACACACCAGGCTTTGGGGTTTCTTGCATGTAGTGCTAAGTGAGCTTCCTCTCTTTGATTTGTGCACCAAGCCATGGGTGACAGAAATACTCTTCATTTTTCACTGACGTGGGCAGCTCCTCTCTCAGATGTAATTGCAGGAGTCTGCCTGGCCAGCTCAGACAGGCCACTCTGTTCCCTCCACAGCCCTGCCCACACCCATCCTCCCGAGTCTGGCACTTGCCCTGGCCTTTTCTAAACAGCCTGCTAGGGATTTATTACATCTAGGCCCTCCATAAAAAATAATAAAAAAATATATATACATAGATATATAGATATAGGTATATTAGATATAGATATGGGATTCTAAAAATCAGCTGCCTGGCTTTGGTTTTTTCCAGTTTTGATGATATTAGACCTACATCACTCAGTCCCCTGTCCCTGACTGCCTGAAGCTCTCTGGGTGTAACTGATGCTGCAGCTTGGCCTGGAGACTCTGCTGCCCCTGGCTACTGCAGAGCACAATAAAAAGCCATTTATAGACCAGAAACTTAAAATCTTCTTGCCATCCTATTAACATTGTGAGCATTATTATTATTATTATTACTATTATTATTATTACTATTATTATTATTATAAGTTTTTAACACAGCACCATCAAAAAGCCAAGAGTGAGGCTCTCTGGACACTAAACATCCACAGGGAGGTAACAATCACTGCCTAGCTTGGAGTTTTTCACATAAACATTTAAAAAAAGAGACAAGCAGGGCAGGTAAAGGGTGTTCTGGGTCTAATTCTGAGATTATGTGAACTAATTGTGAATTCTTCTCCCTGTAAGTCTCTTGAACAGCTGCTATGGGAGACAACTCTGTCTCTACTTCTGATGGTCTGTAAAGGGTAATAATAATTAAAGCACATTTTAAATAGAAGATAAAAGAATATTTCTGAGAATTTCAAGAAAATAGGTTGGTTTGGCTTGGCAAAATGGGAAAGAATTGAATATTATGTCAATATCACAAGATCTGCCTTTCTCTATATATATAAAATCTCTGATTTTTTACAGTTTAACATATAACCATCCTCTTTCAAATTCTGCTTGCAATACTTTCTCAAAATCAGGACTCAGCTTCTGCTATTCCAGTCACTTTTCACTGCAGCCAAGCCTACAAAAAGACTTTAACACTTCACAAGTTCAGAACTACTTTAATCAGAGAACTTTGGAGAGCTGTGCAAGCGTTTATTAACACTTGCAACAGCTCCCCAGGTCTGTTGTAGGGGGTTCTCATTTTATCCCAAATGTACAGACAGGGTAACTAAGGTAACAGCAGGCAAAAAGGATTTGACTTCCCACTTCCAAGCTGGAGTGTGTTAACTATTAGATAATTATTCTCTACTGGGAGCAGTTTAAAGCTGTAAGGTACAAATATTGACTGTTTGTGCCTGGGTGCCACCCTCAAAGCTCTCCCTCAGAGGTGGCTGCATCAGGCTGGTGTGGGAGAGCTTTTACAGCCACTGCTGTGAGCCAGGGAGAAGTTTGGTAAGAGGATCCATGCTGACCCCTGAGAGAATTCTCTCCCAAGGTCATTGACATAGAAACCAAAAAAGAAAGAAGATAAATAAGAGAAACCTGCAAGTGCCTGTTCCAAGGAGCACTTTGTTTGTCTTTCGTGACCAAAGAGTGAAGTGTAAACTTATGAGCTTTGTAAGAATGCATTAAAAGCATGCATGCTGGAATAAAAACAGTTTGAAGCCTCCTGAAAATGGAGTGTGTTGCTTGGGATTGTCTCCATCCCAACTACACCAGGCTGGGTTCACCCAGGAATTGTTCTCTCTCTGCAGAGTCTGATTTTGGCTGTGGGCTGGGGCAATCCAGGCTGGAAGCATCAGCTCAGAGCCTGGAGGGGAGCAGAGCTTTGCTTTGGGGTCCCAGCACTGAAATCCCTTCCCAGAGCTGGCACCAGGGTCACTGTCACCCTCTCCACTGTCCCCAAACACCCTCAGAGGGGCATTCCCACCCCAGTGCCAGCCCCTGCCCTCCCTGCCACATTTGGGGCACATTTTTCTAACAATGAGCTGCAAAAAGACCAGACTGGACACCTTTTCCAGGCTGGGAAAACATCCTGACCCATTGCCGGCCTTCCACCCCATTACCAATCACTGTAAACAGCTGTTCCCTCTTCTCCTTTTTCTCTTGTTTTTTTCATTACTCTCTAATACCATTCTCATCAACTGTTTCTGGCAAAGACAGAATAAGAGAATGAAAATCCCACATCCTGCTCCACACAGCTAGTCCATATGATTCTTCAGCTTCCTAGAAACTGATCTGAAACACCTTAAATCATCTCATAATTTGCACTATTCAGGCTGACTGGTATTCTAATTCACACCAGAACTCAAGAAGAAGAAAAACAACCAAACTATTTTCCATTTCCAGTCCTCTGACCCATCCAGGCCTCTTGAACAACAGCTCATGAAGTAATAGGTTCAGATTTTGCCAGTACCTACCAGGGTAGATCAACCTAGAACAGCTTGAAGCTATTAAATGGTTCTATATATTTCTGTGTACACATGTATTAGAAAGTCAAAATGATGAAGTGCCTGGTGGAGATGGATTTTGAAAACAGTCAAGAACTGTTTGTTCCCAGCCCTGGAGAAGTTAGAGATCCCTGAGATGAACCACAGCTGCCAAATGATTCTGGTGCTCAGGAGAGCCTTTAATCTTCATCTCCTTCAGGACTCAGACAGAGATGGAAGTCCGCTCTGATTATCAGCAAAACCTTCAAAGCTGGAGGTGATGCAACTCATGTGCTGTTTAAAAAATCATAATAACTAAAAAAACACCACAGAGATGGCAAAATAACTGCAGAAAAGGAGAACCAACAGTGAGTTTGTGTGTGGACAGGCCAGCTCCTCCACTGCTCAGTGAGAACAGTTAACATAAACTGAAAACCTGACTCTGTGAGTGGGGTGGGCTTTTATTTGGTTGGAAATTTTGCAATTGTTGGTCAGGGAGGTTCTGGGTTGGTGGGTTGGTTTTTTGGGGGGTGGTGTTGTAGACTGTGGTTTTTTGTTGTTGTTTTTTGTTTTAAAGATTAATATAAAGCTGTTCAGGGATACTTTTTCCTACTCCTGTTCTCTTCCACCCCAGATCTGCTCCCATAAAGATGAACAAATTCCCATCAAATCAGAGAATGGTTTGGGTTGGAAGGAACCCTAAAGATCACCAAGTTCCACCCCCTGCCATGGGCAGGGACACCTTCCACTATCCCAAGTGTCTCCAAGCCCTGTCCAGCCTGGAACACTTCCAGGGATGGAAAAAGCCAAGCAGCTTCTCTGTATGAATACATCCACCACTGGTGGCAGCTGTGATATAAAACTGCAGAACAATCCCACTCCAAGCAAATAACAAATGTATGTAAGCCATAAATACAGCCCAGTTCTCAATTTTGATTAGGCAGGACTCAGGTGATTAAATATCAGCCTTAAAACTAAATCCCTCGTGTTCCCAAGCCAAACAGCTTTCCAAATATCAGTTTGCCTCCTTTTGGGTCTTGAAGGAAATGTTTCTTAATGGCCAAGCCTCAATCTTCTGTATCATGACAGCCCTTCACAGGTGAGAACAGAAGAGCAGGGTTTGTTCCTGAGTGGATAAAGGAATTGGCAAAATTGGCACAAAAAACCCAAAAACCTGAGTTTGACCAGCAGGCCTTGCAGACAGGGGACACCCAGAAATTAAAAAGGGAGCAGAGCTCCTGAGGTTCTTATGGTTCTTTGTTGGTTTGGGGGGTTTTGCACTGAGCAAGGAACAGGTGTTCAGCTATTTCATAGCCAGGAGCATCATTCCAGTCAGAGATGCCTCTCCAGCACCAAGGGTTTTCCAGGAACACATTTGCACTCATTAGCAGTTTTTGCCACAGTGGAACAAGTCAGCACAAGCTAGGGGTGCTGGCACAAATACAGACCTGGTTGCTGTCCAGGGAAACACACTAAGTTGGTTTGACTGAGGGAAAGGGAGTTATAGCAGAACAAAGCATCCTCTAGGTACCTTCAGCTATTCATGAAACAATAAAAAGTAGAGGGAAAGGGAAACAAAAGTAATTGTGTGTTGACTTGTGTGTCCAAATCCCATCATTAAGACACTTTGCCAGGCTCACACTCAGACTTGCCTCTTCAAGCACTGGGACTGTGGGTATACCCCAGGTACCTCTCCAGAAAATGCACCTAATCAACTTTTTGCACAGATCTCCTCATGTGCTCGGACTTGGAGCCCTTGTGCTTGGAAACAATCCTCAGCTGTGCACTGCACACAGCCTCTGGGCCTGTGTTTTCACAGATTTTGACATTTATTCAATAACACCATACTTTGTACTGAACCAGCAGCTCACTTTTCCAGGGGAAAAAAAATCCATTTTCAATGCATGTTCCAGAGGCATTGCCTTCTACCCCTCCTCAGACACAGCATGCTGCTTTAACAAGGCTCTAACTAATTTTGTTTAGTCATTAACTCATTACATCTGCAGATCTGCTCTCTGACAGCAATTGCTCTCTGACAGCCACTGTCTGGCACCTCAGCTCTGCATCTCCTCAGCAGCAGCCCATGGGAGAGGCTCTGCTCTGATGGGCATCAAACACAAACCTGTCTGTCCTTCTGTCCACATCTGCCAGCCAGAAGCCAGGCCAGGAGCTATAGCACAGAGTGAAACGTCAGAAGCACCAGATTTTCTGGGCCAATTCTCAAAGAAGGGGTTGCAAAGCCCTGTGTTTTGGATAAATGAATACACAAGTTGCTGGTCAAGAGCATTAACTCCACATTGCTCCTATTTTCCATCTGCCTCTGAGCTTCACCTCTGGTGCAAACAACAGCCGCATCTTTCACCTGCCTCAGCCTTTGGGGAGATGCTTGCTCTTCCCTTTTCCTCAGGAATCCCAAATCCTGACAGCAGGAAACGGCAGATTTATCCCAAAAAGATTGTGTGTCCAGGAAAGCACCTTGTTGGCAGCCTCATTACTGTTTTAAGGGCAAATCTAAAGGTCCTGTGCAGCCTCTGTGAGGAGCCAAGGGAGGGTGTGGAGAAGTGTTCGTGCTCTGAGCCACAATTTTGGTGACAGGAGGCACAGAACAGCCCCAGCTGCAAACCAGGAAGGAAATGTCTCCCTCAGGAACTGAAGAGCTTCCTGCAAAGAGCTGTGATGAGGGAAAAGCAGCCACACATCCATGCCATGGGCTAGGAAAGACACCAGGATCCTGCCTGAAAATGCCACATGGATAAGACACAAAGGGGTAAGACAGCTCCCATTTGTTCAAAACATTTCAACACATCAACCTTGTCCCAGCAGGCTTTATGCCAGGGCAAACACCACCTGCCTGCACCCTTCCAGCTTCTGCCAGGTCCAGTGTTCTCCATCCTCCTGCTGAAATAAGGTGGCAAAACAGACGGTCCCAGGTCCATTGAGGTTGGAAAATGGATGATCAAGTCCAACCTGTGACCAATCCTCACCTTGTCACCAGAGCAGATAACTGAGTGCCACCTCCAGTTGTTTCTTTATCCTGCATGGATTCTGCATCTTGTGCTCAACAGAAAAGCTGCATTCCCAACCCTGACCTACACCAATTTACTGCCTCTGAGTGCTCAGGTCTGCTACTGTACAACCACAACTTGGAGATGTATTTATGCAACCCCTTTTTCCAGCAAAAAATCAAATTTGAGAAGTTTCTACTGAGCCAGGTCTCCTGTTCCCACCATCCCTACACCTGAGTTTACCTCCTGTTTCCAGGTGCTGATGCCACTGGTTGTGGGGCTCTGTGATAAACTGGGTCAGGGAAAATTCTTTTGAGCAGCAGTCAGGTTGGGTCTTTTTTTAATTTTGGATGATTTCACGTCTCCACAAAGAGCTGCCTCAGCACAACTGGGGGGCAATGAACTGCGTGGGACAGTGCCAAGAGCAAGTGGCCAAACAAGGGGGCAAAACTAAATTGCCTCTGCTGCTGGGGAAAACATTCATGTAAGTGCTCCAGAGCAGCTTCCAACCTCCGGAGCAAGTGATCAGCATAGCATTTGCATTTGAATTGAGGAAAAAATCCCCAAGGAGCATGCCTAGGCAGGTGGCTGTCTGGAGTTGGTCAGAGGTGGGATGGAAGGAGGGCATTCTGCATGAAAATTGGGTAAACAGTTCCCCGGGCTGCTCTGCACTACAAGGATTTTAGGTTGTTTCCAAAACTTTTACCTATCTATCCGTACCTTTGCCTTGAGCTTTAATAAATAAATCTTCTCTTTGCCTTGCAAGGAAAGCTCTCTTGGGTCATGGGACCAGGTTCTGTGCAATGGGAAAGCTCATCAAGCTCATTAATTACTGCCCCTGCCTCCCTCAGCATCAGAGCACAGATCCTTTGGCTCCAGCCACATGGACTAATAGGAAGGTGTTTTTAATTACAGCTGGGCACTGCATCCTCCCTGTGCAGTCCCTGCTGTGGACCCAGCTCAGGGAATTTTCCCTCTTGGAGCTCGTGGGAAATCCATGGGAGCCACAAGCGTGGGCCAGGCTGTGGGAAACCTGGATCCCACCTGGGCTCTGCATCTTGCCCAGGGTGCTGAACACAGAGCCCTGCTGCCAGCCAGGCCTGCCTAAGCCAGGCTTGGATCCTGGCTTTTCATTTGCTTGGAAATAACAAGGGGGAAGAGGGGTGAGGGAGGTGGTGAGGATGGCAGCAGCATTACCACATCTGCTCGTTAGAATCATTAAGCACGGCAGCACTAAATGAATCATTAGGCATCCCAGCAGATCCACACATGCTTTGCTTCTCAAAGCTCCCTGACTCCAGCCCCTGCTCTCTGTACAAATGCCCAGTGATTGTTTCATTCCCAATCTCTGCGACTCCTTCCAAAAAAAAAATAAATTGCTGAACAGATGAAGCTCTGCTGAAGGAACAGATCTGTTTATGGAACGTACTTTTCTGTCACCAGACCAAATCTATTAACCCCCCTTGAGTAAATATGTACATTAAAAACTCCCTACCTGGCTAAATGAGAAGAAAGAAATAGCAAATGGGAAATTATACAACAAGAAACAACTACAATAAGAAGGTGCATTTTAAAATGCTCTATTGCACGTTCTTTTGAGGCTAAATCTGAAAGCAATTTTTTAAAAATTCAGATATTAGAGACTGAATAAATGGTTCCACAAGAACTGGACAAATATGTGAAGGAAAGGGATTATTATATTTAAAAAAATAAATAAGCTCTCAGCCTGTATTATTACAACCTAAATGTTGTCTTAGCCTGGAATATAAGAATCTGAAAACAGATCTAACTGGCAAATAAAGCAATACTGACTTGTTTGTTTTTATTACCCAAGCTAATTTTTTTAAAAATAATATTATAATTTTTTTCAAATTCTATTGTTCTTATTACTCAAGCAGCTATTTCCACAGTCATATGCTTGCAAGAGTACCTGGCAGCAGTTTCAAGAAGTTATCTGAGTATTACAAAACAGCTTTACAACAGCAGACAAAACCACTCCATTCAACGCTCCTGCCCTGATCCCCTCTTGGCTCCCCTTCCACCCCATATCACAAGGCTGCTGAGATCATGCCAGCCAAATCAAAACCCCAGGAAATCACAATAGGATTAAAAAATCCTGAGGACAGAAACCAGCCAGCAGTTGTTGTCTTTTTTTTTTTTCCATGAGCATTAATAAAAGCAGGATAAACACAGCACTAAAATCTCCCAGCCTTTACTCAGGTGTGGAGGGCTGGGCTGTGGCTTCACTGGTGTTTGCACACACTCAGCAGGCTGAGAGCAGCAATTCTGCAAGTCACAGTTGGCTGCTTTGATTCAGCTCTGTGGTAGGAGCAGCCCCAGGATTATTTATCCTGTTTTCCCAACCCTCGGGTTTATTCTGATTTCAAAGAGTGAAGGTGGGCAACGTCCATCAGCAGAGCCCTGAGCGCACAGGTGAGCCAAGAATAATCCCCACAGCTCTGTCAGTGAAGATAATATCAAATCTATCAGCTGCCTGCACTTCACAGGAGCTGCTTATCTCGGGGAGCTGTTAGATCTGACTGGAGTTCAGCCTGTTGTTTGGTCTTGTTTTCTCCTGCCTCCAATGGCAGCTCCACAAATTGTGCTTTTCATTCTGTACCAGGGCCTTGAATTTTATCCCTGATGCAATATGGTCTTAGCAACAATGAGAACAGTGAGCAAGTCATAAAAATAATAAACCATGCTAGGTCTGGAGGCTATGAAATCAGTTCAAACCTACTGCGGGGAGCTGTGCTGCCTGCACAGAGCCACATGGCTTTCCATGGGCACCAGCCCATTTATGAGTCATGAAACATAATAGAGTATTGTTGAAAGCTTTGGGACCATGAGAAATTATCTACTGCCCTGCATGGGGAATGGTATAAACTGGCAAAGAGCTGGAGTTACATTCTTTTACAGAAATGAAATCAGACAGCCTTGGCCTGCTTGCCAGTATACAAAACCACAAATCATGAGGACAACTCCTTAATTAGGACTAATTTTTTTTTTTTATTTTTTTTTTTAAGAGTTGCCACTGTGCTAAGCAGCCAGGGAAGCCAACATTTGCTGTGTCCCTCGCTGAGTTATAATAAGGCAGGAAAGGTAGGTAAGACAAAAAGGAGGGGTAGGTGAGACAACGTCTCAGCAGGAGCTCCCAGGTGACATCCCCTCATCATCCCCTCATGCCAAGGACTGGGGACACGTGTCCAAGGAGGACAAAAGCCATTTGCTAAATATTCTGGTGTGATAACACCAGGGTGCCATCGGTGTGCTTATCTCCTTGTAGAGGAGAGAGGGAGGCAGCCTCCTGCAGGGGAGAGCACAGGGCTGGAGATCATCTCTAATCCAAATGCCACATTGCTCCTACTGCCTGTGCCCAGAGGAGAAATGCTAAACGGCATTTCTCTGACTGAAAAAGCAAAAATCCTATTTTTAAATGAACAGTGAAGCTTCAGGAAATTGCATAACTGCAGGAATACAGATATTAGTGGACAAATACCTGATAGGGAGAGAAAAGAAGACAAAGTGAGATCTTCCCAGGGTTATCCAGGGAATGCACAAGGGACAGTGGGCACAGTGAAATACAGGAAACTTCATTTAAACACAAGAGAAAAGTTGCTTTACGCTGAGGAAGGTCTGAAAAAAAAGAACAAGTGGAGTCTCACTCCTCAGATGGAGGATCCCTGTTAACTTTGGGACTCATTCATCCAGTCAAGGAGAAAATAACAACATTATGTGTATCCTTTAACAAATTTCAGTTAATTTATATAATCTGGATATTGAGTTTTTATTATGTATTAGTGAGCCCAGAAAGATCAGTAAAATCCCAAAGATTAACCTCTCTTAGCAAACCAGTTGCTACCCTGGAATTAAAATATGCTGAAGGAAATTATGGCCTGTGTAGCAGTGATGAATGAGCAGGAAAGGGCAAAACTGAATGGAAATTCAGCTAAGAATCATTCAGTCTACAAATGCAACCACATTTTCTATTGTGCAGCAGTTGCATCATGTCCTACCCAGCCAATAACAGTAAATCAGGAGCTCACTTCCCTCCTTCTGCCATGGATTATCTGAGGTGGGACCACTCTCTCCCCTTCCCCAAGGAAATCTCATCTTGATCAAAGCACAAGTGCTGCTTGAAGCAAAGGACAGCATTTGACAGTGATGAGATATTTACCCAAGTTCAAGAATGGATAGATGCAATTATTCTGAGCCATATTTGGCTTCAAATTTACTTCCAAATAGAGGGGAACAGGCAGATTCCCTGGAAGCTGAGGACAGGCATCACTTCCAAAGGTGGCCCTCCTTAACAGGACCAAAAATAAATGGATGCATCTCCCTTGTGGCACCCAGGGTTGCAACTACAGCTTCAGCAGAGAGTTGGTGTTCTGGAGATCCTCTGGAAGGGCAAAGGAAGCAACAGCAGGCTGAGCATTTCAGGGATTCAAGGAGCACAGACTCCATTCCCAGCTCAACCCCCAGCTGCCTCAGAGTCCCTGGGAAGCTGCTCCAGCCAGCAAAGCAGGCTCTGGGCCAAAAAATACCAGGACAATGTGCCTGAAATAGAGAGAGAGGCACTCAGAGGTCACAGTCCCAGCAAGCAGGGCAGCAGGGGAGAGATGAACACGTGCAGCACCTGAAATCAGCCTGAGGGAAGATGGAAGAGAACGCTCAAAGCCTTCAGCTTGGTGCTGATCTGAATCAGGAGCAAACTCCTCTCTCTGAGGACAGGTCCAATCCTTAGGGAAGGGAACACACCTTCTCCATACAAATATTGCAAATATATCTGGCCACCAAACAGCTGCCAGTGCTGTCCCAGCTCTGCTGGTCCAGGGACACGACCACACCTTCAGCTGGACACTCCCTGGGGACAGAATGACTGTCCCAGGAATCAGGAAGCTCTGGGGAACAAAGGAGGAGAGTGTGAGCTCGGGGAGGCCTCAGGCAGAGGCTTTGGATGGGTGGATGTCTGAGTTTCATGCCAAGAGTGAGATATCTTTCGCTATATTGGAAACCATCACTTCATAAAATTTTATATTCTCCCCACACACGTAGAACTGAGAGCTCTTGCATGTTACTGTTGTTCCTGGATAACCAAAATGTCACCTCCATAGCTCCTTGTGGGCTGCTGCTCCACCTCAGGCTCTCTGAAAGTGGAGCTGGTTCATTAAAAAAAAATAAAAAATGAAACCCTCGGTGTTTGTGACAATCACATTGACTTTAATGTCTTCCAGGTTCTTGGCCGGGATGACACATCTCAATAAAACAGCAAAAGAAAATGTCCTCTTTCATACAAACTAGACTGTTGTTTTCCACAAAGCTTTTCCAAGTCCTGGACACACGGTCATAGTAAATTCAACCTTTCTGACTTCACCTCTCTGCTCCAGCAATAACTGGGAGAGGAGATTGAAGCAGGGTTTAAAACCACGTCACCACCAAGCATCTTTGGAGAAAGGCAGAGAGAGGATCCAGAAGGGATTTGATCTCTAACCTACCAAGTAGGGTTACAGAAATAAAATCTGAAGTCCTAGAACTTTGTGAATTTGAATAAGTGGCAAGTTTTGGCCAAGGAAAGCAACGAAGGTGAAAGCTGGACTTCAAAACAAATATTTTCCTGCATTCCTAAAAGGCCTTTAGTTTAAAAAAAGCATTTGTAATAAAACCTAAAACAAGTTTTAAAAACTTCAGAAGCCAAGGGCACAAACAAGTTCCAAGACAGTGAGAAGAGCTCTATCATTGCATAAACTGTGGGGAGAAAAATCCCATTAACTTGAGGACATTGGTCAAAAAGCAAAGCGTGAAATCAGAGTGGGGTTTGTTCGTTTATTTGTTTTTAAAAGGGCCCACACATTCTAAAAAGGGTTTTGGTTGGGGGCCTCTCTTTTTAATGTCTGCCCTTTCCTCCAGCTACTTTGTGCCACTGATTATTCTGGAAGAAATTCTCACCTCCCTGAACTACAGCTCTTTTCTAAAGTTATGCAACAGAGGAAGCAAAAGCTCAGTAATTGTCGATATCAAAGAATGTCCCTTGCATCAGCCAGTCCATCTGTGGAGCTTTGTTCATTACGTAGATTACACCACTGACATATGGGAGAGACATTTCTGTGGAAGCCTAAATGAAAGAAGTTAGAAATGTTTTATTTCTCAACTAAAAAAAAATCATATGGAGAGCTCCATGATTTTACAGGGGCTCTTAATATGTTTTGCCTTTATCCTTTTGTATACCCTTCTTTTATTTTGTTTTTTTCCCCTCAATATGTAGACTAATTACAGTGATAAAACAACTCACAGAAGATGTGACTCACACAGCTCTTAAGAGAACAATACAGCACTACCCTCAGACAGGGAAAGAGCCCAGCTCTCAGCAGGCAATAACTCCAGGCCTGGGGATCATTCCCACGGATGCTTAGATATCAAGCTTAATTGAAGGTTAGGTAAATCTAATTTTAGACTCATTTTTGTGCCCACACATCCAGGTCCAAACCCTTGTTCTGGGAAACTGCAGATGAAAATGGATTGCTTTGTGTTTGCATTTGCATGCAGAGCATTGGGGGAAAAACCAACCCCTTGTGCTTTGGAGCAAATTCTGGCCCTGGGTGTGGCTGCCCAATGCCTTCTGCATGGAATTTGCCCAGAGATATCAGGCAGGATGCAACTCATTCAGCTCTCAGGAGAGGAACACAGCCACAAGTGCACTGCAAGGGCTGAGGCACAGCAGCTTGGCCTCGTTGAAATGAGGATCAGAACAAGCACTTCATGAGTAATAAACCCAGCTTGAAGCTCTCACAGCAGAACTAAGAAGGTGTCCAGGCTTATCTAAGCCATGTCCCTGTCCTGTCCCAGCTGCACTGAGCCCTCTCCCACCTCAGGAGCAGCTGGATCACCCAGTCCCAAAGGGTGTCATTCCATAACTGTGAGTGTTATGGGATGTGGTGAGGAAGAGAGAGCCCAGGCACCTCAGAGTCTCCTTTGGGGGGATCCAGCCCCACTTTTTGGTCCTCCTCCAGTACTCACTTAAGTGAGGTGCCAATGCACCCACTGGCTGCTTTTCCTCCTCTGAAATCCATAGGGAACTCTCTTGGTGCATGATTGGGAAAGGACAAGCGTAAAATTGGGCTGGGGAGCAGAGGATGAAGAAAAGCAAGAGATGGAGTTCATGGAGACAGGGTGAGAAAGTTGGGGCTGGTCAGGCTGGAGAAGAGAAAGTTGAATTGAGGCCTCACAGCCCCTTCCAGTGCCTGAAGGGCTACAAGAAGTGGGAGAGGGAACTTCATCAGGAACTGGAGCAACAGGACAAGGGGAATTGGTTCACACTGACAGAGGGGGACAACAATTTCTTAATATTAGGAAGAAATTGTTCCCTGTGAGAGTGGTGAGGCCCTGGCACATGTTGTTTGAAAATGTTCAAGGCCAGGTTGGACAGGGCTTGGAGCACCCTGCTCCAGTGGAAGGTATCCCTGCCCATGGCTGGGGATGGAACTGGGTGAAATTCAAGGTCCCTTCCAACACAAACCACTCTATAGGCCTGTGCAAGTTTAATATAGTAACACAATCAGTTTATATAATCAGAATTACAGACAGTATTCCAAAGCCTCTCCCATGCCCTTTGCCACAGCCATGGATGACAGCTCCCTGCCATTCCCCTCCCAGCTGTTGAACCCCCACTTGCTGTCCTTATCTTCTGTGACACACAGAGCACATGCCAAAGGCCCCACATCACAAAAGACTTCAACCTATGCCTGGCCTGAGCCTCCCCTGCTCAGCTGTCACAGCTACAGCTCATTGTGAGACAAACTATGGATTTCTTTCCAGAAATGTTGTATTTCACACATTTTCCACAAGGCCATCCATCACCCTCTCAGGAAGAAGCAACTGTGTTGAGAGGACAAACCCAACTTCTCTGCACATGTGTTTACCCAGCTAATGAGAAATGAGGAATGTCTGGCTGTATACAAAGTCAAATTCCTCCAGACATCAAGTATGCTTAGATCTGGCCATGAGAGCAGCTAATAATATGCAAGTGTCAGGAACTATTTACAGGCTTAACCCAACTGCAGTGAAGTCAATGGTTTAACTCTCCCTGCCTTCAAAGGGAGAGGGATCTGGCCTTGGCACAGGCTTGAGGCACAGCTCCCTGCCAGGCTGGCTCTTCTCCCTGCCACCAGCTTAGAGCTGTAGCCTGAAAAGGAGAAATCTCCAAATTACACCATTTACCATTACAGCAAATGCTGATTCCCTGCCTTCCCCCTCTCTAAATATTGTTTCAGAGATCCTAAATTCTGCAACCAGATACGTGTGTGCACTCCAGGATGAGCAGAAGGACTGCAAACAGTGACTCCTTCCTGGACCAACAGATGGAGGTTGTGTCTCAATCACTTTGTTAACCAGGCAGAAATGAGGCTGCAGCATCCTGTGAGCTCCTGCTCTCCAGACCCTGCTGCAAAGAGCAGCACAAAATACCCCTGCAGCTCTGTTCCCTCAGAAGATGCAATTAAGATGCCTTTCCACCTCTACAACAGGCTCACCAGCACGAGCTCTTTCTCTACAAGAACGAATTTAATTTGGCAGTGGGAGCACAGGAATGGCATCCAGAGATCCTGAGCCTTGCCAGCCATTTGTCCCATTTGTTCAACCATCTTGCACAAGCCACTTAATCCAATTTTACTTTCTTTTTTTCAAAGTTACCTGAAATAGGGCCTGATCCAATCCCCAGAAAGGCAAATGGGAAGTTTCCAGTCCACTTCAATGGTACCCATGGGCTCCTAGGCCTCCATGTCTATATTTAGGCACTTAAATATAGTAGCCTGGGCTTCAGAGATTACTGAGTGCCCACAGCTGCCACTGATCTCAGAGGGAAAAAGAAGAACAAATCTCTGGTTCAAAAAGTTTCTCAGCTGCAGGCTGTGAAGGCACAATCAAGGGAAATATCCCTGTGTTCTTGCTGTGATGTGGATTTCTCCTTGCACGGATGCTGTGACCCAAATCAGACCTGAGCTGCAAGAATTCAGCAGGGATGACACAGCACAGTTCTGTCTGTGTTCCTTCCCACAGACTCGAGCACTAAAGATTGCAATTCCCTGCAAAAACTCTGCTTGAATTCTCCAATCTGTGGCCACAGTCGTTGTGAAGGTTTAGGAAACTTCACACAGGCAAACTGAGCAAATTGTTGGAGAAATGGAGGAAATTCCTTTCTCCAAAAACCACTGAGACCAGTTCTGCTCAGTTCCACTGCTGTTGTGGACAATATCCTCATTTTAACAAAGCTGTACATTAAACTGATATTAAACACATTAAACTGATATTCCTCAGCAGCCAAATCCTCAGCACCAGGACCTCAAATAGGCAGAGTTGGCAGGAGAGTGATGGGCCCGTGGCTGGGATTGCTCCACTGCCATGAGAACCAGCACAGCAGAAAAGCAGGCAGAGGTAAGGAAAGAGACAGGACTGCTTTAATTTGTCCTGGTTTTTAAAGCAGAAATAATGTGGGTCTATTGTCCATGTTCTCATTCACCCTTTAATATCTGACATTGGGGAATACTCATTAAATGGTTTTAGTTATGGAAATCTAAGCTACCTTTGCTTCCATATAAATTGTTTTTGCTACATTTTGGGGACTTGTCATGGGCAGAATTCATCCACTATTTGTGCCTTGAGTGGGCCCTAAGCATTAAAAAAAAATCAGAATAAACCTCTTGTTGCTTATTATCTTCCCAAAGATAATGAAGTTTCCATTTGGGTTCATCACAGATTTTCAGTTTACATTTTGTGCCACCCCAAAATGTGTCACAGAACCAGAGGTACAAAGATGCTCAAATGAATCTACAAAACCAGGACAGAAATGATTCCTGTGCTTATCCTCCTTCACCTGCAAGGCTCAAGTTCAAAGGACACTTCATTTTCTGACACTAACACAGAAAACAAATCAGCTGAACTCCATCTCAAATAGGAATAAGCTGCATTTTGCAAGTAATACATAGAATGCAAATGTGGTATAGTAGCAATAATTTTGTCCATTTTTGAAGCTGTGTTTGCTCTGTGTACGGTGCAATTCTACAGATAACTGTGTCCATTATCTGGTTAGGTCACCCCTCAAGAGATTCTGGACACAACAGATTCTCTTTCCAACTGCATATTATGAAATATTCTAATTCTGGCCTTTAAGGTAAAAGGGGAAGGCAACAAAAGTCTGATTAGAAATAGATAATAACACATTCCCTCCTGAAATGACATTTGGAAGTTGAGGGATATTAGGCCAAAGTAAGAGCCTGATTTTCCATTTACAAATAATAATTAATTATCATATGTATCAAGATCATTTAGCATTTTTCCTGTGCATTTCTCTCCCCTAAAAACCAGGCCAGGGAGAGACATACATAAACAAAATCCTGAGAAAAAACCCTAGCAGCTCTCAGGGGCAGAGTGAAAGTCTGGACTTGTAAAAATGCTTGGGCACCAATCCAAGCACAAGGCCCAGTCTGTAGAACAACTGAACAGGAGAGCAGGATCTCATCCCACACCAGCCTTTAGGGGTGGTGAGAATCTGCAGGACCATGGTCCCAAAGTGTTTAACATCAGCAGGTGTGAAGAACAGCCTCCTCCCAGGAATGTGGGAATGCTGCCCAGGAACCCACTGCCAGCTTAATGGAGATGGAGGGAGAAAGGGAGCCCAGACACTGATCAGTGAAAATCTACTTATTTTTAAACCTGCTGTGCAATAAGCAGGAGCTGAAGGGCAGCAGGCAGGGCTGGGTGGCTCTGGGGCTTGTGTCACTTGGCTGTGCTTTGCCTCATCCCCTCACAGCAGCTGAAAGACACTTTATGAGCAAAAGTGCTGAGATCAAGACAGGAATCATCAGTACAACCCACCCAGCCCAGCTTCACCCAGGGAAGGGATAAAGGCACATTGTTCCACTGCACAGCCCCCCTGGCCATGAGGGATGGATGCTCTAAACCCTGAGCTGCACAGCACAGCAGAGGCCACACACAGCCAGGTCTGGGAGATGCCCATTTGCTGGGAACCTCTGTGCTCAAAATACCCAGCCACTCTCTTCCTTGGGAGTTTATTTTTCCCTCAGGAGAATTATCTGATTCTGTGAATCCTCTTCATTTTCCATTCAAGTTCCCAGATTGTGCAACTTCCCCTCTGCACCTCCTTTTAGAAACCAGAGAGGACCAAAATTACCAGCAGCAGTGCAGACATTGGTTTCCTCATCTGCCCCTTTGAAGTTGTGGCTGATGCTCTCAGGAGTGACTGAGCTGATGCTCTTGGCTGAGTGTTTGGTCCAACAAATCAGGGCAGGTCTGTCAGATGTCCCCAAGCAGATGACAGGAGTGTCAGGAAAAGTGTCAGAGCTGCAGAAAAAGCTCTGGAGACCACAAGGCAATGTCTGTGCTCAGCCACCACCTCCAGTCTTCCTTCTCCTCCCTCCCCTCCAACACTCTGGCAACACCAAGGTCTCAGTGGCCACCCCAAGGAGGCCTCAGTGGCCACCCCAAGGTCTCAGTGGCCACCCCAAGGAGGTCCCAGCAGCCACCCCAAGGAGGTCCCAGCAGCCACCCCAAGGAAGCCCCAGTGGCCACCCCAAGGAGGCCTCAGTGGCCACTCCAAGGAGGCCTCAGTGGCCACCCCAAGGAGGTCACAGCAGCCACCCCAAGGAGGTCACAGCAGCCACCCCAAGGAGGTCCCAGTGGCCACCTCAAGGAGGCCCCACTCGCCACCCCAAGGAGGCCCCAGGGGCCACCCCAAGGAGGCCTCAGTGGCCACTCCAAGGAGGTTGCAGTGGCCACTCCAAGGAGGCCTCAGTGGCCACCCCAAGGTCCCAGTGGCCACCCCAAGGAGGTCGCAGTGGCCACCCCAAGGAGGTCACAGCAGCCACCCCAAGGAGGTCCCAGTGGCCACCCCAAGGAGGCCTCAGTGGCCACCCCAAGGAGGCCTCAGTGGCCACCCCAAGGAGGCCCCAGGGGCCACCTCAAGGAGGCCCCACTCGCCACCCCAAGGAGGCCTCAGTGGCCACTCCAAGGAGGTCGCAGTGGCCACTCCAAAGGGCATATCCAGCTCAGTTCCAGAGGATTTGTGCTCTGGAAGCCCAGGCAGTGCTCAGTTCCCTGCACCACAATCCTGGCCAGGCTCCAGGTTTGTCCCCACACTCCAGCCCCAGGAAAGGATGCTCAGGGACCTTCCCGTATCCCTCAAAAAGAGCAAAGTTTCTTTTGCAGTGATTCTCACACGAGCTGGAGAGTCCTGGGAATGTCATTTTCCCCTACTCTGAGCTCCACCCAACCCACTGGCATCACCTGTTCCAACAAGAGCAAAAGAAATAATTAAAACTCCCATTTTTCCAAGGAAGAGGGGTTTCTTTGTGAGCAGAGGGTCTCCAGGACGCAAGTGGAAAGTTACTGGGAGTTTTTCTGTCCCAGTGTTAGGCCACAGAGCAGGACTGCAATGTCCCAAGAAGATTTAGATCTACACTGGTGCCACTGATGTCAGAACTGGGCTGGCATGTACAAATAAATACGAAGTATTTCTGTGCTCTGTCACAATGGCAGCAGTCTCTTTCCCATATTTATGCCTGCAAAATGCTGCCCTGCAGTATCAGAGAGGACTTCTGTGCAATCCAGGAACTGGTGACAAGACTCCTTTAATTGCACTCAGAAATATATTTTTAGGAGTAAGACCAAGAAGTCAACGCAGCTTCCTTCTTGTTAAAAACTAAAATAAAATGTCTGATGGGCTGGGAGTGAAGAAAAATGAAAGTATTGATCAGTTCAACAGCTGGAAAAATGATTACTAGTATAAATAAAAAATTTAAAACCCTGTTAATATTTTAAAGATTGTGTGGCTGGGAAAAAAAAAGTCAAATTTTATTTGTTTGTTGCTGTTAGAAACTTACAGCTTCTGGAGAATCAGGTTTCCATAAAAACCTATCTACTGTTTAATTCCACTAAAAGCCTGGAAAATCAACTTCTTAGATATTTAACCTTTAACTGAGTGGAAACCTAACCAACCTCTAAAGGAGATGTGACAGCTACAGTGGGAATTTTATTAATTTCAGCATCAAGGGGGATATGGGGAACTTTTTAAAGATAAAACCACTCTTGTCCTTGATCCCAGTGAGTCTTTTTTTCCTCCTACCCACCAATAGGGAAGAACAGGCTACAAAATGAAATATAGGAGACTTGGGAAATTGGATTATTTCAGCTCTGAGTGCCCCCATAACACAAACAAGTGAGTCAGGCAGGTGCTGAAATGTTTCTTCTCATCCTGAGTGTCCAACCTAAAGAACAAAGCAGGTTTTCACAGATAATCACCTTCCTTATCCAGCTAAAGCCAAGGAAAGCTGCAGATGCTCCCAAGCTCAGCTCAAGGACTTGAGATCAGGCATTTCAAAGGGAAGGTTCACAAAAATCAGAGGCTGCTTCTGAAAAGGGCTTCTATTTCTCTGCAGTTCTCACAGCAGCACATGAAATTTCCAGAGCTTTTTTTTTTTAGACTTTTAAGTCACCTTAAGCAAAGCTAAATGTCATTTTTAATAGATGACAAAACCTCCTCTCAATTCCAGTGCCAGCAGTCAGAAAAACTGTGAAGCAGAACTGCTGCTGCCAGCACAGCTCACCCCTCATTTCTTCTGAGCAGTGCAGCAAAGTTCTAACTTTGCTCTTAAATGCAGTTTGGGCTGCTTCCTTTAGAAATGGCAAACAGCTGATCCATTTGTTTCAAAGTTAGCAATAGTAAAAAAAATTTAAAAGTCATAAGCACAGCTTAGTGATGTTGAACTCCCACTTTCTTCATTTCTTAAAGAAATCAGAGAGGATTTCTACAGAAAAATCACACTTTCTCAAAGACCTTAGCCTGCAGTTAAGTGCTAGCTTAACTTTTTCCAGCTAAAATTCCAGTCCAGTCATAGAATCCAAGCAAAAGAGCCACCAGAAAACAACAGAGGCTTTACTCCACACCATCTATGATTTATATGGATGATGATCATGCTAAAGCACGAAACAAAGCAGACTCATTTTTATAAATGCCAGTGCTGCAACCATTGTGCTGCTGCCTGAATGTCACTTTTCCTCACTTTTGAACAAGGCAAATTTGCTCTGGGCTCCATATCCCAAAAAAATAATGAATGAAAAAAATGGAAGACTGATGCCAACCTCACATGGATCATTTCCAGATTCCAGCCTCTGTTTCACATTCTTTTCTCTTTGATCCTCACACGAGTTCAAAAATATTTGTTTACACCAAGGTCATTCCAGCTGACTCAATAATTCAGCAAGATAAAATGTTTGAAAGAAAACAAGTGGTTAAAGAAATTATTGAGGGGTTTGTTATTTGTTTGGTTCATGCCATAAAGCAGAAAATTACCTTCAATACTGAAGGAAAGGACATGCATGAGAGATAAAGCCCAGCCAAAAGCACTGGGGCTCTGGATAACAATTTACAACAGCAAATACTCTTGAACTGTTTAACTTCTGCATGATTTCAGAGCAGGAGAAAGTCTAACTCTGCAGCAGGCAGGCTTTAACCCTAAAAAACCTGTTCAAAACCATGGGGCTCTTTCATCCTCCCTCACTTGATTTTTTTGTTCCTTTAGTTCTTTTCTGTGTGAGTGAAGGAAAGTTTTTAGGTTGCTTTTCCCAGTCCCCTTCCCATGAACTTGCAGGCTCTCTCATGGGCACAGACCTCCCAGTTTGGCTGGAAAATGAGCTAACAGGTAAAAATGACAAATGTCCTGCAACAGCTTCTTTTCCACTGGGTTGTCACCCTGCATAAACCAGAATAGACACAAGCAAATTGTGCCCCACTCCCTCTGAGTTTTTTGACTTGAGGCAGCATTAATCCTATCAAGGAACAGTGACTTTCCAACCTATATTTAGGAGCAGAGCTTCTCAGCATCCCTTGCATGACAGCAAAGAGAGACAGCAAGGTTCAGGAGAGCAAGAACAGCAGTAATTTAGTGCACACTGTGATCTGCATTTATCCAAAATTCAAAGAATTTCACAGCTCTGGGGGTGAAGGGATGAGCTCCCTTTGGTGCACTGACCACCTGGTGGGATCTGGCTCTGGTTTCAGTGGAGTGCAGCTCTGTGTTTGCTGGTTTTGTGCCAGGGTGGGACCTGTGTGCAGGTCCACACGTGCTTCCCCATTGTGGCAAGAAAAAAATACAAACCCCCTCTGTTCCAAATCTGATCAGATTTCCCAAAGCTAGGGGATATAGAGTGCAGGTTTGAGAGCTGGGAAACAATTCAGGGATTCATCAGAAACGACACAGGTGCCTCAAGAAAGGAGTTTTCTTGTTGGAATGACTGTTTAGCCAAAACCCCAGCTGTGTACAGAAAAACCCTCCAGTGCCAGGTTTAGCCCAGGATTATCAATCCTCTGTGCAGGCTAAAATCTTTCCCCATCTCTCAACCTCCAAGCCATATTCCTTCCACAGTCCCCATTTCTTCCCTGGTTTAACATTTCCCTAAAGCCAGGCTTATCCCCATGTCCCATTCCTGAGCCCAGTCCCAAATGTCTCCCCAGTACAGTGGGTGACTGGGATTGCTCTAGACTGAGCTTTATTCCTCCCCAGCCCCTGCTCAGCCCAGCTTTAACCTCTAGGGATCACCGTGCAGGTGTCCTCCCTTTGTCACCACTGAAAGAATGAAAAGTGCCTTTGTCACTGAAAGAATGGCATTTTCAGATGAAATCACCCTTCTGCCTTCAGAGCTTTCTAGAACTGATAAAAAGACTCATTACCTGCATCAAGCTCCAATAATGAATTGCCATTTTGTGTATCACAGTGCTTGAATACAATAGGAAACCAGCACATGCAACTACCAAAATTTTTATATCAACTCTTAAAAACTGCTGAGAAAATTAACATGATATCCTAATCCAGCAGGAGTGTTCCTTTAGGTCATACTGAAATCACATTTGAGCACCTGATTTCGCCTCAATTCCCCCATGCTGATCTCCTTCCCTCCATTTCATGGTCAGGCTCCAGCAATAGAAGTTTCCCCCACTTGGTTTTATTGAGCCCCTTGCCCAGCACACTGCACTGGACAGGAATTCAGCTCCTGGGGTGGCTTTGCAGGTCAGACTCCAGCAGCCACACCAAAGCTCAGATGGAGAGCATCAATTTCTGGAACGTGTGAGATGTGGCAGGAGAGGAGAGCAGCCTGCAAAGAATGTGTGGCCACCCTGGCAGCACCTCCAGAAACTCCTGTGAGGTGGGGATTTAAACTCAGCCAGGTCTTGTGTCATCATCCATCCGTCTCCTTGGCTTTCCCTCTCTGGGAGCAAATGATGAATGTGACCTTCTTTGTTTGAGTTCTTGCAATGAAGCACTGTTTGCATAAGGCTCTTTTTTATTTATTTTTTTCCTGCGGCTTGTTGACTTTTATAAGACATTCATAAATTTGTTCTGACTGCCAGTGAGATGCTTAATGGTGCTAAAGGGAAGGTATTAAGGATAGTCGACTCATGTTAGAACAAGCCACTTGAAAGTAGCTATAAATATTTGTCTGGATTTCATTTTGCTAACAAACAGCTTCTTTTCTTCTTCTCCTCCCATTGCCCCCCTTAAAGGGTTGATCTCATAAACAACAGAAGAATTTTCTCATTAATAAAAAAGCACATGTCTGGATTTGGGTTTTTTAATAGAAACTTTCCTACTGGGGACATTTGAGTCCTTGTATTCTGTCTGCATGGAGTCAGCTCCCTTTTCAGGAAAACCTTGGCATCTTAAGACCTCCAGGGTGAGCTCATGTTCTTTTGCACTCCCTCAAACTCATCCCTGCTCTTTCATTGCTCTGGCAATGGGTTTAGGCTAGACTTAGGGACTGCAGTGTCCTACAAGCAAGCCAGTAGCTACACATTCCTCCTCATTTTGCTCATGAGCACACTGGAGGGTTTTGGATCCCTTCAGGACTGGAGCCACTTGCCACACAGTTTGGGAACTCCACCCTCCAGTCCCATTTCTCCAAGGTCACATTGACAGGAACACACAGAATATCCTGCTCTTATTGTCCATGGGACCAAAGTCTCTCTTTGGGAACCAGGACTGGCAACTGGGGATTAGGACTCCAGATCCCTGCCAGCCCCAGGGCAGCAGAGACAGCTTTTCACACCAGAGCAGTCCAAAGCTGCTTCTTGGAATCAGCAGGGATGGATGCTGAGGGCTTGTCCCAGCCCCTGGCTTTGGGCAGGCAGAGCCCTGTCCTTCCCAGAACAGTCTCTGCTGGTGTTTCAGGACTGGAAGACCAAAGTTGTGTTGGGATGCAAGCACCACTGGAGGTCTGAGAAGCTCCAAAGAGCTCCTGCTGGTTCAGATGAGCAGATAGCTCAGCACTCAGCCAGCAGGAGAGCCAAGGAAAAGGGGGTGCCCAGAGGAGTCAGATGGGAAGGAGAGGAAGGCTCCCCCTTTGAAAGGCAATTAGGAGACCAACAAGAGTGGGAAAACGAGGTTTGGGAGGGTCTTGTTATTTGGTTGGTTTAACTCTGTGGAAAGAATGAGTTGTCAATGCAATTTTTTTAATTTGTTTTCTTGGGGTTCTCACAGAGCAGAGCTCATTACAGCAGTTCAGAAAGAACCAGCAAGGAAATCCTGAGCACTGTCACCTCAGACAAGTCCCATAAGAGCCAGGGTGAGTTTTACCTGGGGAAGGACTGTCAGCTCTGCTCTGAGCCAGCAAACCAACTTCGATTTGCAGCTTGGAGTCACTGCTAAAATTATACAAATCCCCCAGAGAACTACCCCAGACAGCAAGGAAAGCAAAAGAGAAAATAAACTTTCTAATACAGAGCCCTAAACTGTCTCCAGTGTTTTTTCTGGAGCCTTTTGGATTTTCTGGATATGTGCACAGCACTCTCCGTTATAAGGCATCATTATGGCACAGACAAGCCCTGCCTCCAGCACAGGGATGGAAAAGACCTGGCAGATGGTCCAGATCAGCAGAGATAAGAGCAAACTACCACACAGGTGAGGCACCTGCCCGGGGGAAGGCTGCAGTTCCCTGCCAACATTCAGCTCCCTGCTTTTCTCTTGTTCTCCCTCCTCCCTTTCTTCCTTTTTTTTTATTTTTAACTCATGTATATCACTCAAGCAGCTTTCCCAGTGCCTGCAAATGCTAATTGCCATGGTTTGTAACATTCTGTACCCCTGTACTAGGATTAGGTGGCAGCCCAGCAGCCCTGATGATATCGTGGTGAATGATTTATCCACCCTGCACCACATTCCTGCCCTGTGCTGAAGCAATAATGCTGGGGAGAACTTGGAGTGATTAGTTTGCCTCCAATCAAAGGTTAATGGCCTTGAGCACCCAAGAAGTTCAATTAATGCCTTGGAATGGCCTAGCTGGAAGGCCTTCATTAAATGGACCATTAACACAAGGAACACTATTTCATGCCTTTGTAAACATGAGTAAAATGCTCCTCACAACCAAGGCACCCTGGCCATGTGCTAAATTAGCAAGCACCTGAAGAACACTTCGTCCAGAGATGGGCCCCAACTGCATTATGGACACACATTCCTACCACCAGCACAAGTTTAAGCTCTCTAGAAGGTTGAAACTCTTGGGAAAAAAAACTGTGGTTTCTGACACTATCAGGAAACAGCAGTCTTGTACCTCCCCTACCTCTTCAGTCTCTGCTCCCACCAAAATCCCCAAAAGCCTGAAATGAGCACAGTGAAGGAGAACATCCTGCAGAGTCATGGAAGGTGCTCATGGAAGGAGTTTTGCTAATGGCTGTGGGGACAGATCCATCCCATGAACTATAAAAACTTGGTGTGATTGCTCTGCTCATCCTTGTCACTGACTGTGAGGAGGAAAACGTGGATGGCAGTAACCAAGAGCTGATTTATTAAAATGTAGAAAGGTTTTTCTATCAATCAACCCATCAGTGCTTCCAGCTGATGCCACCAACAGTCACATCCCTCCACCCCTCAGAGGAGGGCAGGGAGAAGCAGCCAGATCATCCAGGGACCACAAGATAACTCCTGGAGATGATTCTAGCAGGAATGCAGCTGGGGAGACACCTCCAAGGCCAAGGGCTTGCACAGAAATCCGTCACTGCCCCAGTGCCCTTCAAGTCACACACTGAAATGCTTTTAATTGCCCAGTCCCAGCTTCTTCCTCTGCTGGAGACTGCTGCAAGATCCTTTCTGCACAGGCCACCCATCCATTTTGAGGTCATTTTTAAGCCTTAACCCACAGCACCTTCCTGGCCAGGCCCAGGCCAGCTGTGCCACAGCAAGGCAGGACAATGTCACCGTGCTGCCAGCCCAGGTTTGCTCTCTGGGGCTGCCTATCCCAGCCCTCAAACTCCCTTTGCAAGGCAAATTGGGTTAAACTCAGATTAGATTATGTGAGAGCTGGGCTGTGGGGACTTTTCAGCCTGGCAAAAAGAGCTCCAGAGGCTCAGGGTGACAACAAGAGAGGGAAAAGCAAGAGAGACCTTGGAGCCATGGAGAGAGAGCTGTGCTAGGGGAGGGGAGAACAAAGGGAGATAACCTGCAAGGTAAATAAAAAGGCACAAAAGCTTCGCTGTGACTTCAGAGAGAGAAAGTGGGGGCCAAGGGGTCAAACTTTACACTAATTAACCTTGTATCAGCAAACCTTGGAAGGCTGAACCGCCCCAGGGAGGTCAGCCTGGGCCATCTTCATCTTTGAAAGCAAGGGTGAAAAAAGTGACAAAAAAGGGACAGCTCCCCCTTCAGAGCCCAGGCAGTTCACAGCCCTACAGGTGCCACCTGAAAGTGGGAATTTGATCTGGAATGCCCCCACAGCATCCTTTAAATTTGTAAAAAAATCATTTAAAAATTAAAAAAGCATTGCGAAAATGTGCACCTGCTCCCTGATCCAGCAAAGCAGGGATCTGTGTGCTCACCTTTAAACACAGGACACTGCTAACCCAGACAATCTGAAATAATTTCCTTTTCTGGATCAGTCAAAGGATTGCCATGGGTGTCCTCAGGCTGCACAGTTAATTAAAGCAACACCTGGTTCTGTCAATGCTGTGGACACAGCAGTAACAATCATGCTGCAATTCACAGAGATATAGAAATTATGAAGACTGATGCATAAAATACGTTGAAAATCCATGTCTTGTAAAGGATATATAATTAGGATATAGAAAAAGGATAATTATATCTCTGTTCTCAGTGGCTAATCTAAGGGAAATGGTAAGCCTGGTTTGGGTGTTCTGGCTAGAGGAAACACAGCATAATTGCCATTTAATGCCTTTACTTGTTGGCTTGGAAAGAGAGCTTGAATTCTTGGTGTATTAGCACTGAAAAAGCATCAGAGGAAAAGGTGCTTTACTCAAACACTGAATACCCAGCTTCATGCTGATAAAGAAAACCAACCCACAGCATCTTCCTTATCTCCCCCCATTAGCACAGGGGATCCCCAAAACCACTGGGGGATCCACTCACACCTTGTGCACACAAAATGGAGATTTTCCCTTTTTTTTCCTTATTGGTGGAGTCCTGAATTGCAATCACAAACACCTGGAGTTACTGCAGGACAAATTAACTCTGCTAGAGGGTCACCAGGAAGATCAACCCCACAAACAACATTGAAGGGACTTCTCTTTATCAAACTAACTTCTGTCTGGAAATTCTGCACACCTTTGTCCCCCTCGTACAGAATAAAAACATCAATTTTTCAGGATTTGGGGCAGGTATTGCCAGCTCTGCCTAGCCCCTAGCACACCCCAAACTAACTAATGATCCCAGCAGAGGAAGAACAAAGCTGCATTCCCATTCTCTCAGTGTGAGGGACCAGTGATTGAGAACTCCTGAAAAGCCCTTTTTGCTTCCCAGCCCAGTTTGTATTTGTTTAAGCCCAAGGCAGACAAACACGAGAGGAGCCCCCAGGAATCCATAACCACCCTGATGCTTCTGGGTAGCAAATCATCTCCACTGCCATCTGTTTTCAGTCACTTCCAAACGAGTTCTGAAGAGTCAATTGTTTTCTTCTAGGAAAAATAAACATGCAAGCTGCTATTCACCCGATTTCCAGCAATTTTCTGCTGTGGGTAAATGTAGCTTCAGATTTTAGAACTAAGTCTCATTCTCATCCAAAGAATTTTGCAATATAATTACCTCATTTTTACTGACTTGGATAACTGTTGCCCTTTGAGAAAAAATGAAAAAAAAAGAGAAAAAAAGGGGGGTGTAAAGTCTGCAAGACTAATTCCTCCTGCTGCCCCTTTGTTATAAAATCTTGGAACAATTGACAGTGATTAATCTCACTTGATATTTCTTTGGTTCTCTATTTGTTGATTTAAAGGCATGATGTTTTGATTGTTTTCAGTTGCCTGGACAGCTGTCAGATCTGTACTGTGGTTTGATTTGGCTTTCGGGGAGCAAAATTATTATTTTTCTTATTTTTACAGCTCCAAAACATAGTGGCTGACGGAGGTGGCCCGTCAAAAACCATCTATGTGAAACCAAAACTACCTCCAGATTGGGAGAAGATGGCTCAGACATTCTGCAGGCAGATTACACAAGCAAGATGTGGAAGGCAATAACACCATTTTTTAATTTTATTACTAGTTTTTAAGATGCCCAGCTTGCACATAGTCTCAAATACAGTGGCAAAATCCATCCCTAAGTGTAACATCAGGAGTTTTGTAGGAGTAACTTTGGCCTTTGGAGCAGCACTGGTGGAGCTGGTGTGGAGCTGCATTTTCTGCTTGTTTTGGGGCTGGAGTGCTGCAGTCCAAGCAATTCCCATCCCTGCTTGCCTGGGACAGGCTGTGCTCAGTGAAAGGAGGGTGAAACAGGGCCTGAGAGTGTGAACCATGGAAAAAAACCATAAAAGAGTGAGGAGAGCTCAAGAGAGGAAGGTGTTAATACTGAACACCTCCATATCCATCACCTTCAACCTCCTGTCTCTAACAACCTTTGACTTTAAACCTTGCCCTCAGTTTTAGCCTCTTTTCATCTCTGCATCTTCCTTTTACCTCCATCTCAGCACTGTGCTCACCCAGCTGCCTTTGTGGCTCTTCCCTTCTCTCCTGGTGCATCTAAAACCAGACAAACACCACCTGAACATCATTCCTGCCTCATCCTCCTGTCCTGTATTTGGATTCCAAGCTAAAACCTCACCAGCTCCTACCTCAAACACAGCTGGACAGGGCTTGGAGCAACCTGGGGTAGGGGAAAGTACCCCTGCCCATGGCAGGGAAGTGGAACTAAGTTTTCTTAAATGTCCCTTCCTGCCCAAACCATTCTGGGATTCTCTGATTCAAAATTTACCTGTGAGCTTAAGCCTGTGGAGAGAGCAGCTGCTCTTGGCTCCAGATTGCTAAAATTTAAACACAAAAGAATAAATGCTCTTTAAATGTTCTACAACCTGGTGTTTTCCTGGGTAGATGATGGGATCTGCTTGCAAATCTTCATGTTTGTCCTCTCCAGTTATAAAAGATTAGGAGAAGACAGCTCCAAGGCAAGCACTACATGGTGGCACCTCAGGGACAGTCACAGCCCAGGGCCCACACTCAATCCCTCATTCCTTTTGGAAATCTGTGGCTCCCACCACCCAAAGTTTACAGCACATGAAACAGCCAGAACAAGTGCACAAACACAATGAAATGAGGGGTGGGACTCATTATTCTGCAGACTCTCACTGCTTTGCAAAGGAACTTCTCTCCACCACCTGAGCCACCCTCCCATTTCACTGCCCACATCACTTCCCAGACTGCCTCCTCTGATATTCCTGGTTGGAATTAGGATTACTACCAACTCTCTTAAAAATAAATCTAACCCATACAGTTATTTTTTTTAGTTACCAGATTATTATTCACCCTTTCAGCCCATTCTGAAGCATCTTCCATTATTCAGATGCAATGCCCCTGCCTTCCTCATTGAGGGCCTATGGCCCTGCTGCTCTTTTCAAGCTTCACAATTCTATTTTCATGGAGTTTTACTTTTCCTCTTCCAGTCCCCTCCTCCACAACACACTGCAAGCAGTGGAAGTGAGCCCCACATTATGCCCTGAGAGCCTGTGTGTAACAATAGACTCGAGCTTGGTTTTACTAAATCACTCATCCCAACATCTTCTCTCCCTTGCTTTCTAAACCATGGCCATAAATTGTTGGGAAAACAGCAGGACAGTCATGTCTTTGCATCCATGCCCTCATCAGCTCTTCTAACACCCTGCAAATCTGGGCCACCACATCCACCAGGCCACGTTTAATGGTGCACAACACACTGGTGAAGTGTCCCTCAGCCTTGCTCACATACAGATCTTTCAATCCAGCTGAAACATCTGGGAATTCTCTTCCCAGTTCCACAAATCCCTTCCATTCCTGATCATCTTCTTAGGGTTCCACCTTCTCCAGACTCATATCCCTTCTCCTCAGCCACTCGGACACCGGACAGATTGGGACCATCCTTGAACAAATAAATCCCAGTGGTTTTCCCATCTCCTCTGCTTTCCACCACTCTGGTCTCATTTCTGTCATCTGATTCCTCTTTATCCACATTGCCTGTTCTCATACCCATTCACGTCACACATTTAAGAAGGTGGCAAGGAATGTCAAATGTCTTTATAATCCCACTAAGCCACATTTGCCGCTTCAACCGCCAGCTTAGCTCACTGTGCTCCTTTTAAACAAACACAAACAACCCCAGAAGATGTAACAACAACAGAAACAGGCGGGCAGCAGAGCAGGACATGCTGAAACTCAGCGTGGTCCCCCATTAGGGGGAAAATTTCGAGTGTTTTAATCCTGACAACGGCACCACAATGAATCAGTGGATGTGACGGGTCAGCCTCTCGGCTGGTGCAGCGCCAGCAGCTTCCACAGGGGTTCATCAGGCATGAATTGGCCCCATATGTGAAAACCCTCCACAATTTGTCCAGTTTCTCCCATCCCTGCAGAGCAGAGCCTCCATATGTGAGATCCCACAGAGCTGTCAGCCAACGTCACATTTCAATAACAGCAAAAACAGCCGGGGCTGCACAAACCAGCGGAACAATCCCATTGCTCATAAACTGGCAAGTGACCTCCGCTGGCAGAGCTTTTGTTGATCACAGCCCTTTCTATGGAACAAAACATAGGAGCTACCACGCCAGGACAGACTCAGTGATCCATCTTCCCCTGCTCCCGTCTCCAGCAGAGGCCAACGTTGATGTTGGAAGGGGAGATTAAAATGGATCCACGACGCCTGCGAGGCACCTGGGCTGCTTGTGCAGCACTCTGCCCTTGACCCAGGGAAAAGCTGCCCTGCCCCATGCAAGTGTGCAATATGTCATCCCAGAGAGGGAAGGCTCTCAGGGGCTGTCATCAAGCAACATATGTCCAAGCCACACCACTGTCCTTTCTGCTTCTGTCTTCATTTTAGCTTGATTGGTACAACTGAACATCCTCCTCTTAAGATCAAGTTTTTGACTTCACAAATTGAGTTTTGTTTCAAAAATATTGTTTTTACCTAAATTAATATCTTTTCTCACAGAAGTGGATGCATAAGATTATTTTTTTCACCTTACCCAGTTTCTCAGGGTTTTAATCCCTTTCCTTGCTTATTCAACACCAAATTATCATTGGCCCATTCTATTTCTTTGTAGATAAATTATCTCCCTCCAAACTTTATAAACTTTTATTCTTTTCTACCTTTATTCCATCTTGTCTTGGACATGATTTATAAAGTTCAGCCACAACATTATTTGGCTCAGTGCTGAAAGGAGATTGCATTCTCAGTTCCCACAAGGCAAACAAATAGATTAGGTGAAAAAAAAATTTAAAAACCTGAAATAATATCATGTACTTGAAGTTCAGGTAAGTTGATGAGATGATGCTGATGGCTATACAATGAATCAGATCCTTTCTAAACTGAGATTTATTATAAAGTACAAACCATTCTTCAATTCAAAAGTGAAGATGGTGATGACTGTTTTGTTTGTCCATCTTTTTGTCACAAAGCAACTGATTTTGCAGATATTAAACCCAAAGAAAATATGATCTGAACTATTTTTTCCATCTCTGAAAGAAGCACTTTTTAAATGCTGTGCCTGGTAGAACATGCTAACGTGAAAAACTCTCAAATTAATTTAGAAACGAAGTATAGATATTTTTGGTTTAAGCTGCTAAAAATAAAGTAAAATTGAAATTAAAAAAAAAAAAAAAAAAGTTGGCTCTCTCTATTTATATATTATTAATACTCAGAACATCTCCTGATTCCTGAGACTGAAGCAAAGAGGGAAAACTCCTACATCCATCCCCAAGCCGAATATTTTGTGAGGTACCAACTGCCAGTCCTGGCAGCCCCGCCACCCTCGTTAGGTGATAAATTAATGCTTGGCTCCCGCTGTGCCCTTGCCAAGCGGGCAGAGCTCCAGCCCGAGCCTGGCTTGTCCAACCGGCACCCACCCTCTAGTGGGATGAGGGAAAAGTGCTGCTCCAGCTGCTCCGGATCCACCCTGCGGCAGGGACAGCAGCTGGACACCGGCAGGATGCTCCATGGATGGGCACGGGGGGTCATCCCTCCTCTGCTCCCCTCTTCTCAGCGTCTCTGCTGCTCACAGTGACCCCAAAATGTGTCACAAAGTCTCTTTTTCCAGCCTGGCAGTCAAAGAAGGAGCCAGAGCTCCTCATTTCTCGGTCTCAAGGTTGTTTATTGTTTCTTATCAATAAAATTCTTTCTCCTGTCCAGCCAAGGTCAGCTCAGCAGGACAGACAGAGGCACTCTGCCTGCCCCAGGGTGGTGTCATCTTTTTATACTAAAAACTACGTGTACAATATTTACAATTACTTCCCAATACCTATCACCTATGTTAGACAGTGAGCTTCTACTCTAAACCAATCTAAAAGTGCCACCATCACTCACAGCAGAAGATGGAGGCCAAGAAGAAGAAGGAGAAAGGCTGGACACACCCAGATTCCTCCATCTTGCCTCCTGAACCCCCATTCTAAAAACCCCAAAAAATCTATTTTTCACCCCATGATAAATTCACTCTCATTCTGCTTAAACTGTCATGGCTCGTAATCCTTCATATAAGGTTGGTAATACATCAGATAGACCAATATAATTGAAAAGTAATTAAAAAGTGTAATATTTTTGTTCAACAATGAGCACTGCAGCTGTGGCACAACCTCTGAATGTGCAGCAGAGCTGTAAGCAGGTCTCAAATATTAGTGCAAAATATCAGAAGTGAGCAGTCTTTAGGGAAAACACTCCTGAAAGGGTTTGCAGCACCTGAGGGCCAGATCCTGCATCCCACAACCACTGAAATGTGCTTTGCAAGGGATGGACAAGCAGGCCCAGGGATGAGAGCAGGGCAGCATCGCCAGATGGAGAGATACAGCCTCCAGTGCCTGGGCAAGAGGTCAGCAGGTCCAGTGGCCATGCCAGGGGTCAGCCAGGCTCCAGAGACCCAGAGAAACCCAAACCAAGCCCAAAGGTGCAGCCACAGCAGCCCCACACCCCCAGGGGCTGAGCTCAAGTGCAGCTCAGGACCTGCCAGCACAGGTGGGTGCCCAGATGGAGCCACTCAAGGAAGTCAGAGCCTGCTGAGGTCTGGCAAACCTCTATTTAAACCCAGAGTAACAATCCCCAGTGGCTTTAGATGAATCAAACTAAGTCCTAAAGTTACAAATGAAGATTTACGGTGACAGTGCGAAATGAAAAACCGCTAAGAAATATATTCTGTTCTCAAACACGCCACGGTGAAGGGCAGAAATAAAGCAGCCAAGGCCATTAAAAGCAAGATGGGACCTGGAACAATTGAACGGGGCTGAGGAGAGCGTGATCCTGTCCTCGACATGATGCAATCAGCAGCCTCCGGCAGGTCTAGAATGGAAACAGCGTGAAGGGAAGGAGGGGGGGATGAAAATAAAGCCATCTTTCATGGATCACATGGTCCCATCAGGAAATATGGAAACCTCTGACTTGTCTGGCTCTCTGTCTCTCCCTCCCTACGGGTCTGGTGCAGAAAGCACAGCCTGTGTGCCCGGGAGGTGATGAAATCCCTAATGCTGTATGGCACATGGGGAATTTGGGGGATTGCAAAACAGGATGTTTCTTGGAGGAAATACAGTCTCAGCAAGCAAAAGGTTCAAGTACGGTACATCTCACAATGATGTAAGAGCTCGATTATGCATCTCCCTTAAAGCCCAGCTTAGGGTTTCAGTTCTAGTAGAACTAATGGGCAACACCTGCTGCGATGAAAACAATTTCCGTCCCTGAACTCGAGCAGAAGTGTTTATCTTTTGAGTCAGAAAATGTTCCTCTAATGTCTGAACAAGACTCCAGGGACGGGAACATATGCCCAGAACTGACGTTTCCGCGCATTAGATCGCTTATAAAAATGGGAATTAGAAAAACCTGGTATCATCAGATGTCTGCTCCAATAAAGTCATTACATGGAAAGTACAGGAAGGTTCCTCTAACGTTTCCTCTCCCTGCCACTGTAGTCCCAGTTGCTCTTTGGAGAGCAGAAACAGAGGCTACTGAAAAAGCTCGCTGGGGTAAATTGGGAGCTCAAAATTCAGGGCTTTTCCAGACCCGTCCCTGGCAAAATTACCATTGGCTTCAATGGAAAGTACCCAAATATGGGCCTCAGGACTTGGGCCTCTTGGTTTTAGTTACTAATTTTGTTATTAAAGGTTAAACAGAGCTGTTGACAGTACAAACTATTTTCTTACGTAAGCGGTGAAAGGGAGAGTGTCAGATATACCAGATAAAACAATACTGCCTAGTCAAGGCAATATAGGTTATGGGTGAGTGTCCCTTCACAGAACATCCTGCTCTGAATCCCAAGTATCACCTTTCTCCTCAAGCAAAACTCCCACTTAAATCCTCTGGAGCTCGGTGTGATAAGGAGGCAGAGTCAAGAAAGGACCTTGGGGTTCAGCCATGGCTGCTACAAGGGTTTTTAGGGAGTGTAGCTGTTGAAAACACAGAGATTCTACTTTTATGTAGTATTTATTAAATATTATAATGCAAATTAAATGTTTAAGCCATCCTGTTATACACACAACCCTTAACAGCAAAGCCCTGGATGACAGGAATATCAGAGAGGATATGTCGGGCTTTCCTCCCTTAGTTTCTGCTGCAATGTTCTTTATCTAAAGCTTGGATCCAAACCAGGGACTTGTTTTTAATTCTTGACCGAAAATAATAACAGCAGATTAAGTGGCATTTAAAAATAATAACCATCCAGTCAAAGGCAAAATGTTCTCCATTCAGTCAAACAACACTTCACTGGTTTGGTGATTAAGTGGCAATCCAAAATTTAACTCCCTGGAAAACCTACTGTTGTTATAAAGCAATTGTGCTGTCAGGGCCACAGATAGTTCTGTCTTTAATAACAATGCAGCAGACACTGAGAGAAATTCCTGTGGTCGTCTGTCCTCCTCAGATACAGTTATCATCCCATAGATCATCAGCTGCACAATGGGCAAGGGTGTCACAAAGTTTTTGACACAGTTAACACATTAACACATCAGACAAATGCAGGACTTGAGCCAGTTCTCACCAAAGCCAGTGGAAAACTCCAACGGAGCCGTGCTGGGCACAGGGATGGTGTCACAGGGATTGTCAATCACGTAGCAAACAAGACAATCCCAGCAGCTTTCTGACATCAGCGTCTGCCTCCACTTGAGGCTTTGGCAGAGCCTCAGGAAGGACTGGTTCTCTGTCTCCTGCTCTTTTAAACAGCCTGAGAATCACAGGGGTTTGTTGTTTTGGCATAGGGCCCTCAAAAGGACACTGTTGAGCTTCACAGAACCAAAATCTGAATAACTTTTGTCTTTTCTTCCTAAATTTCATGTATTTTTAAGCATGATTTTATTTTTATCCCTGTGCTTTACCCAGCTTTTTAAAAGAAAGCAGCAAGAAGCCTTTGCTCTGCATCAACCCCACAATGCTAAATCCCAGGTCAGCTCTGACAGTGCTGTTGAAGTGTGGTCATATCAGGCAGTGTATCTAACCACAGAATGTATTTTCTGAGCAAATGTTGAGTAAAACTCCCATAATTTTGCTGAGTAAGAGTTCACTGGGATTGATGTGCTCAGGGAAGGAACATCAGGGATGAAAACATACTGTTCCCTCACAGTCACAATACCAACACAGCAATAAACACTACCTCGCCTGGAAAATGAAGCTCAAAACAGCAAAATCCTTGTGCAAATGGTGCACAGAAATACCAGAACTTCCAGCTTAAAATAAAAAGCTAAAAAGTAACACAAGAGGGGGAAATATTTGATATTAATCCTTAGGAAACTGATTCCTCCTGGGCTGAAGATCCAATGAGTGGGCAAGAGAAGCTGATCCTGGAAATAAGCTCACAGAAACAAAAGCAGGAGTCTGAATCCAAGATAATTTTCCATTTTTGTGGAAAACAAACAGGGCTATAAGAGCAGAAGACAACCCATACATTTTCTTATTAAAATGGAAAAACATCAGCCTAAGGCTGGAGAGGGATGGAGCACAGGCTGCACTTGATGATACCAGAGTTTCTTCCAACCAAAATGATTCTATGATTCTACCTTTCTTTTGTTATAAGGAAAAGACCAAACACACAATCAAACAAAATTGCTTAGGGAAACAAAACTCCAGCCCTAACACATCTAATATAAAAATACATCAGATAGACCAATATAACTGAAAAGTAATTAAAAAGTGGAACATTTTTGTTCAACAATGAGCACTGCTGTTGTGGCACAACCTGTGCAGCAGAGCTGTAAGCAGGTCTCAAATAATAGTGCAAAATATCAGAAGTGAGCAGTCTTTAGGGGAAACACTCCTGAAAGGGTTTGCAGGACACCCTCACAGGTGCTGCTCCAGAGCCAGCCCAGCTCCTGGGGAGGCTGTGGCACATCCTGCCCTGCCCTGGCTGGAGCTGCTCCCTCCCTCCAGCTCCAGCTCCTCAGCAGATGGTGGCTGTGCTGCATCTGCTCCTGACACAGCTCTGCATCTGGGACTGATGCAGCTCTTAACAGCACCTCAGTGATCTCCTGTGAGGAAAGGTTTGGGGTTGTTCAGTCTGGGAAAGAAAAGCTTTGGGGTCACCTGAAGGGAGCCCACGGGAAAGATGGAGAGACTTTAAAAGGGATGGAGGGACAGGACAAGAGGGAATGGCTCCAAACTGGCAAAAAGTAGGGTTAGATGGGATATTAGGGAGAAATCCTTTCTTGTGAGGGTGGGCAGGTCCTGGCACAGCTTTGGCTGCCCCTGGATCCCTGGCAGTGCCCAAGGCCAGGCTGGACAGGGTTTGGAGACACCTGGGACAGTGCAAGGTGTCCCTGCCATGGCAGGGGTGGCACTGGCTGAGCTTTAAGGTCCCTTCCAACCCAAACCATTCTGTGATGGGAGTTGCCCTGGGATTACAAACACAGCCTGTGCAAGCACTACCCAAGCAGGCTCTCAATCTCCTGTCTCAAGGCCTTCAAAGGAAAATGGTTGAAGAACATGATAAGCAGGTAAATGGCTACCCCAGGGTGATGATCCATCGAAATCAGCTGAATAACACCAACATTCATTATCAAACTTTGCCCAACATAATACACTTAACCCCAAATTTTAAGTCACTACAAAAATCCTCTCTTTAAATAAAGTGGAAATGTGTTGCAAGCAGCTTCTTTTTATTTCACTGCAAAGAATGCAATCTATTTTTTTTTAGCTGCAGTTCATAGAAGACTGCCAGGTTTACATGGGAAACTGGGGAATGAGCATTCCCTGCAATGAGTCTGCAGAGGGAAAGAAATGACTTCTCAGAAAGGGCCAAGTTCAGGATTTCAGCCTGCACTTTAAGCAGGGGCTAAGAGTAAAGTCCTGCCTGCTGGAATTGTGAAATCTCTGTAAGCAAGTTTATAAGCAAGTATTAGCACAGCTGGCAAAGGCTTTCAGCTAGGAAAAAGTTATTCCACTGGTGAAGACGTGCAGGAGGGAGCAGATGAACTGAAGTCTGAAAAAGCACAGCAGATGGGGGCTGTGTGGACTGCAGGCCAGTCGAGAAGCCACTGCAATATTCATGAGGGACTTTAGGTCTTTAGACCAAAATGCCTTAGCAATAGCTATTAGTAAAATTCTTTTTCCTCTATTTTTTTCCTGTTGCCTGCACAGACTGGAGTTTTGCAGACAGCTACAATGAAAACTGCTGGAAATGCCAGACAGAGGGAGGAGATGGACCTGGCACAAAAGGTGCAGTGAGGAGACTGCTTTGGGATGTCCTGGTGGAGCACTTCAGCCCAGCAATGGATTTGGGAAGCAGCTTGCACTGAGCAGAATGCAAAACTCAAAATAGGAAAAGATGCCTGTTCATACCAGGGCTCCACTAAAAAAAAGCTGCTGTGAAAAGTCAGGTCACAAACAACCGACCAAAGGAAATCCAAAATCTACACTGGTGAAGAAAAGGAAGGTAGGGAATGAATGTAAATGAGCCAGATTCCCCCAGGGAAGCAGAAAGAGGGGTCTTGTTAAAGCACCAGCTGTTAGCTCCCATCTGTGTGCAATTTCCACTCCTTCCCTGTGTGCAGGATAAAGCCCTTCCAAAAAGGATTGTGAGTGAGCTGAGAACTGGAGCAGGCCCAAGTGCAAGCTTGTGCTGGGTGTCCCACAGCTCGGAGGAGACCTTGTGTTTCCCACAGGGGTTTGAGGCCAGATGCCATCTCCAGGCAGTGCAGAGGCAAAGGTCACCTGTGACAGGATTGCCCAAGTGTAGGGAAACCACATGAGGGGAGCCAGAAGTTGCTGAAGCAGCAGAGTCCCCATCCCCAAGTGTCCCCAAGGCCCAAGCAAAACCTCAGCCACTCAGCTGCCATCAAAGGTGGGACAGTGACAGCCTGGAAACCACACTGCTAGTCAGAAATAACTCTGTCCCACAGAAATGGGATGCCTCAAGTACATGGGTCTGCAAGAACTAAATAAACTATCATTATCAGCCCATCAGGAGAAATCCAGCTCTTAGTCGAGTTCATGTCTGTGTAATAATAAATTATACAGATATGTCAATAAAATGATCACTCTCTGCAGGGCTGTGGGGCTCTGAGTGACCTGACACTTCAGCAACCTGCTCCTCTACCATGGTAAGTTAAATTTCTCACCTACCTGAGAAAGGTGCTGGTTTGGAGGGGGTTCATCTCTCTTTTAACTGGGCTAAGTTTTCTCCTGGACATTTCCAGTGGGTGAGAATAAGAACAATTGCTGACTCTGGGGGCAACTCATGGTTTTCTCACTGTCCCTCCAGGGTGACAGAGATGAATTGCTCCTCATGTGGACTTTGAGTAAAGTTGTGGTGAATTGTGACAGAGATTAATTTCTCTTCATGTGGACTTGGAGTAAAATTGTGGTGAATCCTGCTCACAAAACCCATTCATGATCCTCCAGGCCTTTGTGCCATTTATACAGACTGGTGGGAATCAGCTGCTCCTGCTGGACCAGTTCAGGCTGGATCAAAGACCACATTCTGCAGAAAAATGACATAATCTGGTAGAGCCTGGTGGAAAGTCACATCACAGGGGACAGAGGTCGGCATACGTGGTGTCACAGAGAAGAGGCTGGCTCTGACACAGCTCAGTGAGGTAAAGGCTGGCACATGCAGCAGCAGAAAGGAGAGAAAGGTGCAATGTGGCTCTCATGAAAGGCCAGTCCTGAAGAACGTGGGAGCCTCATCCAAAATGAGGCCACACCAAAAGCAGAGCGAGCCCTCCAGAAGCTCTGTCATCATCTCACTGGTCAGGCAGCAAGGAAAGGGAAAATCTCACCCTGGAGCACAGCCAGAGGCAACTCTGAACTGCCTGACCTGCCCTCAGCACACCCAACTGCAGCAGAGCCAACGCCAAGAGACACTTGGGCACGAGGATTGTCTGTTGGAGCCTTCATTCACAAATAAATCCACTTTTATCCCAGAGCAGACTCCCAGGATAGGACACCAAGGGGAACAGGTTCATAGTTTAGACATGGTGCCATCAGACTAAAACAGCACCCAAATATCAAAGTAAAACAATGACAATTTGCTCTGCTGAACGTCAGTCAAAGCCATAAATGCTCAAGAGATACGTCAGAGAATGACACACAGTCTAACCCGAGATTTGAGAAATGAAAACATCCTCATTTAAGTTATGTTGTTTCTGTCCTTAAAACACAGGCTGAACTTTTGGTAGGAGAATAATAGGCTCCAAATCATTTTAATGAGACAAGAGATGAAATTTGCAGGGGCTAGGCATCAATTTGAGAGAAATCATATCCTCCTGGCAGGAGATTTAATCATCTGATTATTTGAGGAGACACATTTTGGCATAGGAGCTGTTTGTAGGTGCCAAAAAATCGCACAGGTTTGTTCAAAACTTCACAGAAGAGGCACAGAACTATTATGTCAGCCAATTAATAGAGACTTTTGACTGAAAAAAAAATAATATTCAATCAAAATTGCCTAAAACAACCTTTTCTCGTGTATCTGAATTCAAAGTGCTTCAAAACCAAGCTGATCTTAGATACCAGCCCATATCCTGCTCTCTTCTTTTGGGTCTTTATGGCTACTCTGGAGTGATGATCCATCAAGATCAGCTGAATAACACCAGCACCTATTATCAAACTTTGCCCAACATAATACATTCAACCCCAAAATGTAAATCACTACAAAATACTCACTTTAAATAAGGTGGAAATGGGTTGTAAGAAACATTTTTTTTCACTGCAAAGAACACAATCAACTTCTTTTTTTTTTTTTTGAGCTGGAATTCATAGAAGACTGCAGAATATTACCCTGACTTGTTCTTGTGAATCACTGTCACAAGGCCACTTTGAACCTCTCCTCAGTGCTCTTTAGCCAGCTGAGGACATCTGTGCTGAGCTCTGCTTTCCAGGCACACGGGGAGGAATGTGTGTGGACACAGATGTGCATCCACACATCCCCGAGGGTTCCCTGTGTCAGCAGGGCTCTGAAAGGGGTACCCCAAGGTTTCCATACCTAACAAATCCTTCCCAGCAGGGAGGAAATTGAGCAGCCTACATTTTAGCAAATGCAAACCCAAAGATTTGGTCCTGCTTAGTGCAATGAGCCCAACAGAGATGTTCGTTGAAGGAGAGGCAAACGCTGAGGGAACTCCATAACCCTCCTAGACAGATGCAAAAAAAAAAGAATTTGGAAATACCCCAGTGTGTTCCAGCAGCCTATAACGGGAGACTGGCTGTGGAAGAAGAATTGCTGGTATGATCTCAGGACTCAAGCCACTGTAGTCAGCCAGTCTGCCCACAACGATGGGCCAGCCAAGACAATGCCAGCTCTATGCTCACTGATAATCCAGCCCCAAACACAAACTGCATCCCCCTGACTGACCATGCCACAGAAGCAGGCAGGAGGACGTGGAAACCTCAGGAAGGCAGCAGGCTACCTGCTCTCCTAGGTTCAACAGCAGGGAGATTTCTTCTGCTGCTTGCAAAAGCTCCTAATGGGGTCAGCTGAAATGATGGATGTAAACAGCTCCTCCAGCCACAGGCAGTGCCGGATACTCCTACAAGTACTAAGCTCCTGTGGGTATTACACAACTGCCTCTATTCAGGAGGCTAAAAAGGAGTTCAGTCCTGCTTGTATATGCTGGAATCATTACATACAGTGTTCCCATAAATCATATAAATGGGTGTTACTGTGCCACTGGTTGGGACAGCTGCTGTTATTATTGAAAACCCTCCTGGCAACCCAAGCCCGGTGCCATTCAAGCTGAGGCTGGCCTGGCTGCAGCTTGTGCTGGGCTCAAGTCTGTGCCCTGCAAAGTTTCCCCAGAAGATTTGGGCAGAGTTGAGGCTGCTGTGCCCGTTCTCCATCACCCAGGGGTGGCACATGTCGACACAGAGCCCTGTCAGCAGCCACTCACCACGGGGAGCTCTGAATTCAAAGCACTTCAAAACCGAGCTGATCTCAGATCACCAGCCCATATCCTCCTCTCTTCTTTTAGGTCTTTATGGCTCCAGGCTGCTGTGACCCCTTGGAGCAGGGGCTGCTCCACATCCCAGCCTGTTCTGGATGAAACTCCTGTGTGACACAGGCCACTGGGGACAGCCACCCCAACCTTCCTGCTGGGGACACCACAGACACAGAGGAGCCTCAGAGCTCTCAGGGCACCCAGCAAAGTTGCAGGGGACAGAAGCACAAAAGCACAGGCAGCTTTTAGCCAAAGTGCCAGCAGTTATCAGAAGAGACACTTGGCTGAACACAGAGACTGGAAATGACAGAGAGGAGTCCCAGGAGGCAGCAGAAGGCCATGGACACCCTGTCTGTGGTCTTGTTCTGCACATTCCACCCTCAAGTCGGCTCTGTCTGAACCTCTCACCCACACACTAATTTATTCCTGTGGGTTTTCATGAAATAGGAATTCTGAAACAAGATGTACAGAAAGTTTAGTACATGGTGTTAAAGCTAGCATCCATCATGCCAGCTCTCCCCCTCCAATGAATTCGTTCTGCTTGTTATTATCATCTGTCTATATTCATAAACAATACCCTTATGATTTTTTCCATGCCTATTTATTTCCTCAGTCACTGACTTGGTTTCCCGAGGCTATCAGAAAATTACATATAAATATTTATATAAACAGATCTCTGTTTTGAAATGGTCCCCAGCTACTTCTGAATGCAATATGACATCAACCAAAAATCAAGGCATGCTTGGCACACAGAACCCACTACTGACTGTGAAAATGGGTGTAGCTGAAATAGCCCCAGGAAAGGACCCACCAAACTTATATATTTCATATACATTATGTTTACATTATATTATGCTATATTATTTATGTAGTAACATCATATTATTATGTTTACATTCTATTTCAGTAGATCTGGGGCCCAGGATTGGTACATGGATGGGCAAAATTCTTGGGGAGATGGAAGAACAATTTCATGAGGGGCCATTCGTGCACCAGCCAGATGTGCTGTTAGAGCTGTACTGCAGCACCACAGCTTATTAAGGGGGTGAAAAGATTGAATTGCACTCCTGGACACATTTCCAGATTAAAATCTGATTACACCAGGACAGAGAAGACAGCAAGTATTATCTCTGAGGGTTTTTCACACAGAAAACAGCATCCAGCAATTCTTCCATTTTGGGTTATAAAGTAATTTGGAATGAGGAGGAAAAAACCTTTGGAAATAATCCCTTTGCAGACATGAGAAACTGTCATGTACGGTGCCATGCTGATGAGCCCAGCTATAATCCAATCTTTGCTTTCTGCTGACTGGCTGAGCTCTGGTGGTTTATGATGTCAGAGGAACCCCTCAAAAGAATTATAGCCTTTTAGTCAGCTCTGAACCACGTATTATTATGAATACTAAACTGGTTCAAGTGCTCTTTTGGTCTTGCTCTAACATTAGACAAAATCTCAAGCAATTACCTATCTCTTCAAGGAATGTGTTTTCCTTGGCCTGGGATCCTGCTGGAAGCAGGAGGGAACATTTGTGGACACAACTTCCCCAGAGCCAGCACAGGGCAAGGTACAAACACCAGGACAGGGCTCCTGTCCCCACAGCCCCACAAAATAAAAGGCTTCCACCACAAGCAAATCTTATTCATCACAAAACACATTAAATAAACACAGATAGGGGTGATGCAGGCGAGAGGCACATGGTGGTGGCAGAGTTACTGCAAGTTACATTGTGGTGGGTAAACACTACCTTAATTTGAAAACACGCCAGCATTGGCCCTGCAGAAAGAGGGGTTCGGGCAGTTCCTGCATCCAAGTGGCCCCAGTGAGTTCCATGACAGCAGCAGGACCTTCATTTTTATTTTAAAAGTTTCCTGTTCCAGTGCTGGTAGCTGGAGCACGACAGCTCTGTGACTCTGCTCCCTGCACTGACCCCTGGTTTTATTAAACCTGGCTCATAATTGCTGAGATTTGGAGAATCTTTTTAGCCTCAACTGACAATTAACTATTTACTTTAAAGCATGGGGGTTTTTTAATGTGAATTTCAACTCACAGTACTCATTATTCCTTCCTTCCAGGAAGAATAAAAACCTATAAATTGTGTCATGTAGGTCATGGATGCAATAACTCTAAGCCAACATGGTCAACAGGGCTGTGTTGTGTGTCAGAGCATCTGCCCAGATCCCAGAGGAGTGAAAAGAGAGGTCCCACCAGGCCATAGGAACTCCTGGACCTATGGGTTAATTATTGTCTGTCCAACTGAGAAGTCCCAAATCAGTGGGAAGACCATCTATACATAAAAAGTGAAATGTGGTTATGGAAGGCCAGTGAGAGCCCAAGATCAGACTGCAGAGATGATTTTCTCTCTCAGTGCTCTTCCCAGCCCTGCAGAATTGCACTGAATTTCTTGGGTTTAACATAAAACCAAAAACCTGAGCCTTAATTTCTTCACCAGCCGCTGGCTTGTGCACGGCCATTGCCAGGAGCAGCAGATGCACTGTGGATCCCAGGTCAGCCCAGCTGAGAGCAGCCCGAGCAGCTCCAGAGCTCTGTATTGTTTGGACTCTGATTGTGGAATCACTCTCTGTGCAGTCTGTGGGTGGTGACTCGGGTGCTATAATTACCACTCTAATTACATTGGCACGTTTCCTTCTTGGCGAGCCCCATGGAATTACAGTCCCGTTACCTGACCTGGCTTTCTGATAGTCCTACCACAGTGGGCTGGAGCATTTTGCTTTTGGTCTGGCCACAAGCTGGTAGGCTCAGTGGGAGTTGGAAGGCCAGGAATGCCAAGGTAGGCTGTTGGTTATTTTTTTTCCCAGAGCAAAAAAATAAAAAAGGTCAAGGTCCGCTTTGACTACAAGTTTTACTTGTGGCTCCTTCACGAGGTGAGGAGGAGGAGGAGGAATGGAGGAAGCAGAACACTGGAAAATCTGGTACTTCAGAGGAGAAGGGACTAGCAAATCTTGCCTATCTTTAACTTCTGCCTCGTGTAACTGCATCACAAACACACAAAAATTGGGTGTGTCTGATAAATATGTCACCTGGGACACTGGATCAAATTATTTGCATTGGGTTTTGGCTTTAATGTCATAGCAGTGATTCTCATCTCTCCTGTAGACACTGCTTCAGGATTTGGTGGGTTTAAAAACTCAAAACCATCCTGTGTTGCACGTGGAACCCAGCTCACCTCTGGATTTGATGCTCCCATAACTGAGCCCATGTTAACCTTGAATCCCATCAAACAAAGAGAATGCTTTATGTGACATGGTGTCTTCAGGTGGGGGACCCAGAAAACGCTTTTTTGCTCTCTCCTTTCTCAAAATCAAAATGAGGGTTTCTGCAGAAGAGCTGTGAGGAGTTTCCATGCTCCTCCAAGCTGGATCCCACACTGCAGCCCTGGGTTGGGAGCCAGAGCTGTGTCCCAGCAGGCCGTGGTCTGGATGAAACCAGAGACTCCACCGCAAATCTTTTGCAGATCCCTCTTTCCTTTAGAGCACTCAGGGGATTCGGTTTTGGTGACTTTGCTGAACAATTCTCTAAATCAAAGCTGCTTCTTGAAACTCTCCTTTTTTCTTTTTTTTTTTTTTTTCTGATGGATTTTTCTCCCTGCTGATTTGGACCCAAGCTGGGAATAGGGGTGTCACAGGACGTCCAGCACTGCTCTGTGTCAGGCTGCAGCTGCCTGAGGTAGCCACTTCACTCGAGGAAATTATTTGAGGTTTTCTGAGAGCCTCTTGACAGCAGGTAAAGATTGTTTCAGCTTGTGGGAGTGCCAGCTAGAAGCCTCCATAACCTGAATGACGTGCAATGTCACAAAAACTCCTGCTAAAACTCACTCTGTCCAGGCAAGATGCTGATTCTGACCTCAGGGTCTGTCATTTCAGCCACCACTGAGCAGCTCATCTGCATAAGAACTGGCAAATTGGAGATGGCCTACAAGTATCTCCTAACAGGAGACCCTTCCATGGATTATTTGAGCTAAGAATGTAACTCTCCACATCTTGCAGATCTCTTCTCTGTTCTCTCAGGGCAGAAAAAAAAATGTACTACTGTGAGAAAAAGGGAGAAATGGCTGATTTTTGGCCAAAGCTCTTCTGTGGTGACTAAGCAGACTGCAGTCTGATATGTCTCAGTCTGAACAGCCCCATTTTGATGAGCCTGTCACACATAATTACCAACAGAACTTCCAGTTTTTCTTTAGCTCGTGCAGTAGTCCCAGAAATCCTGACTGTTGGGCATTATCTGCCTTATATGAGTTGTAATCTCATCACATTTTTGTTTATATCCACCAGTAATAGAAAACATGCATATCTTCAGTTTGACTTTAGGAATAAAGTAAATATATAATTCTGGCAAATTGTTTGGAATTATAGTTTAACAGCATCTGGTTCAGATATTCTGTAGTAAATTGTTGGCACAGGCATTGCCACATTTTTTTTTATTTTTATTATTATTATTATTTGAACCAAAATGTTCTCAGAAACATGTGTTTTTGGTCCAACTCCATGTAATCCGTTTTATGACAGCCACAAAGCTGACGAAGTTTGAAACTTAAACTACCTGGGCAGCAGGGATTGTTTCTGGACACTCATTACACAGCTGATTAACTGAGGAATAAGCAATTCTGGCATGTAACCCGGCGTGTCAGTTGTTTTGGCTTTTTGTCTCAAGGAGTTGTCTTTCTTGAAATACCTCCCCAGGTACAATGTGTACATTCCACCCTGTTTTGCTCACAAATTACATACCTGTCTTTTATGTCAAGTCCAATAGAGCTGCACCAGGTTTTATTATTCCACATTAAAAGTAACCAATTACTTGAGTAAATACCTGTTTTAAAAATATCTCTGAGTGGTTTCCTGTCGCTCTAAATACTGAAATATTCTGCAGCATTTCTGACTCCTATAAATCTTTCCAATGGTTCATATTTTATCAAAGAAGCCACATCAGCTTTAAACCTGTGCATAACTCATTGAGAACATTTCTCAAACACATGATTTTTACACAAGCAATCAGGAAGAGAATATATGTGTCATTTTTAATATAATTAGCTTTGGCTTTTCATGCATTTCATTTTCTGTGACTTTTTTGTCAACTTCTGCTCGTTCCTCATAAAAACTAGTTACCAGCAACTCAAAATCGATGATGAGAGGGGAAAAGTGGCTTAAAATACAACCCTTTGAAGCCTCCCAACAGACCTACATTTACTGAGCCTAACAGGTTCTCCAGTGTCGAATCCCATTTCAGTCACTGTCAGCAGCTTTATTCGCACCATCCGAGAACCAGCTTGTGGGAATTAAATCAACATGTTCCCAGAGCAGGTCCCACACCAGGAGGAACCAAGTCCAAGAGGCAGCTTCCCCCGATCTCCTGACCACGTTCCCAGCAGGGCTTTGCAGCTCTGGGCTGGCCTGGTAATGATGTGTCATTTGCAAGTCAGCACCTTGCACTAAGCCTCGAGGTGGGAAAATTACCCAGGAGAAGAGGCAACACTAAATTCCCCTGTCTTGCTTATTTTCCTCGAGTCTGATGAAATCCCACTGCGCTGCTGGGGCTGCACAGCACAGCTCACTCTAACTCTAGTGTGAAATGTGTTTAGTCACAGATAGAAAGCCCAGAACGCAGACCTTGGCACACCTTCCCCACAGCATCCTCTTCCCTTTTGAAGTCATCGGCCTCTCTGTCCTTCAGGAGTGGGTGTGCTTGCTCTGAGTGGGTGTGCTTGCTCTCTCCCTGTGTGCTGGAGCCTCTTGCACAGCATTCCTCAGCCTTCACCTGCCTGCAACGGCCTTGCAGGGACACAGCCCTCTTAATAGTCATGAGGGCAGCTCATCTCCCCAAAGACGCCAAACAATTAAATGCTTCCCATTTCAAGGCAGTTGCAAAACGCTCGTGCCACTGCTTGATCATAAGAAGCCTCAATCGAGTTATGAAACACTCTTAAAAAGAAAAGCCTGTGTGTGTTAACCAAAGGCAGCTCGGAGTGTGTTCCTGAAAGCCAACAGGTGTTCAGAACTTCTGGAAGGAGCTGTGATCCTGTCCAAGCGTTGCTGCTCAAATGTGTCCTCAAATGCCTCGCAGCAGGGCACCGTCCTGCAGTCAGGCTCCTGTGTCCACACAAGCTCCCAGTGCTGGAGCAAAGCTGCAGTGCCTTTGGGATTCAGACATCCCTGGAAACCAGCCCCTAAATGACTGGAATTGGTAACTGTTCTATAAAATCACCTGGCAGTCCATCATGCTGCCAGGGAGCGAGTTGCACCACGCTCCGCGAGACGGCACATTGGCTGGAGCAGGACCTGTGGATTCCCAACAGCACTCACCTCCAGAGCACAGCCACAGCTCCCTGACTCCCTGAGGAAGAGCTGGATGGCACCAGGTCCCCCAACCCAGGAGCACCCTGAGGAGTGACACAGAGAGAGAGAAAAGCAGGGAAATCCCGCAGCTCTGAGTGCCACCCACTGCCCAGCTCTGCTGAGCCCGAGGAGATGGGAAATGCTCAATGTGCTGGCAGCCAGCAGATTTCTCCCCCAAAGTGACACGAGGAGGGGCTGTTTTAGGCACGGTTTTGGTAAGGAAAAGATGTTAAAATAACCTTGATTGGAGCAATTAATACAATATGGGCTGAAAACGAGGAGCAGCCCACTATGGCAGCCAGGGTTGCGGGGCTTGAAGGACACGCTCTGAGAAATTGGGAGACCTGACTAGAGGAATCAAGCAGAGGGAGGAACATGGGGTCTGGAGGATGGAGACTGCACAGAATTCAAAAGTCCAAAGGATAAAACACGTCCGAAAATTGTAACTTTAAAAAGAGGCAGAAAGATTGATGAGGGGTGGCTGCAGGAGGACATCAGACTGAAAGCAGCAGGGAAACAGCATTATGAGAAAGCATCATTTGCCAGGCACCAGGGGAAGAAAATTATATAAATATAATACAAACTTACTGGTTAGAAGCAGTGCATTGGCTGTTATCTCCTGCAACAGAGAAAAACTGCCATCCCTTAAATTCTCCTGCCTGAGTTCAACTCATTCAGCCCCCAGTCTTTCAACACTCGAGCTAAGTTAGACCTAGCAAAGGCAATTAAATAGCAAAACTCTTCAGCAGTATAAATAGTAAGAGAACAAGGACAAAAGAAGGGCCAGGCACTCCGGGTGAGGTACAAATGAAGAAGAAAAACCTATTCCTTAATAGCCCTGGTGTCAGAAAGGGCAGAGCCCATCCCAGGGGCACGGGGGCTTTGCAGCCATCCTCACTGGCACAGCCAGCTCCTTAGAGGAAACTGCAAGTTGCAGTTCCGAAGGCAGCAGCATGTTGATAAAAGGGAATTTCCACACGAGCTTGGCACCGCCGCTAAGAATTTCAACCTTAAAAAAGACGCTGCGATGTCAAACCTTCCGCAAGGATTAAAAAAAAAAAAAAAAAAAAAATTAAAATAAAACTTCGCAGGGCTCAGCCCCGACACACAAACCCCGTGGGCCTGAGACAAAACCGGGGGGAGGCCGGGGCTGCCCGGGGGCTGCGAGGGGGTGTCAGGACGTGCCTGCTGGTGCGTAGCCGTGGAGCCATGGTCCTGCGGCGCGGTGTCACGTCCCGCCGAGGAGACCCTTGCTCGGGGAGGTGTGAGTGGATTTCCTCAAGTGCATTTTGACAGCTGTGAGGAAGCGGGCGGCAGCAGCAGCTGGAGACATTCCTAGCTGCGCCCCCCCCGGCGGGACCCCCGCCCCCGGCACGGCACAGCGCGCCCCGGCACTGCCGGGGGCTGGGGGGCTGCAGGGGAGGGGGCGGCAGGACCGCATGGGGCCGGCGGGGTCTGATGAAACATCTGATGTGCATTACGGCAGGGCAAGGGGAGACACGCTCGCCCCTCCCCAGCCAGCGCGGCACTTCTCATCACCTGCTACGGATTTTCCTACGTCGTGCTATGGTGTGCGTGTGTGTGTGTCCCCCACCCCGTTCCAGCTACCGGACAAAAGGCAGCAGCCAGAGCTGCTGGGGGGGTCGCAAGGGTGATGCTCTCCCCACAGTCTGAGGGGGGTTCTCTCCCCCGGGAAAGCAGCGCCCGTCCCTGTTCGCCCATCCGGGTGTGCACCCAGGGTACCACTTTCCCCCCGTCAAGTGATGTATTTGGCCCAAATCCCCTCGTAGCAAGCAGAGTACAAAATCTCAGGGTGGGGGGAGGTGGAGAAAGGAGTGGAAGGTTTCCAAGAAAGTCATTGCAATAGCTGCTTCGGAAAGGGAATTTTTTTTTCTTTGAAATCAAGTCTTGCCATGAGGCGGCAGTGCCGCAGGACGGCCGGCGCTGGCAGCCGGCTCCGGGCACGGGCACCCCGCTGCTCCTCTCGCAAGGCCAGCGATGCTGGAGCGCCCCGAAGTTGCCCGGGAGGGGGGTGGGGGGAACCGTCCGCTGGCTGCCGCCTCCCTCCCAAGCGTGTCAAGATCCCGCTTTTTCACCTTTTTTTCTTAATATTTTTTGCCCTGCTCTCCCTCCCCCCGGCACCCCCATCCCCCCGGCGCGGCGCGGGTGGGGCGGGGGGCGGGCGGCTGCAACCTGCCGGACGGGGCAGGGCCGGGCCCCGGCGGGCGGGCGGAGCGGGGCGGCGGCTGCCATTGGCCGCGGCGCGGAGCGACACCCTGCTCGGCTCCCTCATGCGAGTGACACCGGGGCTCGGCGGGGATATTTGAGGCTCCCTCCGCGCGCCGCCGCCAATCCGCGCTCAGCCGCCGCGCCGGGCACATGCGGTTCGCGGGGCCGCGGCGAGCAGCGCGCATGGGCCCGGGTGCGGCACCCCGCGGGGGAGGACGCGGCGGCGGCGGGCGGCGGCGGGGGGAAGGCGCGACCATGTGCGCGGAGCTCGGCGGAAAGCTGCTGCTGGCCCCGGCGCTGCTGCTGGCCCTGCTGCTGGCCAGCGCCCGGGCGGCCGCGGGCACTGAGGCCACGCACCCGCCGGAGGGGCCGCAGGACAGGACCCCGCAGCAGAAGGGGCGCCTGTCCTGCAGAACACAGGTACGGCGGGGGGGCACCGGGCTGGCCTCTGCGTGTCCCCCTCCCCTCGCTGCTGCTGCTGCTGCTGCAGCCGCGTCGAGTTATGACAGGCGTTTTATTTCGCTGTCCGACTGTCAGGCGTAAATCATCGCAGGAAATCGGAGCTCGCTCCTAATTACCTTTAAAGCCCGGCTCTGCCAAGCACGTGTTGCCCGTGCCCAGCCGCGGCCCCGCGCCCGGCTCGCAGCGCGGCCGGAGCCCCGCGGAGATGCTGCGAGCCCGGCGAGGAGAAAGTTTCTCGGCGCAGCGCTGGGAAGCGGGTGGAGGGCCGGGGGCAGCCGGGAGGCTCCGGGCATGACCGGGGCTCTGCCTCCTCCGGAGGGAGCCGGGCAATGATGCAACGGGCCGGGGGTTTCTCTCCTCCTCTCCCGCCCCCCGCGCTCCCTCCCCCGGGCATTATCTGCCTAGGAAGAGAGAGTTGGGGCGTGCACTTGGCTGGATCGCTTCCCAGCCGTGCAAAGAGAGAGCGCGGGATCCAGACGCTTCCCTTCCCCCCCTCCTTCATCCCGCCCCCCCCTCCCTTTCCCCCCCTTTTTTTTTTCTTTTTTCTTTTCTTTTTTTTTTTTTAACACTCTCCGTGCTGCGAGACGTGTTTAAACACACACGAGCAGGAATGCACGAATGCCCATTAGGGACTGCCACATGTGAATCACGGCACTGTGCAGTTCTCAGCACGCTGGAGCCAGGACATGTGATCCGGCGAAGGGTTTGCATCCGGATGCCAACACAAGCACCAGAGCCGCGCTCCCGGCCCCGAGCGCGCCCGGCTCCGCGCTCCGCAGCGCTCCACAAAGGGCTCCAGTGCCCCTTCCCCCCCAGCCTTCCCTCTGTGCCTCAGACAGCCCCTGCATCCCACCCCTGTGCCACCCCCAGATGCACTTCAGGGCAGGTAGAAGAGGAAAAAAATAAAAGGTTGGGGGGAAAATCCAAACAGAAAGTGCGGCGGCGGTGATTTGGGTTTGAGCGGGTGGCGGGGGGGTCGTGAGAACTCCGGCAGGCTCCGCGTTTCCATCGGCGGCTCCTCGCTCTGCCTTGCAGCGGGTGGAAATTAGACCGAAAGTTGCTGTAAAGACTTGCAAATGGACCGCATGGCAGAGGGGGAGGCTGGGGATGGCTGAAACACGCTGCGGTTCCAGGGGGATTAGGCTGGCTCCCAAGGGCGAACTTTAATTAAAGGTACCACAGGGCACAGAGTACGGGAATTCTTAGCATCCTCAGTTCTGGTCTAAAAGCTGCCCCTGTTTAACTTTATCCCCAGGCTTTTTGAGCAACCACCTTCCCTCTGGCAGTACTACTACATCCATTTTTTTTTAAAGGACCAGAAGCTGTCATGTTAAGAATTAGATTTTTGGGCTGGTGGGGTTGGTTTGGTTTTTTGTTTTGTTTTTTTTTTTTTGAAAGTGAGTATTAGACAGCATTTTTTGCAGTATTACATAACATCTGAAAGGGCAGAATTAACACATATGTAACTGCTAGCTCTAGTACATCTATTTTATGTACTACACATAGAAATATAAATATTTTCTATTGATTTCTGCACAGCTGAGCACTCAGTTGCATTTTCATACAACTCCTGGTGCAAAGGACTCTACCTATCAGTGGGAGCTTTGCCATTAAATTGAGGGACATCCTGACAGGCAAAACCCAGTGGTCTGTAAAAAATGTTGTGCTAAATGAACAGAAACTTGCTCAAAGTACCAAAAATGAAAAACTTTGGCTGGCTGGGTCCTGGGCTTCTCATTTTGGCACTTAAATTTGCTGGGGGGGCTTTGCACAAGCCAGAGAGCAAAAATCACGCCTGTCCTTTGCTCCTGAGGAATTCAAGAGCATGAGACTGTTCTCAAGTGAAACAGTTTGACGTAAGCATAGTGGATTTGGCATTTCTTTCTTGGATATCACTTTCATAACGTAATACACCCAAGTTTTGGCCTAATTTCTGCGAAAAACGGGCACGATTAACCATTGTCACGCATTTTTCTCTCAAACTGATGTTGGTAGCAAAACAACTCTTGTCTCTCTACCCACCACCAGTTCCTGTGAAGAGTTCTCCAAATTAACTCTAACCAATACTCGTTTTAGCTGAAATCCAGCACTGCCTGGTCAATGCTGGCGATGTGGGATGTGGAGTGTTTGAATGCTTTGAGAACAATTCTTGCGAGATCCGAGGCTTACACGAGATCTGCATGACATTCCTGCACAACGCTGGAAAATTCGATGCCCAGGTAACACGGGGAGATGTCCTACCTGCCTGCTTGCTTCTAACACACACTTGGCATGTACTGCAGCTCCTTAACATATCTTTGCACCAAAAAATTCCCAGAGCCAGTCTACTTTCTGTGATTCACTAGGAATTTTTTGGTTGAAAGGTCCAGAATCAGGACCTCAGGACAGTAATAAAGCAGCAACCTGTCCTCGGAGACAGGCTGGCTGTAGCTGCAGCTCCCTGGATCCATTCCACCTCCTGTACCCAGGATAACTCCAGCAGAACCCTTCATGGAGCCAAACATGGGTTTAAGAAACCTTGGTAGCTTAAGCCTCTACACCATTTCAAAGCTGACTATGGGGTGCAACTTGGGTGCCCAATTCATTTAGAATTATCTCAGTATTTCCCAACAGTTACTAAAGTTGGCCCTCAAGACTTGCACACAACCAGCCCAGGCAACCTCCTAAAGCTGCTGTACCCAAGCAAGCCTTGGGTTTGAGCACTGACATTAAAATACGTTACTTCCATGGTATGTGGCATCAAGTTTGTCTCCTTCATTTTCTCCCCAGACCATTTATGCATCACTGAGCCATCCTGTTATTATGTCCTGTAAACCTCCTCTCCCATTTCAGAGTGGAGGGAAGGGAGCATTCCGACAGGCCAGCGGCATTTGGCCTGAGCAGGCAGCTTCCAGAATAACTTGACTAAAAGCACCAGCTACATGGCACTGCTCAAAGTGTGGCACAAAGCAGAGCTGTCCTCAGGATCCAGCCTGTCCCATGAGGGGTGCTGGGACCACCCAGTAGGGAGCACTTTTTTGGAGTGCTGGAGCTTAGGTTCGAATGTTCAAGGATGTACCAAGGGCCTGGCTACTCATTAAAATGGGAATTGCTGCTTTTGTGGGTATCTGAAAACCTTCAACTTAATTTCCAAGTGGCTTCCAGAAAGCACTCGTTTATTTTTGCACAGTGTTTCTGTCAGTGGACAGAGCTGACCAAAGGAGTACGGAAGGAAAGTTGGGAAGGCAGGGAAGGGTGCCTGTGGAGGCTGAGAGCAGCCATTGATGCCAGATCCCCAGGTGCTGCTCATCAAACACAGCCTGCCTCACATCCAGCCTGTGCCCAGTGCAGAGCAGGAGATTTAAACCCCTGGAGCTTTATTTAACATGAAGGTGACTTTAGCCTCTGCTATGACATGGCTTTTCACAGCTCCTCTCTGTATCATCCCCAGTTATTTCAAGCTGCATTAAATGACAAGACTAACACTGGCCATTTTCTGTTCTCTGCTCTGAAACCTGAGAATTGCTGTCAGTTTGGGTTTATATAAGAATTCTCTTTTTCACCCCTATTTGCCTACAGTGCTGTGTGTGTTTGTTCCTAGAGGGAAGGGCAAGGGAGTGCCTTTGGTATGGGAAACAGAAAGGGGTGAAGCAGCTCTTTGATGAGCAAGAAACATTTCTGGCTTGAAACAATTTGAGGACAGCATCTGCTTGCAGGTCTGGGTGAATCCTATTTAGTGTCAGTGGAGCTGGAGCAGTGGACTGTTGGATAAAGGGGAACAAGGCTTTGGTCTTCATGGAGCACCTGCATAAAGAATCTGAGGCTGATGAAGAGGAGGAGGCATTGCCTTCCATGGGCCTGTTCTCAGCAAAGCTCAGGGAGTCTGAGCAGAGCTGCAGCTGCAGGATCCAGTAAAAGAGGAAAGGAAGGGATAGGTTTGATGCCCACCAAGCAACTGAGTGAAGGAGTCACAGTGGTTAAAGAGATGCTGCTAAAGCAGCTTTCCTCCACCTTACTTTTTGGCTTCTTGATGTGATTTTCTTAATCTCACTTAGAATTTCTTGCAACGGGCATGAAGACACTGTAGGATTAATATGATGATGATGATTATTATTAGTGCTGATTTGAGTCCCTCTCTGAGGAAGAAAATACTGATGTCTGGGGAATAGGCCAGGTGCATATAGATCATGCATACATGTGTCTGAGTTTGTAAACTGATTTTAAAATTAAAAAAAACCCTGCAGTTACTGAATGGTATCTGCTTGTGGTCCTGAGGAGCTCAGCATGGCAGGATGCCCTCGTCTCTGTGTGAACCTGTTGTTCTGCCACCCTGGAAGCAAATTAATCCAGTAACTCCAGCACTGAATTACTTCAAGGTGCTTACTTTTGCTGTTTCCCTCGTTGGGCATTCAGCTCTTGGGGCAGAGGAGAGCTCAGAGTAGCAGTGAGGAAGCCCTGGATGTTTCAGTCCACTGGGACAGCAAAGCTGGGTGACTTGGCAGGGTCTTTAAGGGCAGAGAAACAGAGAAGAAGGGGAAAGCCATGAAGTGATATCCTTAGCTCTGTAATAACCCTTGACATTGTCCTGCAGAGAAGCAGCTGGCTGGGCATAAATCAGCTGCTGTGCTTAATGGACAAAAATACAGACCTACTCCATTTCTTTCCTTCTCAGGGAAAATCCTTCATTAAAGACGCTCTGAAGTGTAAGGCTCATGCCTTGAGGCATAAATTCAGCTGCATCAGCCGTAAGTGCCCTGCCATTAAAGAGATGGTGTTCCAGTTACAGCGGGAGTGCTACCTGAAGCATGACCTCTGCTCTGCTGCCAAGGAGAACGTCCAGGTCATTGTGGAGATGATTCACTTCAAAGACCTGCTGCAGCATGAGTAAGTGCCTCCGTGCTGGTGCAGTCAGAGCGTGGGAGCTCCTTCCAGGAGTGCCAGTGGGCTGTGCATCTGCCCAAGAGCTGTTTCACCTCCTTCTGGCCTTAAGCACCTCTTGTTTTCCCATGTACAGCACCAAGGTAGAGCTCTCTTTGCAGGGCCCCTTGAGGTTTGTGCACCAGGGGTGAGATGTGGCTGCGCAAGGAGGTGAAATGAGTTGGAGTTGGATGTGCCAGTCCCCTTGGTGCTCTGGCAAATACACCATGGGTGTCTGCCATTTCCAGAGGCATCTCACAATGCTTTTTTTGTTTTCTGGGCTCAAAGGCATCATTTTGACCTCAGTATCCTGTTATAGGTGACAACTAGAGAAGGGGGAAGAAGGTTTATGCAAAGTTGTCAGCAAGATGATAATTTCTTCTTTAAATACATACTTTGAAATGTCTTGTAGTTAATTGTCCCTGAAAGAGCTGCAGTCCCCCAGGTAATCTCCCATTCATCTTATTCTTTATTAATCTCAGATGCTTTTTAATAAAACATGGGCTTGTACAAAATGAAGGCACAAGTCAGATTTTTGAGGACTTCATTTCTCCGACTGGGAGCACAGTTGTCCTCCAAGGAATGGCAGGCACAAATCCTACTTGGAATTGATCAAAGCTGCTACATGACAGCAACAAACCAAGCACAAGCTGTTTGTACTGACTCTTTGTGCACAAATGCAAAAATCAGAGCCTGTTTTTCTTGCAGGTGAACATCTCACTCCTGAAACAAGAAGGCTGAGCCACAGCCTGGCATCAGGCTTAACCTTAGAGCATCTTCCTACCACACCTCTGTGCCTTGATATTAGCACAGAAACTCAAATCCCAGCAGCCACGAGAGACAAATTTTTTTGCAGAATCACTTCTTTGGGAATTTTAGCTTTGCATTTTACTTTCCTCACTACCCAAAAGAGCTGTGCTCCAATTCCCTTAGTGCTGAAAACCACCCCCCCACTAATATTTCAGCTGCAGTTGCAGAGAGATGCTTCAGTGCCAATTTGCTCCCATAAATCCTGTGCTGTGGTTTGTTCCAGCTGGACATGGTGGCCTGACAGCAAAGCCCTTTTCCTGGACATTCCTGAGGCTGGGATCAAAGGCATGGCTGGGGGCAGAGCTGCTGTGCCCAGGGCCATGGGCAGCATCCTGCTGGCTGGGGGAGAAGGGCAGCAGGGCTCCATCCTGCCCAGCAGCACCTCTCTGGGCACTGCCTGGGCTGTGTCAGCAGCTATAAATTGGGTACTTGGCACCAATTAACCCCCCCATCATTTGGGGATGAAAAGAAGCGTGTGAGCCAAAAGCCTGTCCGAGGAGGAGTGAGTTATCCCTATTCTATGAACAGGCTCAAGCAGGAATGCTCAGAGGCAGCTGCTTGTTTCTGGGGAGCTGAGCTGGGGGGTTGTTGGTTGGAGAAGAGAGGGTCATTCAGATGAACACCTATAATTTGCATGATCTCATTTAGCGCTTCCTACACTCCAGCATCTCCCGGAGTGGGAGCTCGGCTCTCCTATGCGGGACTCCCCAAATAGAACCAGCCAGCCTCCTCCCCTAAATTTAGAGGCCATCTCTGAAGCTCTTGAACTAAGGAACTTGTTCGAGATCAATAGGCAAGTGTGGCAGAGCTGGAAATAAAATCACGTCTGCTGACTTGCAGCCTTGTGCTCAGTTCAGGTACTCTGGTCAGGCCGGCTGAAATGCAGAAGGTAAAACAGGCAAGGAGAAATGGGCCAGTATTAATCCGCAGGGCTCTGGCAGGCTCTGAATACCTGAAATATTTGGCAGCTGAGCCACTTTTTAGTCATACCAGCGACCTTTTTTCTTACAGAGATTTCTGCAAAGGTTATGCCCAATTTCAAGAACTCATTCCTTGGGAGGGACGGAGGTTTATGTCCTTTTGCTGGATCACTTTGTATGCAACGTGCTCAGCTCTCTCTTATCTCCTGCTTTACATTTAAAACAAAAACCTAAGAGCAGAGAAGCAAGTGGCAGCTCTCAGGCTTGTTCTCTGTTTTGCTCTGGCTGTTCTCTCCCGATGAGTGTTCGGAACGCGGTCGGGCAGCGCAGCCTCCTCCTGAGTCAGCTGTGGGGGTCAGGCTGATTTGCTATGGTGGAAGTGGTGACAGGCCTTGGCAGATTGGTCCCTGCTGCATTCCAAGTAACTTTTTTTTTTTTTTTTGAGCAGTAGGAACAATCCAACCATGGGAAATATTTTGAGATAGGGGGAATAGGTGGCTCTCCAAGATTAGCGATTCAAAATGAGTTTAAGCGGTTGGTGAAGTTAGACACTGAGCATAATCTGTTGGGTTTTTTTCATCTCTTCTGTCTTAAAGTTAATGAGAAGAGATTTAGACTTGTCCACAGGCAGCAGAGCTGCTGGATGGGGTGCCCAGGAGGTGCAGCCCCACCACCCACCCCACACAGCCACGACTGCTGGCCCTGGGCAGCTTTCCCCTTGTGCTGTGGCTCCTTCCTGCCATGGAAGATTTTTAAGCACGTCCTTCTGGGCCTGCAAGCAGCTGAGCAGTTGTGTCAATAGACAACATCAATATTGACCCACAAAACTTGTGACCACAAGTATTTTAAAATTGCTGCACTCGGTGACCTGTGGCTGAGAAGCCCAAGTGCCTGTGCTCGAGCTGCTGGTGCCTTGGGGACACTCAGGGGTGGGTGGGAAGCACAGGGGGGATTCAGCCAGGGCATGTTTTGAGGCCTTGTTTGGCTGGGAAAAGGTGGATACTGAAAGCTCTGTAAGGAAATGAAGAAATAAAACTTGGTGTGGGAAGAAAAAAGTGCCACCAAAGTGGATTCCATTTGTCTGAGCTCTGTTCAGGCAGATCCTGGGTCCAGATAGGATCTTGCCTGTGATGGAGATCAACACCCAGTGCTCCAGAGATGATGAGGAAAGCCAGAGACTCTCTAGCTGAGTGAGAAAATGCCTCCCTCTCACAAACTGGGGGCTGGTGAATGCTCTGTAGCTGCCGTTCACCCAGAGGCAGAGCCTGCTTGGTGGAGCTGAAGGCTCTGGGCAGGAGCAAGTGTCCTTTGCCTGGTGTCCTGAGTGACAAAGATGGGAGGGAATGGAAAGAGATGGAGGCAGAAAGTGTGAGACAGTTCTTCCACTTGCCAAGCAAGAGCTCATCTGTTCTCTGCTGAACATTCCAGTTCTCCCAGAGTATCTCCAGGGGGAGAGCAAGCAAGATCAATCCAGAGAGGCTTTGACAGGATGCCACCATGCATTTCCTGCAGCAAAATGCCTGATTAGAATATGGGATTTTCCATAATTAACGTGGGCAGAATTGCTGCTGAGTCAGGGGGTGCCAGGGACTCACACCACTGGATTTGCTGTGCCCAGGGAGGGTGAGGCAGATTCTTCACCGATTCCCTGGGGTGGATTTTTAACTTCTCTCTCGCTGCTCCCCTTTCCCTGCAGGCCTTACGTTGACCTAGTGAACATCCTGCTCACCTGCGGCGAGGAGGTGAAAAAGGCAATAACGAGGAGCGTCCAGGCCCAGTGTGAACAGAACTGGGGAAGCCTCTGCTCCATCCTGAGCTTCTGCACCTCGGCCGTGCACGGGGACGCCGTCCTGGGAGCCGACAGGAAGGTGGGGGAAGGCAGCAGGGCCGGTGCTGGCCGTGGGGACATGGTGGCCCACGCTGACCTCGAGCACAGGGAGAGCCCACGAGCAGCCAAGGCAGAGAGAGGTACCAAGGGCCACTCCAACGCCCGGGCCAAGGCTGGGGGCCACGGTCCCAAAGGGGCCCACGGGATCCTGGACCGGGCGGACGAACTGTCCGACTTCTCCGACATCCGGAGGTGAAAGGAGGCACCAGCTCCCCCTTCCCCCTCCCCTGAAACCTCCTCCCCTGAGTTCCATCCTCCTGTCTATGGACATTCCAAAGCATTTCCCATTCAGAGGTCAAGCACAGGGCATTGCAAGATATCTTTGGACCTCGGCATCAGTGTGTATATAGTAGCAAAGGGAGAGCAGTGGCAATGGGTTATCGATCCAGCAAACTCGGCGCTCGGGTGGCAAAATGTCTCCAGCTAAATTCTTTCCCCCTTTTTTTTTTTTTTTTTATGAAACGGACATCATCTGAAATTTAGGATCTTGTTGGGTTGGGTTTGGTTTTGGGGTTTTTGTTGGTTTTTTGTTGTTTTTTTTTTTTCATTTGGGATTTTTGTTTTTTTTTTTTTCCCTTTGGTCTCCTTGGCAAGGGAGAAGGTTCCAAGCGGGCTCTGCCAGGCTGCATGTGGCTGCTTGTGGCTTAGCACCTCCAAAGGTTCAGGGCACAGCCTCACAGCAGATGGCTGAATTCCAGGGGGATTTGGTTTCTGCCTGTGGCTGGGAACGCCAGAGCTCAGGGCTCTCTGTGTGAAGCTCTCTAATGAAGGAGCTGCCCCGTCTCTGGCACAGGAACCGTGTGGTCTGGAGCTCCACCACTTTCTCTGAAGTAACTTCTGAGCCATTGTTCCCACCTGGGCGACGCTGCCTGGTTTTAAGTGCCCCCTGTTAGTTTTTAACAACTGCATAACTTGACACTTGCTGATCACAGAACCATACCCAGTCACTTCAAAGGCAAGTAATCAGCTTCCAGACAAGGCAACGTGACTGTTAAGACTTGCACAGGGTGTGGAGGACCCCCAAAAGCGTTCTCATGGACCTCTGAAAACCCTGTGCATATTCTCTGCTTCCATCTGCCCCCTCAGTGATACAGGTCTTCCACCCTTACAGCCCAAGCCTAAAGGGGCAGGTGTGGGCTCAGACAGCAAAGGACCCTATAAATCCCCATATATTTAGTTCTTATCAGGGCTGCATTGAGGGCCCGTCAGAAGCCTGCCTCTCCTTAGCAGTGTGGTGTGGTTTGCTGGGATGTGGAGCCCCACTCTAACCTGCCTATAGCTTGGTTTATCCAAATGCCAAAGACAAGGAGAGGGGATTGACTTGGGTTTTGTAATTCTTGTGCAGGTAACGACAACCAATCTCCACAGAATGAGTTAGTAAAGGTGAAGAGTGTCAAGAGCTTATTGTCTTTAAGCAGTTTCGAGTGTGAATGAGGTGTTTGGCCATATCTCTCCTACCCCCTATGCAATTGTTATTCTCAGGTTGCAGCTCTGCAATCCTATATTCCCAGATATTGTACTGGAAGTGGAGGCTGCAGCACCCACAGGGACAGGAGGGTGAGCTCTCAGCTTCCTCTAGAGGAAAAAAGGGAGGTTTTCTTAGAAAGTGGGAATCACACTGGGGATTGGAGCCTTCTCATTTGGAAAGTTTGGGAGGAAAGCTGTGGGGGCAGGAAGGCAGTTCAGCAGAGACAGAACGTACCCATGAACTAACGTACGTCTTGCTGCATGGTGGGAAGGAGCTGCATAAACAGGAGAGGAGGGTGTTGGAATTTGGCTACAATTTCCAACTCAGATTTCAGTTCCTGCTAAGTGAGCACGGCTCCTAATAGCTACATTCAGGGTTTAATGCAGGGATCCACCCGCAGAACTTGGAGGCACTGCTTTAAATAGCGACCACGTAGGAGGCAAGAGGGGACAGTTGAGTTGAAAAGGTGTCTCTGTGATCACCAGGTCTTTGCTTAGACACCTGGCCTCGATCCTGCCCGACTTTAGCAAAGTTCTGTGATGAAATTTTCATTTGGTTTCAGTGGGAAGAGCTGGGATCAGGCCAGGTGCTGTAGCAGCAAAGACCGCGGTGATGGTGCAGTGAGTGTGGCACCTGCCCCGTGGGGCTGGTGACAGCTCAGCCACCCCTGGGACACCCAGGCTGCCCCACAGAGCACCCTGGTGTGGGTCTGGCTCTCTTGGCCACCTCCTCTGCTCCAAAATCCTGCCGGTGGTGCCCTCAGAAGGTTTCTGGCACGTGCCTCCGTGGGTTTCCTGCAAGTGTCCTCTCCCCCTTGGTGGCACAGAACCACCACGAAGAACAAGCTCAAACCAAAAAGACAATCCAAGCATTTTAGCACAAATAATAATAAAAAAAAATTAAAAAAAAAAAGCTAACACAAACTAGAAACATCAACTTGCTACCAATGTTCTTGCATTGAACTAAAATAAGATCCCTCTGTCATTAGAGGTCTTGATTCACCAATGGGAACCAAACAGAGATCTACATCTTTGAATGTCTCAGTCAACATATCACCTCAGCATGCATACAGTTTTATTTGTATTCATTGGTTCTGTGGGGAAAATTGTGTATTCCCCTTGTTTAGTCAATGAAAATTGGGGAGGGGGGGGACAAACTGTGGGTGGGAGGGATTTTTGTATAAGGCATCATTTTTTTTTTCCTCTGTGTGTGAAGATTTTATGTGTTCATCTACTGATTCCACATATGCTATTATTGTAAATATTTAACATTTCTATTTATTATAGTGTCCCCATTTAAAAAAAAGAACACTGCTGGCTATGATAATTTAAACGTATGTCATGACCTGTGTTGTATATATTCATGCCACTAGTATGGTTTTTTTATGTTTAAAGCTGCGTAAATATAGTTTTATACAGTTCCATAATGTTATTGACAGCATAAATCATTTATTTATTGTTAAACCTTTCTTTCATATCTAACAGATAGGGTGTGTTTTACCTGAGATTATTTTATTGTGACATCTACATAGCCTTAATTCTTTATAAAAAAAAAAAAGGAGAAAAAAAAAAAGTCCATTTAGATACTGTATGATGCTTTAATTAACATTCCTTATGAACTTGCTGTTCATGAAGGAGGTTTAGCTTAAAAGCCAAGGTATGAATGTTTCCTTTATGCTTTGCATCTGGAATGAGCCTTGTTCTGGAATGAAAATACTGCGAGAGAAGCAAAACGCCTACAGGAAAAAAGATAGCAGTAAACCCTGGAAAATGCTGTCCTAACTTTCAGTGCTGAACTAAAAGGAGAAAAATAAAATGAAATAAATAAATAAAAGACAAACTGTCCTTAATTCCAAATCTCTGGGAGAAAAACATACTAGTTTTATCTCGTGTAGAGTTTGCAGCCAAATAAGCTTGTAAATAAAGAAAATGCATATGGCTTTAGACAAAGCTCTGTACCTTTCACACACTATTATTTTCCTTAAACACTAATAAATGTTTTGAATAAGTCTGTGGCTGGGTTTTGTGTAGCTGGAATTTCGGCTGCTGTGAGATAAGGGCTGGGAGAAGCCCTCTGAAGCTGAGCCAGCAGCTGCAGCCAAGCAGGGCTGAGGTGACCTGGCTGGTTGTGCCCCCAGCCAGGCAGTGGCACAGGGACATGGGGACAGAGCCAGCCCCCTCCAGAGCAGGGCACAGACTGTGTGCCAGGAGAGGGAGACCTCCCTGCTGCTCTGGGACCTTGCTTTGAGGCAGGAAGGGAGATGCAGAATCAACTCCAGGGTGAAAAGCAGGGAGCAGAAGCTCCTGCAGCTCTCCAGCTCAGACAAAGCCTCTCCAGGAGGTTTCCCCGTGGATTGGGGTCTCTGCAGCCACCCCGTGGCTCTGGATCAGCAGGGTGAGGTTGGGGCAGGAGCAGGGGTGCAGCTGCTGGGGTTCCCTGGTGATGCCAGGTTCCCAAAGCCCTCGGGAGCTGGCACACCCAGCTCAGCCAGGCTGGCTTCAGGCACAGCCCAGCAGCCCTGGGTGCATCCCAGAGCAGCCAGGGAGGGCATCTGTGGCTGACCACAGCACCTGCCTGTGGCCAAGGTGTTGGCAGCCCCCAAAGCCCCAAGGGCTGGATTCCAGCCAGACCCATTAACAAATACAGCAGCAAACCTTGCTGCAAGCTGCAAGAGCTGATAAGATTTGTCCTGCACCTATGAGAGACTCAGTTCATGTCACACAGCCAGTTACCCCTTCAGGATTTTACCCTAAAACCAGAGGACATCTATTTTCACTCCCCACTGGCAGCTATTAATAACCTATCAGTAAGTTCCAGCCAGTGGCTCTGTACAGGGGTATCACAGGAGCTGTAATTCTCTCTTAAATCAGATATTGAAATCTTAGATGCTTACTGGAGTTTCAGCAGAGGAGAAAAGCAAAATCCTAAGGTTTACAAAAAGCAAGCTGCAGAAACAGCCCTTTGTGTTGTCTCCAAAGTCATTTTCATACCGTGTTGGGGTGTAGGCAGCAAAGGGATGGGGAAATTATGAGAAAGCACCTCAGAACATAAAGCACGGATTTTTAAATTTTTTTTAAGGCTGCTTGCATGAAAAAGCACATTTTTAACACTCCTTCTGTGGGGTTTAAAAATAACTAATCCAGTTGAAGCCTTTGGATGAGATGGGCTTCACAAGCCTAAATGTGATTTGCAGCAATGTAGGACCTGTAGCATTTCTTTGCCTGTAGGTGCAGCAGCTCTTTATAATCCTGTCATGGACTGTCAAACACCAACGGGAGAGTGCACCCTGCCAGCAGAGCTGTCACAGGGTTTGCTGGGATGTGAGCTCAGACCAACCTGCAGCCAAGGAATGGCTGGTGCTGGACCCTTCACTGGCATTCACCATCCCAGTGCATTTTATTTTTTCTTTTTTTTTTGCAGGAGCTGCTCCTCACCATGGCTGCGATGCAGCTGAGGTAGCTGCATTCTGCCTCCTCCCCACAATTTCCACCAAAAAAAAGTTCTTTTTTCATCTGCTAACATGAAAAATGGTGAGCCTGCATCCTGCTCCCCAAAGTGGCAAACGTTAGTGATGGAGAAACGACCCCCAGCTCCCCTCAGGGCATCACGTCTCACAAAATAGCACAGTCAGTAACAGAGTGCTGACATTAAAAAGTGCAGAAGCACAGGGAGAAAAAGAAACACTAAAACAGACTGCAGAGCAAGGATTCTGCATTGCACAACCCACTAAAATATGTTTAATACCAGCTACAAGTCTGCTTCGAGGCTGGAGTGATCTTAGTTTGATTTGTTCCGAGTCCCTTTACAAGTGAGGTGAGGAAAACCAAGTCCAGAAAATTCAAACTGCAAATGCACATCCACAGCCAGCTGAACAAAACCCCCCCAGTATCCAAACTTGTGATCCATTTGGACTTATCCTCTTTACAGGCTCCCCTGTCTTGCCTCCCAAAAGAACAAAATTAATTCCAGATATTGGCTTGCTCAGGCATACCAAAACATTTACAAATGTATATGGCAATTTACATATGTCAGCCCACACGGTGAGCTGAGTCAGAGCTGCTGCCAGCGCTCCTGCCTGCTCTTCCCAGGTTCCCAGGTGCTGCCCTTCCCTCTCCTGCTCTGCCCGGAGATGCCAGGAGAGCCCAGGCAGCCCCGGAGCAGCTCCGTGCTGCGTCACGCCTGAGGAATCCATCCCAGCCATCTTCCCAGGTGAGGGAATAGTTAAAAGCTCGCTGGGAAGCCTCTCAGCAGAGCATTTTTAAAGCTATTTCCTGACATCTCACCAGAAACACAAATCCCACTCAGTTTTCACTGCTAGTTCTGTTCGTGTTTCCATGCTCCCCTCGGAGACTCTCGCAGGAAAGGCTTCTCTCACACCTGCTCCAGGCACAAATTTCCCTGCCTGTTCCCCCAGGGACGAGTTCAGCACATCCCCAACCTTGAGCAAAGCCTGAGCCACGGTGGGCAGCTGCCCTGTGAGCAGCCAGAAGGGGATTTTGGAGAGGGGATGCCAGGGGGTGCAGCTGGACCCCTCTGGTGCCTCCCAAAGCCTTTCCCAGGTCCTTCCTGCAGCACCAGCACAAACAGGTCCTGGCACGGGGCTGGGGCTAAGCAGAACCTTGTAATTAATGAAATCCTCACCTTTTTTGTTGCTGCAAGTTTTCTATAGGGGAAGAACCTCCCAGCCAGTTAGAAATGATAACCTGGTGTCTTTCTTGGTTGGGAATGTGAAATGGGGACTCAAGGGTTAGAGACATGTTCAATGATGGGAAGCTGCAGGGGCTGAGAATTCCTATCTCCAAGAATACTGCCTCTTACAGCCTTAACCTTTTCTGCAAATACCATCCTCCCCTATAAAAACGTGGCTTGGAGTTGATTTAGAAATTCTTTTCAAGTAAGAAGCCTTTCTTTGGAGAGCCTGCTGCGAGGTTCCCCGTGTTGATGGAGGCTTTTTTAAGGAATTCTGCTGGAAGGAAGTGCCCCAGGGGCAGTGCTGGATGTGCTGCCAGGCATCTCAGTGGCTCTGGTGACACCCCAGCCACCAGCCCTGGGGTGGATCTGCAAGAGGAAGCTCAGCAGGGCTCAAACCAGGGCTGGCTTGGCTGACACAGTGCAGGAGCAGAGTGTCCCCGTGGCACAGGCAGCACCAGCTTCCCCAGTGCCACTGGAAACAGCAGCTCATGGAAAAGCTAAAACCAGGCTGCATTTTAACCCAGCACAGGATCAGCCCTCTGCTAGCTGAGCCATTATGGCACGAAATCCCTGCTAGAAACCCCGCTTCCATTTCTCCAATTTTCTGCAGTTTGTAGCTGCTTTTCTATATGCCACAGTCACACCGGGCTACATTTGTCACCCATGAATAATCCCACTTACATTGCAGAGTCTCTTCCTACCCTGGAGAAAAATGCAGTGGGAGGTGTGGGGAAGCTCAGTGAAAGCTGACAGCCAGGAGAGACTGGGAAAGGCCTACAGAGCTCCTTATTTAGATGTCCTATTTTAAGATAAAATGAAGAGGAACTATGCACATTCAGCATTTTGCTAAACTGACATGAAACCAAGTCACTACAAAATCAGTTTGCAGAGGGATGCAGTGCACATGCTTGAAGCCTTCTGTAAAATATTATTATTATTTATGATTGCAGTAGCTCCTGGCTGTCAGCAAGCCCCAACCTTGGGGCTACTGATCCGTGTATCACAGGAGAGAGCCCTGGCCAAAAAAAGGAGAAGGAAACATTGCCCTTTGCCTCCCCATGCAGAAAATGAAATAGTGCCTGCCTGGGCACTCAGCATTAACTGCCTGCACAAGATGCTTTGCAACAGCAATGGCAGGAATTACGTGGTTTTCTCCCACCTACACTTGCTGACCCAAAAGCTGCCACTAACTGATGATGAGTCTGCAGAAGCTCATTAAAGGCGTTTCAGCCTGTACAGGAAGAGGGATTCAAAGCAGCCAGGATGGCTTGGAGGGGGCAGAGGATGCCCAGGGAGGCTGGAAATGCTCTGCAGCAAGAAAGGGCTCCTGAGAGTCCCAGCAGCCCATGGCAGCAGAGCTGACTCTGCAGATTCCTGGGAAAGGAGATGTGGCTGCGTGTGGGACATGGGCTGAGGAGAGCTGGCCACAGCCAACAGCCCAGGGCTGGGCAGGGAGTCTGGGGTCATAATTAAAGGCCCAATCTTGGCTTCATCAAAACCTCTAAAGCAACCCACTGATAATAATAGCAGGGCATTAGGATTAGGCTTTTTCCCAATCACTGAAGCTTTCCTGACTCCACAGGCTTATCAGAGACAGTCTTGTCAAAGCCAGAAAAGAGATGAGGCTGAAAATAATCTGTCCTCAAACTTCCCACGTTCAGAAATGCCTGATCTGAGGCACGGGGTTTTCATGCAGCACTCCCTAAGCACAGACCATTTGCAAACCATGGAAAAGCAGGAAATCCATCCTGCCTCTCCACATAATCCAGAACTGTACAACTCTTTAAGTATGACAAAGATTACTCTTGAATACTGCTTTTAAAATCTGCAATAAAGTTTACTAAGGTTTATGACATTATATGCCCTGTTGCTTGAATTCTGGCCATCCCAAACTTTCCTTCTGCTGGTCACAGCTTTAGCACAGCCTGGAAAAAAGGTCAGGCCCTGTCTTTAAAGGAGAAAAGACAGCTGTACCTCCCCAAGGAAAACAGTAGCAGGATGAGACCATTCTGAGGGGGAGAATATAGTAATTATTCTGAGAAATACCGTAGAAATCAAAAACCTGAAGGGGTGGAGTGAGAAAGGAGCAGAGACAGTAGTGAGAACATGGGATGATGCCAGTTCTGCACATAAACTCATTTAGGAGCTTGCTTGGAACAAGCTGTTCTTAGGGCACTGCCAGACTGACCAGACAAGAACAGATTTCAGCCCAATTGACCAACAAGTTGGTCAAACCCTCTCTCGTGCCACTGCCAGCCAACCTTGTAAACACTGAGGGTCAGATAAACATCCAAATGTTGCAATTTATTGGATTCACATTCCTCTGGCGATTCACCTATGTTTTCTTCTGTCGGGACAAAGGCTTGTGGGCAGCTCACAGGAGGATCATGTTCTCCACCAGCACGAGGCACAGGCAGGGCAGAGAGGGCAGAGGGTGAAATGGGAAGCCCAGACTATATAGAAAAAATAAAATCCCCAGTGCAACATCCACCCTTATCTTCAAATGAAAAACGTGAATATTCCCCTATCTTAGCAATCCTCTGCAGGATGAGAAAATGAATGAACTTAAAACCCTTTCAGGGGTCACAAAAGCAGGTGGTGCCACCGAGGGCTCCCTTTGGAGCCACAGCAGCAGGGCAAGGAGGGCTTTTGCAGGGCTTGGCAGGGTGGTGGCTCTGGGGCAGGCACGGCGTGTGCTCGGTGGTGACGCACGGCCCGCTGCAGGGACACACATGAAAGGCAGGGTCAGCCCAGTGCAAGAGATGCCCCAGCCCCACACGAGGCCCTGGCTGCCCCTGCAGTGCCACAGGTGCAGCTGCAGCCATAGTAAGGCTTGCACAACCCCTGCTCCAATACGCTGCAGCACACACACCCCCGCACTCACAGTTCACTCCTCCGGCAGAAAAACAGCAGGGCCAGACCCAGGGACCCTCCCGTGGCACTGGCAAGGCCACTCTGGTGTCACAGGAGCGCTGCTGCCTCCAGTCTGTCACTGGGATAAACCAAAAGTTATTCTGATTGCAGTCTTACAGCCCATGAAACAACAGCACAAAGTTGGCTCTGGTTTCTCTCTATCACACAGGTGAAAATGCCACCAAAACACAGGAAGGACAACCCCACTGTCTACAGGCTTTAGAAACAGATGCTAAAGACCATCCACGGTGGGAAAAACACCGTGGGAGTATTTGCCAATATCTCCATATCCCTAGAGAATGGGGATCCATTCCCTGCAGGGTGGGACTGGATCAGCCCCACAGGAACAACCCCAGCTGCCTCTGCCCTGTGCCCTTCAACAGCCCCCAAAGACAGGGCAAGGATTCAGCAGAGAGAGGCCCTGGAGCACTGCTGTGCTATTTTATTTCTGGCTTTGAACTTCAGGACCTGCCAGGGTCCCTGGATGTGGTGTCACTCACACCAGGTGGATTTTCCTGGGGTCTCTGCTCCAGCCAGCAGCACTGGGAAGCTCCGGTGCCTGCTTTCCATCTGACAGCAGCACAGCTGAACCAGAGGGATGCAGAACTAATCCTGGGGAAAGGGCAGCCAGAAAGGGATTCCAGCAACACAAAAACCAGAGGGAAATGCTGGAGTCTGTGATCAGTATCTGTGACCCTTCATTTTCCAAGAAGTAGCAATGATAAGGCAGCTCTGCCCAGGTGAAAGATATCAGCAGGGCTAATTGTGGCTGGGCAGGCTGATTCTCATGGCAGTGCTGTTATCTCCCTGGATTCCAGCTCCCAGCAGCTGCTGTCACTGCTCAGAATATCCAGCAGCACAGAGGGAGAGAGAGAGAGGAAGAGAAGGGGGTAGAAAGAAGAGAGGAAAAAACGAGGAGAAAGGGAGAGGCAAGGAACAGGAGGAAAGGAAAGTGTAAGAACAGACAAGGCAGAAAGGGGAGGAACAGAGAAGATGTGGAAAGATGAGAAGGCAAATGGGGACTCTGAGCTGCTCCACAATTCCCTCTCACAGGGGTTTCAAGGGAGTGGAGCTGACAAATTGCTCACTGTGGGTGTATTTCAAGAGGCAAACTCAGCTCGATCCTTCCCTGAGGACACTCATCCTCTGCAAGGAGGGACTGGGGCTGTGTGGAAGGCACAGGGAGTGAAGAAATTACTCCGGAGACATTACTAATGAGCTGCTAATGAGGCTCAGCCTGTGCACACAGGGGAGGCTGCTCTGCTCCCCAAAAAATGCCCCAAGAGCCAAGGGATGTGCCTGTCCAGCAGCACACATAACTTTGTGTCCACAGCCACCACATCCTGCCATTCCTGCACCCATTCTCTGTTCCCTCATCCCACCCAGCTCCCGGATTTTGGGCAGCCCAGGTCCAAGCAGGAAGGAGCTGTGGGCACTGCCCTGCACGGTGCCCAGCACAGCCCAGCAGGGAACGTGCTGTGCCCGCGCTCGGCCAGCTGGACCTGTCAGACCTGCTGCAGGTGGCCCTGATGATTATTACCCTATTACCCTCCTCAAACCAGGTAAATACATGGTACAAGAGTCCCTGGGCCGAGGAGGCGACGCTGGGAAGAGCCACAGCAAAGGATGAAAGGAGCAAAGGTGAGAAGTGACTGGCCCAAGACCACGTAGCACAGCAGCAGTGCCTGGCAGAGCACAAAAAGGGTTTGTTGCTAAAATACAGGTGTGAGGAGCCAGCTGATATGGGCTTTGTTTTCCAAGACATCCACCTGGGTGCTGGTGGCTTCCTGCAGGCCAAGCAGGACTCCTGAATTTGCAAAATTAACCCAGAGCAGTGCTGGGTGTCCTGGCTCTGTCCATGCCAGGCTGCAGCTCTGGGCACAGGGGAAATATCTCCAGCAGAATCCTTAAGCTCAGATGGAAAAAGTCCAAACCCCTCACAACAACTCTTAGAGCTCCGGGAATAAATGTCACAGGGTGAGAGCAGAAAATAAGAAATCCTCCCCACTCAACATCAATGCCAACAAAAGCAGTGCCAGGCTGAAAATACCTGCTGGGTCATGCACGGGCAGCAAGTGGGGGCTCCTGGTGGAGATGCACATAGAATTATCACATTTTGGAGGTTTTTCATATTGCCTACTTGAATTTAAAATGACATCAGAAATAGAATCAAAATTACACCATCATGTCTCGAAATCCTTTGCACTACAGAGGAAGATTGCACAAATTATATATGATGAGAACATTTTAAAGGAAAGTCAAACTGCTGAGCTGGTGGAAGCCACACACCATGACCTGAACATGGCAAAAATCTCAACAAATTTTGAGGAGAATAACTTTTACTGCAAATACAGAAAAAATTATCAGAATTGTTCATTCTGATTTATTTCATTACTTTGAGTGGGGTACTTTATCATTCAGGTGTTAATTAATGAATTAAAAAGCAGGAAAGTTTATTTTCCATTTCTAGCCAACAAAAAGTCCAAAATATATTCTATTACTAAAACTGTGAAGACCTTGACCAGCAAAAATACTTCATTTCACTCCCTACTTAAAAATTCCCTCAACAAATCAGCTTTATACACAGAACAGGCCTTTATACTCTTTATTTTTCATCTCTAGTTGACACATTAGACAGTTTAATTTAGATAATAATTCCTTCTCATTTCTTTTCTGATTTTCCATTTCAATCCTGATAAATTTCATAAATCACAAAAGAAAACCAAGTCTTGCCAAAAAAAGAAAGGAAAACAAAACAAACAAAGAAAAAAAACTTCCATAATTTTCTTATGGAATAAATAATCCTTCTGAAAATCGGAATAAATGTCTGATAAGTGGAACAAAGTAAATGTATACAGGTATGGCAAATCTAGAATAAATTTTATGCAAGTTTTCAGGGCTCTGAGTGACATTCTCTGGTCAACCACAGCAGCCCAGTTTAGGATCCCTGTAGGATCTTGCTGAGGGTCACCACTCCTGGAGTGATAACCTGCCCCATGGGACCCACACCTCCATCTCAGGAGGGGTTTGGTACATCAGCTGAAACCATTGGCAAAGGGCAGTTTGTTCCCCACAAAAAACCAAAAAAAATTACCCCCAAAAAACCCAAAAAAGAAAGAGAAAAAATTTTTTTAAAAATTAAAAAAAAAAAAAAGGAAAATAAATAAATAAATAAATAAATAAATAACCCAAGAACCAAGTTTTCAGACTGGAGAACTGCAAATGCAGCTTGTCCTGTCCCCAAGGTGAGGGAACTGGGGCAGTAATATCCTAAATTGCTGCCATGAGATTCCCCAGAGCCCATCAGACAGGAAATCTGACTGCACAGTGTGAACCAGGATCCCTGCAAGGAAATTACTGCATCCCACATCAGCCTGGGTCAGGACTGGGACTCAAAACTCGAATATCTTGATTTAAATCATGATAACATCAGTGCATCCCCTGGCTCTGGAGCAGCCCCATGCCCAAACCACCCCTCCTGTGCAGGGTGAGGAAAAGGCACAGCAGGACTGCACTCAGCCCTTTTTCTAACTACAGAAATGCAGCTTTGGGCTGCTGTGCACCCAGCTAAAATCAGATTATCTGCCAAATTCTCTTCCTGGGCTTGCTCCCAGCAGCCTGCCCTGCCCAGCCACATCCACGACAGGAAGGAAATGTGAAACAAATGTGATTTGCCCAGAGCCTAAAAAGTCAAATATGACCCCACAACCTCTAACGGTGGGTGAGGATTTCCCCCCAGCCTGCCCGGACACCCCCACACCTGTGGGGCAGCAGGAGGGGTGGGAGCATCCCCAGTTTTCCCTGGGAAGGGAGGACAGGAGCATCCCCAGTTTTCCCTGGGAAAGGGGGGCAGGAGCATCCCCAGTTTTCCCTGGGAAAGGAGAGCAGGAGCATCCCCAGTTTTCCCTGGGGAGGGAGGGCAGGAGCATCCCCAGCTTTCCCTGGGAAGGAAGGGCAGGAGCATCCCCAGTTTTTCCCTGGGAAGGGAGGGCAGGAGCATCCCCAGTTTTTCCCTGGGAAGGGAGGGCAGGAGCATCCCCAGTTTTTCCCTGGGAAGGGAGGGCAGGAGCATCCCCAGTTTTTCCCTGGGGAGGGGGGGCGGGAGCATCCCCAGTTTTTCCCTGGAAGGGAGGGCAGGAGCATCCCCAGTTTTCCCTGGGAAGGGAGGGCAGGAGCATCCCCAGTTTTCCCTGGGAAGGGGGGGCAGGAGATCCCCAGTTTTCCCTGGGAAGGGGGGCAGGAGCATCCCCAGCTCTGCCGGGGTGCCCAGGGGTCCCCCAGTGCTGCCAGCAGCTCCTGCAGCTCTGGGAGGGGAGCAAGAGGAGCAAGAGGAGCAAGAGGAGGAAGAGGAGCAAGAGGAGGAAGAGGAGCAAGAGGAGCAAGAGGAGCAAGAGGAGCAAGAGGAGGAAGAGGAGCAAGAGGAGGAAGAGGAGGAAGAGGAGCAAGAGGAGCAAGAGGAGCAAGAGGAGGAAGAGGAGCAAGAGGAGCAAGAGGAGCAAGAGGAGCAAGAGGAGCAAGAGGAGCAAGAGGAGCAAGAGGAGCAAGAGGAGCAAGAGGAGGAGGCCCTGGCCCCCAGCAGCAGCGCCCACCCACACTCCTCTCGCAGAGCCACAATTCCCGATTCTGCAGCACCATCTTCAGCAAGAGGGAGGAAAACCCCTTCTGCAGGCAGCAGCAGCACCCGAGGAGCTGCGGTTCCAGCCAGCAGCAAAAACCCCACCAGATGGGAGCTCTGGGTCAGGGCTGGCATTTCTGCCATCCCAGAAAGACCCCAGCACAGCCAGAGCTGGGAATGGTTCCTGGGATTTGGTGTTTCATTGTCACACTGCGCTCACAGCCCTTTTTCTAACTACAGAAATGCAGCTTTGGGCTGCTGTGCACCCAGCTAAAATCAAATTATCTGCCAAATTCTCTTCCTGGGCTTGCTCCCAGCAGCCTGCCCTGCACAGCCACATCCACGACAGGAAGGAAATGGGAAACAAATGTGTTTTGCCCACAGCCTAAAAAGTCAAATATGGCCCCACAACCTCTAACACGTTGTCCCCAGCCCCAGAATTCTCTCCCATGTGGATTTAGAGCAACAGGAAAGACAAAAAAATCCCCTTTCACACTCTTCTGCCTTCCAACTGCTGATGGGGACAGGACACAGAGCAGCTGGAGGTTTTTAATTTGTTTAAATTGACACTCCTAGTTTGATCTCCTCATTCTGGAAAGGAGTTCACTTTTATCTTGCCAGTATCCAGTTCCTCATATAACTCTGAGGGTAACAGCAGAGGAGGTGCAAGGACTTGAAATAAAATTAATATTGATTTAGAACCTCCAAAAAATGGGTGCTGGGCTCTGAAACAGTGGAAAGTTGATATTAATATAAGTAAACTCTGAGATATTGTTTCAAGAGCTATTTTAGTAAAAGAAAATAACATTTAGAGAAGGCTATTTTCAGGAAAGTTACACTCAGACCATTTGTGTCGTTAGTTCTGAAGTTGGTTGCATTTTTTTTGAGGAGAAATATAATCCAAATGGACCAAAATTACCTGTCACAAATTGTGAGCTATTTTGAATTCTCCATTAAAAGAAAAGCAGAGCAATGGGCTGCAGGGAGGGAGAACAAAGCTCATCCTTTTACACACTGAGGGAGAATCTGGCCTTGGTGTCAGGCAGAGTGGGTGGACATAAAAACTCATTTTTTCCTCATACAGAAGGGAAAGCAGAGCAGGGTGAGAACAGCCCCGTGTCAGGTTTGACTCTCAAAGGTGAAGCTTTGACTCCTTTTGGCAGCACCAGCCCTTCCCACCCAGCCACAGCTCAGTCTGTGCAGCACTGGGACAGGAGCACAAACTCTGTGAATTCAGAGACACAGATTCTGGTCAGAATGACCAAAATTATGAACATTTCATCAAATTATCGAGGTGGCAGTTTGTTCCTGCGTCTTTTTTATTGATAAATTCTGCTGTCCTGTGAAGTGCAGAGCTGCAGCTCCCCCAGCCCTCATCCCTCCCTCCCTGCAGTTCCTTTCTGCTTTCACTTGAAGGCAACCTTGCACTGCTCATGGGCACAGAGAGGGGCTGGGGAAGCCCTGCAGGGTGGAGGAAATGGATTTACAGAAAATTCCCAAAGCCTGGCAGAAGGCTCACATAATACAGATCTGCATGCAAACCCTGAGATAAGAAATGCTGGCTTAGAAATGCCGTGGAATGGACAGACATTATTGAGAAACTGAACTAGAAACAAGTTTCAAAGGATGGCCTTGCAAAAAAGACTGGGTGCTTAGAGAAATAGAACTGTGGAAGGTGCATTGTAGTGAGACCTGTGAGGGGTAATTTTAAATTGTCAGCTTTAAACTTATTCAGCTTTTTATTTACAGCATAGTGTGACTAAAGCTAATAAGTCAAGAAACGCTTATAATGTAATTAATAAATAATTAGCTTCTAATTGTGATAGTGTAAATTATATCTGTATTATCTCACCCTTCACATGGGACTAAAAATAGAATAAAAGGTTTTTAAAACGCCTCTCAGCTGCCCCATCTCTAAGTCAGAAAAAAGCCAAATCCAGCAGCAAGGATCCCAATAATAATAAACAGCAGGGATCCCAAAATCCCAGGATGGCTCAGGCTGGACCACAGAGGGTCCCTGGTGGCACCTCCTGCTCCAGCAGGGCCAGCCCAGGGCACAGCAGTGCCCAGCCTGCTCTGGAGACCCCACAGCCCCTCTGGGCTCTGCCCAGGAAAAAGGGTTTTCCTCAAATCCAGGTGGAATTTGCTGGAATCAATTCCTGCCCATTCCTCTCGTCCCATTGCTGGCCCCACAGAATCCCTCCCTTCCTCAGAGGGGTGACAGGGCTCAGACACGGGGAAAACCAGCTTAATTCATTATCTAAAATCTGATTAATCAATATTTGAGCAGTGCTGGTTTTCCATGCACCTCCTCTGGAGGAGTTTAACCCCTCCCTGCCCACAGCCTTGCAAGGAGCAGGGGAACAAACACCCCCAGCCTCAGCTCCTGTCCTCACCCAAAGCAGTGACCAGGACAGCAGGGACAGCTCAGCTCTGAGTGGGGCCAGCACCAGCTGCACAGTGGGATATTTCCTAATCAGCTGTCCCCGAGGAATTTTATCCTTGGATCCTCCTGGAGCTGCTTATCTGGGCCATTAGTGAACTTGTGAGGGACAGGTGAGATACAGCAGGCAGGCAGAGGGCAGAGGCACTGCCTGTCCTCAAAAGCAGGGGCTGAGAGCAGCCAGGCACTCACAGACCTGTCTGGGATGCCAGGAAAAAGCACCAGGAGAAAAAAAAAATACCTGAGAAAACCAAAATGAACAACAGGGCCTGTGAAATGGTCAGCAGAGAGTGGTGGTGGGGTTTGTGCAGAGGAAAGGAGCAAAAGGAGATGAAATACAGAAGAATTTAAGAGTCTAAGGTTTTCAATTTGGCTTTTCCATTAATTTCAGGGAGCAGACACATTGATGAATTACACACATCCACTTCTTGACACTGCTTTGGAAGGAGCAGCCAATAACATTGTTGTGCATGAAGCTGCATTTATGAAACCACTCTTCAAAGCAGAGCACTATTTAACATTTTCCTCTTTTCCTTCTGCTCAAAATGACCATCTGGCAACAGATTTTCTGGAAGGAAGCCTTTTCTCTGGTTTCTGTTTGGGGACAAACCTGTGCCAACTTCCAGCAGTTCATGTGATTTAGGGATGCAGAATATAGTTCTCCTCTGAAACGTGCGTGGGCCTGGAGTCAAATTCAGACAGTGAAAAGATTTGGTGTGAAGCAAGCTGTGGGTTGCAGTACAATTTTCTCTCTGTGCATGCAATGTGCCAAACTGGAGAGATTTTTATCCCTTTCCCTGCAGTCTCAGGCCAAATGGTAAATTCTGGATATTATCTTCAGTTATTTTACCTGCCCCAAGCACATCAAACCTGCCTGAAGTCTCATTTAAAACTCCAAGGAACTTTCATTTGGAGCTGTAAGATGCATGATCCTCCTCAGATTTAGCAGGCACAATTACAGTCAATTAAATTCTCTTTAAAAATAGAATAAAATCTCTCTGCAAGAAGCCAAGAGGTCTCAGGGGCAAAAGTTCCCATTTCAGGAGGGTGTGGGAGTCTGGAAGGACTGTCCTAAAGGAAGAACAATTCTCCCTGTGCTCATTTTAGAAGAGACATCTGAAACTTTTAAAAGCTAAACTGTCTTGCCTGAGCTCAGCCATCAGTGCACACAGAGGGCCTTGGAGACACAGGAGGAAAAAAAGTCTCCTCTAATGACCTGCACTGCCTCTGAAACCATCCAGCCCCAGATCCACCCAGTGTGGGGGCAGAGGAGAGGAAATGAAACCTAATTCCCTGCTTGGAAACTTCAGGCCAGATTTCTGATCTTTTTTCCAAATGCCAGAGCTCTGAAACCTGGCTGTGTCCATCTGGGATGGGCAAGGAGCTGCACCCCAGGGCTGGGAGGGCATCAGCAGGAAGGGGAGCTGGGTCACCAGGGCATCAGGCAGAGGACAGCCATGGATCCCCAGGGAATGCACCAACCTCCCATTATTCCTCAGAAAAGTCTCCAGGAAACTCTCACTGTTTGTTTTTTTTTTTTTTCCTTAAAGGTTTTGTCTTTCTGTGTCTAAAATTTAGGTGGCTGGTCTTGGAGGGTGTTATTTTAATGGATTAAAAATAACTTGGCTTTTATTGCTTGGAGATAAAATGTGGCTAAAAAATATCTCCAAGGAAAGAAGTTTGTGTCTGAGTAGAGGGAAAGAAGGAGGGAAACTGTGCCTTTGTGAACACATTGAAATGCAAAAATGGGCATCAAAACCTGGGGAAAATTAATTACTTTGTACAATTCCTTTCAGCTGTAACAGTCCCCACTTTTATTGTAATCTATTACATCTACATCACCCAGCTGCACAGTCAAGGGGTGTAATTTGTCAGGAAACCTCCACACTCAGCTTTCATTGCTCCCAGGGGAGCTCCAGCCCAGCAAGGAGCCCCTGGGTGTTTGCAGGAGCACAGCATTGCAGGGAGCACTCACAGCTGCTTTAACACACACAAAAATCAAGGTAAGAAACTCCATCAAGGCATTCCCATCAGGCAGGGTGGGGAAACTGAGAGAATCTGTGGCTCCAGCTGACAAGAAAGGACCAAGCACCTCCCTTGCTTGGCCGGGCTGTATTTCACCAGATGAGAGCAGAGGAAGCCTCAGTTCCCTGCCTGTGGGCACAGATAACAGGGAGCATTACCTGCTAAATTCAGACAGCAGCAGGAGCTCTGGCCTGCCAGAAGCTCTGAGCTGCTCCCCAGACAGCTGCCAGCTCCTGGGACACACCAGCTGTGCCTCGGCTGCCCCCACACCTCCATCTGCTGCCCGTGACAAATGTCCCCTTTCCCCAGGTCTGCAGGGCTCAGAAAACAGAGGATCCAGACAGGGCTTTATCTCAGTGACAGCTTTTTCTGAAATCAGTTGGGAAAAACACGTCCAGCTATTGCCAACAGAGATGTTCCCCAGCCATTGGCACCGTCAGCCCCTGGTTACGTGGCTTCCCAAGTGGCACAAGGGATGACAGATTCATATTAATTCCAGTCAGCAAATGGATTATAAATACTCCCCCAGCCAGTTGCCACCTGATAGGACTGTCCTTGAGTCCTCCAATTGTGGAAGGGACTTGTCAACTCTAAATTTACCCACCAGTATGTATTGTATAAAACATAATACTCTGTCATCCTTGGTCGGCACTTGTGCTGCAGCCCAGCATGGATTAGACCAGAAACTGCTGGTTCCACCAGACAGACAGACAGACAGACATCTCACTATTGCTTATCTGCAGCCTTGGATGGCAGGGAGGAGAAGGGGATGGGTTTGACAGGATGCCTTGGTGCCCCAGCCGTGCACAGAGCTCACATCGAGTCGGAGCCAACCAAGTGATCAAAAGGCAGCCCCACCTCACACCTTGCTGATGAGGTAACAGCTTCTGCTCCTCAGGATGGCCTTTCCCAGCAGGAAAATGTCCCACCAGCACTGATAAAAGTGAAGCCACTCCAGGATGGGGTGTCCCAAAGCAGACAGAGCTGACATGGACAGGCTGAGATAGCATTGCCTGGAAAAGCAGGAGGGCAGGATGCTGCAAGTGTGTACAAATGGACTGTTCACTTGGAGAACTGTAATTACATTGGTTTAAATGTAAAAAATGGAAAGTAAACAAAA
>CM019915.1:1838725-2000288 GCA_009764595.1 Geothlypis trichas | reverse complement strand
AGGGCAGGCTCAGGGTGGCACAGCAGGAATTCCCCATGGAAAAAGGGGCTCAGGGCAGGCTAAGGGTGGGCACAGCAGGAATTTCCCCATGGAAAGGGGGCTCAGGGCAGGCTCAGGGTGGGCACAGCAGGAATTTCCCCATGGAAAGGGGGCTCAGGCACTGGAACTGCCCAGGGAGGTTTGGATCCCCATCCCTGGAGGTGGCACTGGGTGCTCTGGGCTGGGGACAGGGTGGGGATGGGGCACAGCTTGGATTTGATGGACTTGGAGAACTTTTCCATCCTCAGTGGGATTCTGTGATTGTGCCCATCACTGGGGGAGCACCAGAAGATGGCACTCCTGGCTGTGCAGCCACCCTGGAGATGAAATTCCTTCTGTTTGATCCCAGCCTCTCTCCAAAGCCAGGGACCTGTTCCCAGTCTTTTCAGAGTCACAGTTCCCAGCCTTTGTGGGTGACAGCTGCTCTTGCTGGCCAGCAGAGCGTGGCTGGAGGAAACCATTAATTTGTTTTTTCTGTTAAAGTTTGAAAAAAAAAAGTTTTCTTACAACCATGACCAAGAAAGGAGGCAAGAGCACCAGGCAAATAAACAGTCACGAGTGTCCCTCAGAGCTCTGTTTATGCTTCTCCCCTGAAAAACAGCTCCAACCAGTGCAAGACTCCAGGATAGAGCTGGGGAAAGGGGGAGAGCTGGGAAAAAAACAGCCCAGGCAGAGCAGGGGTCCCTGTCACTGTCCAGGCAAAGGGACAGCCACCACGGCTGAGGTGGGGACAAATGTCCCTGCAAGAGGCACCTCTGCTGCCCTTCCTCCTCCATGGAGGGGCTTGTGAACATCCCAGCAGGAACGTGGGACAGGAAAACCCTCCTGGATTTGCCCTGAGCAGGGACAGGCTGTCACCTGCAGGAGTGTGACATTCAGGATGGACAGGTCAACATTGCCTGCATTTTCCCTTTTCTTCCCACTCGGAGCTTGGTGTCAAGTGGCAGCCAGTGGTTGCCAGGCTTGGTCTGAGAGCAGGACCTGAGAGCAGGTGAGAATGGCCCAGCACCCCCAGTGTGTCACTGTCCATGTCCCAAGCAGGGAGGGCAGGGACGAGGGCGGTGGCCACAGGTGGCACCTGCAGTGAGTCCTTTTTTTCCTTATTCCACATCCTGGGAGGCCAGCCAGGCAATATTGATCCTTGGAGGGGAAGGGACAGATGCTGCCATTTGTAGCTGTGCTCTAGGCACCCAAATCCTGTAAAACCCACCCCAAAAAGTTGCACTGAGATCCCTCCCTGGGCTGGGTGTGTTGGCAGCTCTTGCCTGGTTAGGTGGCACAGATGGGGAATTTTGGGAATCAGGGCTCTCCTGGCTGGCTCTGAGCTCCCTCTTCCATGACAAGGAGATCATTTCCCTGGAGCAGGAGCATTTCTGAGCAATGCTACTCCCAGTGATTTTGTTTCTAATCCTCAAGGAATTTACAGAGAGATTTGGGAAGGACAAGGCTGGATCCATTTTGGAAGAGCTCTGATGGTTTGTCAGAGAGGAAAAATCCTGTCCTAAACAGGACGTTCATCCAACTGCTCTGCATTTCCCATAAGAGGAGCTGGGCCACAACCTGCTCAAATCATTTTATACATGAGTTATTTTATATTTTATATACAGCACGTGGCATTAAATAAACCCCTCAAATCTGTGATTCCTCCCCCAACTATAATGTCCTTTTTATGAAACCTCCCAATTCCCAACCTAAATCCCCCAAACAATCTTTGCCTTGCTCCTTTTCACTTTCAAAGTTGTGTTTCAGTGCTGAGCAAAGCAATCCCCACTCACAGCTTGTGTTTACAGCAGGATTTTGGATCTTCCAGCATGAAAAATGCTGCAACTATGTCAGTTATTCCTCTTCCCATCAGTGCAGAGCAGAGAGTTCAGTCCCCTTTAGGAAACTCTTCTCCATAATTAGGAAAGTGTCACAGAAATTGTTTATCTTGCTCAGGGAGGCTGGCACTGTGAAGGCTGTGAGCTCTGCAAGCACCCCAAAAACAAACTGAGCTTTCCTGGGAGCCCTGGGGGGTTCAGCAGAGAGCAGGGGGCTGAGGGAGGGATGTGTGACACCACTGGGGCAGATGAGTCTGTTTCTGGTGCCACGGCCTGGCAAGGATGGTGCTGTGCCAGTGAAAAGGGCAAAATGGGCCATTTCCAGTGGTTTTTGCAGGAATTCTCCTGAGGGAGCTGGTTCTCCTGCCCAGAGGGACAGAGGTGAAGTGAGCCCAAGACTTGCAGGGAGAATTTAGGTAAATTTTCATTGATTGGGGAAGACCAGTGAAACAGGATTGGAATTTTGGCATTAAAGCCCATCCAGTGCCACCTCTGCCGTGGCAGGGACACCTTCCACTCCCAAGCCTCAATGTCCAACCTGGCCTTGGGCACTGCCAGGGATCCAGGGGCAGCCACAGCTTGAGTAATGCATGGCTGACTCCCACAATGAAAAGATAAATATCATATATAACATAATATAATATATAATATAATATAATATAATATACATATAATATAATATAATATAATATAATATAATATAATATATATAATATATAATATTAATATAATATAATATATATATATAATAATATAATATAATATAATATATAATATATAATATAAAATATAATAATATATTATATATATATATTAATATATTATAATATTATCTAATATAAAATAATATATAATAATATATATATTATAATATTATAATATTATAATGTATATATAATATAATAATTATATATATTATATTATATATATTATAATTATATATATATTTATATATATATTTATATATAATATATAATTATATTTATATATTTTATTATATATATATATTATATATATATATATATATATATATATATATATATATTATACTTTGGGAGAGCTGAAGGATTAAAAGCCCAAACATCCATAGTGTGGGTGAGCACACAGTAGGAAAGATTTCCCTCTTCAATCTTCTGATGTATTTTTGATAAAGTTTTAATAAACCTTTTACATTTTTGGAGGTGAGTAGCACTTCCCAGGAAGGAGCAGCTTTCCAACACCAGTTTGTGTGGAAGGCTCTGCCCTCAGGATCCCTCAGGGGATGTGTGACCATGCCTGAGTCACTGCAGGCTCTCAGCCAAGGGATCCACGAGCTGGATCCGTGTCCTGCACAGCCCAGCGATCCCCATTTCATTCTCCAAGCCAACTCTCCCCTCCTTGGAGAACCATTCTGGGCAGGAGCCCCACCTGGGGGACACAGGAGTGCCTGGTGTGTCAGATCTGTCTGATGGGACACGTTGGCTGATGCAGATGTGCTCAGAGATGGTTTTGGCCCCTTGATTCCATTGCTATTCGTCAGCCCTCATTAAATCCAACCCTGCCCTGACAAGGCACTGGCAGAGAGACTGCAGAGCTCAGCTTTGTCCCTGGGACAACTTCATCTTCCTTCAGGCTGTAGCTGCTGTGGAATTATAAAGCTTCCCTGCTCGGGTGTGCTTTCCCAAAGGTCACATCCTTTCCCAACAGCCTCCCCAGTAGCCCTGGGCTGTTGTGGGAGGGGAAGGGAGTTTCTGTCCCCACGAAGGGATGTGCTGCCAGTCCCTGCTCCCATTTCAGAGCGTTCCCCCTGCCCTGCCCTGCCCTTCCAGGCTGAAGGAATTTTGGACTGGCTCCACTGCTGGAGGAGCCTCACCCACAGCATCACTGCAGCTTCTCCCTGGTCTCAGGTCCCTCTGGGTTTGCTTCTCCCCATCCTGTGCATCCCTGGAAGATGCTGCTGGTGAATCTCAGAATCCAGAATTCCAGAATTCCAATTTAGGGCTGGCGAATCCCGGAATCCCAGAAGCCTTGAGGTCAGAAAATCCCTCCAGGATCATTGAATCTAAGCTGTGCCCAATGCCCACCTTCTCACCCACCCAAAGCACTGAGTGCCACCTCCAGCCCTTCCTTGCACACCTCCACCACCTTCCTGGGCAGCCCCTTCCAACACCTGACCACACTCTCCATGAAGAAATTATTCCTGAAATTCCTTCTTCTCCCTGTTTTTGATAATCACCTTCTCAGATCTGTTTAACTTTCACGCTGCTCTTCATGTGCCCTACATTTGTTCTCAGCTCTGCAACAAATCCACCTGCTCTGCCTTGATGTGCTACAGCCTTGATGTGCCTTTGCAGAGTTTAATTGTCCAGAGAATAATTAAGCTGAGCTTGTCTTTCCCTGCTGTGCAGCAGGGAGGCTGTAAGAGCAGCAGGGGTTTGTTCCAGCCCTGTCCCTACACTGCACCTGACCTCACTGGGGTCTGGGGCATCCTGGCACTGATCCCTCCTGGCCACAGGACACCTTTTAAGGCAGGAATGACTGCAAAACCACAAAGATTTCCACATCATGGTGGTCAGTCCTGAATTCAGGAGGGGAAAACACCTTGTTTGACTCAGTTTGGGGAAAATGTGCCCTGCACCATCCCTTGCTGGTGCTGGTGAGCTCCTTTCTGAAACCCAAAACCTCTGTGCCAGCTGTGGGACAGCTGAGGAGGGCACAGCTCGCTGGCCACAGCCTTAGAGGTCACTTTGGCTGTGGCTTGCTGGAGCAGAGGGAATGTTTAAAAGCAGGAAGCAGTGGAGATGGGTCAGGATCCTCCCACAGCTCTGTGCCAGGGGAGTGTTTCATTTGCCATTTGAATTATTTCTTTGATTCTATTTCTTTTATTCTTTAACTTCATCAGGGCTCACAGAGGGATGTGGAGGCTGCCCTGGGCTCCTCCTGAGACCAGCACTCCAGAGCCACCAATTCCCAGGGAGAACAGCTGGGAGTTCACCTGGCATGGCACAAAATCTCCTCTGGTTGGCAGCGTGGCAGCTGGAGGATAAATTCTGGATGGATAAACAACAGTCCAGGAATGAGAGGTGCAAACAGCTGAACCCTGGCCAGCCCAGTGGGAAAAACTGGCACAGTGACTTGGATGTGAAAGGTCTGACAGGGAGCAAAGTGGTGCTGCTGATCCTACAGGCATCCCTGCAGGAACTGGGACCAAGAGGTGTGGGGCAAAGCTGTGGGAATGTGGGAATGCTCCAAACCCACTGCAGTGCTGAGCTTCCAGTTTGCTTGGACCTGACAGCAAACGTCCCCCATGTGTGACTGTTCCAGGCCCCAACTCTTGGCCCTCAGGGTGTTTCCTGCATCCCCCAAAGCTGCCTGGCCCATCTGAGGAGCCAAATCCAGGTGCTGGGAGTGTGGTGGGAGAAGGTGGCACTGAGGACTCACCCTGTAGTCACCTCAGGGCTTCTGGAACACCAAGGTTGACTTGAAAGGGGCACAGCTCCTTCACAGCCACATCTTGGGTGGATGGGTTTTCACATCCTGGGGGGATGTGTGTTCACAACTCTGGGGATGTGTGTTCACAACTCTGGGGATGTGTGTTCACATCTTTGGGGGTTGTGTTTTCACATCTTTGAGGAGCTGTGTTTGTTCTTCCTGCTGGAGGAAGTGGTCAGAGCAAGGTTTTTTTCTCAGAGCGTTGCACACTAATATTCATTATTTTTTAACCCTTACATTCTATATCATATTCCAGGCACTTGTCCCAAGGAGATGCTGTGTTTGCAAGAATTGTGAGGTTGGAAAAAAGGGAATTTGTCAGCTGGGAATGCTGTCCCCAGCTTGGATGGATTTCTGATAAATCTGCCTTCAGAGGATAATCAGGGTGGTTACTATGAAAGCAGGAAAGTTTGGGGAATGTTGGGCATGAGGGAAATGAGGACATCTGGGGTTTTCCTCAGCCTGGGTAAGGAACATGAGCTGAGCCACATTTTTGAAGATTTCTTGGATAGTGGTGGGGTCCTTCAGCTCTAAACCATCATTTCAGTGTGAAGAACCCTGCAAAGTTGGTATTTCCATGAATATTTCATATTTAATGTGAGCCAGAAGAAGGATCAATGCACAGTCAGTTGTGAGTTCATCACCAGGAAATGGAATCACTTCAGAAAACACATGGAGCACATCGCTGCTCATTAATTATGCACAACTTAATAAACTGTTGCATACAGACTGAGCTCAATTGCTCCATTTTTCCCCAAGCACAGCAGAGTGGAACTAAGCCCTGCTAGATTTGGGTTTCTTGTGTTTTAATTCCTCTGGGGGGAGCATGTGGACATTTCTTATCAAACTTAGAGTGAGAAATAACCCTCTCTGCTTATCAGTGACTCCTGGAGCTGGATCAAAGGATGTTTGCTGTGCCATGGAGTTCAGTAGTGCCTGACTTGGAAGCAAACTCGTTTCCTGCCATGATCTCTTCCATGCCTTATTCTTGCATGGAATCTTTGTCCCTGGATCTCCTTGTCTTTCTATCAATCCTCTGTTCAGATTTAGCCCTTATCCAGGGGAATGCTGCCAAGGAGATCTGTGGAATTTTGTCCTCAGTAGATTGAAAATCTTGGAGAAAATGCTGTTTATGGAAGAAGGAAATGATTTACACATTTTTGGGCCAGGTTTTGTGTGTGTGTGTTTGTGTGTCCCACAAGGATTTCCCTTCCCCCAAATGTGCTGAAGTTTTTCATTTTGACATCTTGAAAGAAGCCTTTCAGCTTCATCTTTCAGAAGCAGTGCTTGGTTTTTCCCTTTTGAAATGTGACCTATATTTTAGAAAAGAAGTTAAAAAGAAGAACCAGTGGTCCCCAGACAAAATAAATCTCTTGGTTTTGGTCTAGTTCATCTTTGTCGCCTCTGTTTTACAAAACAATGGAGGTAGAAATGCAGCTCTGCTTGGGCTCAGCTAATTAATTTTCCTCTGCTTTCTTTGTTCACCCACCAAGCTGAAAAATTGGCTGTTCCTACAGCTTTATTTGGAAATGGGCTGGGAAAGCTCCTTGTTCAAAGTCTCAGACTGTAGGAAATGCCATGGCATTCTCAGGAGGAATAACACTGGGGACAGCACTTGGGTGAGGAGCATTCCTCCTGGTCTTTGCTGCAAAACCCCACTTTTTGTAGGAGAGAAACAGAATTTATGGGAATTAGTGAGGGAATTAGTGACTTTTAGGGAGCAGGGTGATGGAAGCGATGCCAGGTGCCAGAGGTGGCTGCTGAGGCAGGAGGAGCCATGGCGGAAGGGAGGCACCAGGCCCTGAGTGACTGAGGCACTCCAAACACGGCTTTGGCTCTGTTGCCCGAGTTATTTTTGCTCCTGACGGAGCCCTGGGCTGGTGGAAATGAGCTCAGGAGCTCGGTGCTTCCTGTGGTCACCTGCCAGGCCTGGGGGGCTGCAGGGCCTGTGGCAGGGCCTGTGGCAGGGCCTGCCATGCTCCCGCTGCTGTGCCTGTGTCCCCTACAGGGGCAGGGGACAGTCCCCACGTGTCCCTGATGGGCACTGCCAGCCCCACAGCCCGAGTGATCCTTCCAGAAGCTCCAGCAGCCTCCCCAAAGCCACAGCAGAGCCTGTCTGCATCCTCCCAGGGGACACTCACATACCCAGACCGCTTCCCAAAGGAGCACTTTGCTTTTTCCTGGATTGCTGAGTGTATTCCAGAGAAATTCCACAGAAAGCCTGGAATAAATGAATCTTTTCCTCTGTTGTTCTGACTTCATTTAACTCTTGGGATGCTGAACTCGTGGGAGGTTTTGGTAGTTTGGAGATGGTGCAGCAGGAGGCAGAGAATGGAGGTGGTTGAGCAAGTCTTGCAGCTGGATACTGCCAGTGGATGTGGAATACTGAGCCCAGGTCTGCTGATTCCAGCAGAACGAGGAGATGGAGCTGCTGGAGCAGTTCCAGAGGAGGCCACAAAGTTGATAAAGAAATTATAGTATAAGAGGTGGAGAATGGAGGTGGCTGGGCGAGTCCTGCTTTTCATGGGGATAATGTGCAGCTGGATACTGCCAGTGGATGTGGAATACGGAACCCAGGTCTGCTGATTCCAGCAGAACGAGGAGATGGAGCTGCTGGAGCAATTCCAGAGGAGACCACAGAGCTGATAAAGGGACAGGAGCACCTCTCCTGTGGAGGGGATGTTCAGCCTAGAGAGGAGAAGGTTGTGTGGAGACCTCACAGCACCTTCCAGAGTCTGGAGGGGCTGCAGCGAGGCTGGAGAGGGAACTTCATCAGGAATTGGAGGGACAGGACACAGGGAATGGCTTCACACTGAAAATGAGTAGATTTAGATGCGATATCAGCAAGGAATTGTTCCCTGTGAGGGCGGGCAGGCCCTGGCACAGGGTGCCCAGAGCAGCTGGGGCTGCCCCTGGATCCCTGGCAGTGCCCATGGCCAGGCTGGACAGGGCTGGGAGCCCCTGGGACAGTGGGAGGTGTCCCTGCCATGGCAGGGATGGAATGAGATGATCCTTATGGTTCCTTCCAACCCAACTCGTTCCATGATTCTAAACCAGACCAGCACAGGGGGAGACCTGGTCACACTCACCTACGTGGTGCCCTTCTCTTCCTCAGCACCAGCTCAGTTTCAGCTCCCACCCTTGGGAATGTGTCCTGGATTTCTCCAGGGACAAGATGAACACGATGTTCCCACTGGCTGGGGATTGCTGCCTGTGCCTGTCTAGGGATGGGAAAATGAGCAGGGAACACTTCAGTGTCCTGATCTTTCCCAAGGAACCTCTGAAGTGCTGGGTGTGGGAGGGCAGCACAACCAGGTCAATGGTTTTTGGGCTACAGCAAAATTCCTCTCTAAATTCCTAAGGAACATGGAAGCCCTGTCCTGGAGCAGTTTCCAGCAGGGACACCATGAACAAGGCAGCTTTAATCTCATTATCTCAATGATGCTCTTTATTAGCCTAAATCAGCCTGGCATCCTTTTGAAGTCTGTCCAGGATGGATTGTATCTCTCCCTGCTGGAAAGGCCATGAAGAACTATGTTCCTGGGCTGCAAATAAGGAGGAAAAAAAGTCCTCCTTGTGGATGAAGTGGTTTAGAGAACAAAAGAGGGAGAAAATGGAATGATCAGAGGATGTCAAACCTCCTGACAATAAGGCGACTTTTGGGGAACAAAGCCCCTGCACTCAGGAGGAAATCCCAGGCACCAGCAGGAGCAGGGAGGTGACACCAGAGCCCCACTGTGGTCCCCTCCAGCCTGGGATTCTGGGATGTTCCCAGGAGCCCATACCTTCACACCTGATGATGACAGGAAGCAGCTTTTCTCTTCCTCGAGCCAAAAAGAGGTGAATGGAAGCCCTGTGTAATTCCAGGGCGTGGTGGGTGACAGCACCATGATATCACTGCCTGGCAGTGCCAGCAGCCTGCTCCCATGGCACAGCCCAGTGCCTGTCCAGGTGTGGCAGCAGGAGATGGGATCTCACCTGCCTGAACATCCCAGCGTGGCACTGACTCCTCAGCCAGGGAGGAGAGGAGGAGTCTTGGCTTCAGCCCCATGCTGCAGACTGAACTCAGCAGGGTGGTTGTATAAGCATTTTTAAGTCTTTAAAAGCATTATCTCATAGGGTTATTTAATCAGCAATTTCACTGTTGGATTTGTTGTCCTCACAAAGCTTGAGCCAAAAAAGGGGATGGGCCAGAAATGAGGGTGAACCTGCCCAATCTCCCTGCTCAGGCCACAAAACTCACATTCAGCAGAGAAAAGAAACCCAGGAAGATCAATCCATGCCATGAGCATTGCCATTAATGGGTGTTGATAAGGGAAATAATCTATTTTTAACGATCAGGATTGCTGTCTCAAGCACATCCCTCTAAAGTCCATTTTGCTTCCCCCATCTCATCCTCTGGCTGAGGAAGGCTCCTTGTGAGAAGGACTCAGCTCCCACGGGTTCCAAGCTCCCCAGCCCCAAACAGGGATGTTGGGGCTGCTCAGAGAGTTGGGGCTGCTCAGGTTCCTGGATTTGTTTCCATCCAGGAGAGCTCAGGGTGAGGAGAGGAGCCTGGCAGGAATGGAAAATATGCAGAGCAACCCAGGCTGCCGTGGGTAGAAAGTGCAGTTGGAATAAGGGAGATAAATTGCCAGGAATTTTAGACTTTAGGGCAAGAGGACAATTCCTTGGTTTTCTCTAGACCTGTAGGTCTCAGCATCCTCTCTCGTTCCAGAGCTGGCCTCTGCTCAGAGCTGTGCCTCTAATTGTTGTAATGAGCTCACAGAGAATGAGTTAATTACAACACATCATTGCCTCAGGGTCCACAGAGGGAAAAGGGACCCCTGGCACTGCCCATCCCACAGGATCAGATCCCTTTGCCACCCATTATCAGCTTTCCCAGGGCACTGATTTGCCAGAAATTCCCCTCTGGACTCTGGGAGGAGGAAATTCCCTGGCCCAGGGTGTGAAATTGCAGCAGAGGGGAAGTGGAGAAGGGTCATTAATCCATGGGATAGCTTTAATGTGGGCAGATATTTCATATTTCCCTCCTGCAAATGCTCCAGGAATATGAATGGTCTCCAGCAGGGACTGCTCTCAGAGTTATGTTTTGTTGTTGGAATGAAAATCAGGGAATGAATTTACCCTGGACACAAGGGGGTGGGCAGCAATGGGATTGCCAGCAGCAGGAATTTGTCCCTGTTGTGACAAGAATCTTCTGAATGTGACATTTCTCATCATTAACAAAAAACAAACATTTTAATTAAAAATATAAACATTTCTAACAGCTGGAGATGCTCACTTGCAATGCAGATCCCTCCAGTGCTTTTATTTGGGAAGAAAAGGGAAAATGAGCTGGTTCCAAAGGATATTTTTTTCCACTTTCATAGAATCATGAAATCATACAATGATTTAGGTTGTAAATATTCGAGGACAGCCTTGGAACAACCTGGTCCAGAGGAAGATGTCCTTGCCCATGGCAAAAGGTTGGAACAAGAAGAGCTTTAAGGTCCTTTCCAACCCAACCCAGTCTGGGGTTCTGTGATTCCAAGAAGGAGAATGCACCATGGATATTTGTCCTCATAGCTCTGGATGTTTATTAAAGATAAAGGTTGGAAAGAAAAATTTTTTCAAAGCCAACTCAACCCCAACAGGTCTGGCAGAAAGGCAAAAACCTTCAGGGACTTGAAAAATGGTTGAGTAACATTAAATTGGTGATTTTTAGATGTGAGCAGTGAGTAGAATGAATATATATCATATATTATAACACAGATATGTATGGCCTGAGTTATTTAAAGTCTTAGACTATGCATGAGTTATTTTATATTTTATATATAGCACGTGGCATTAAATAAACCCCTCAGCATCTGCCAAGAGAGCCCAAAAATTGTCTCTGGAAACAGCCCAGATCTTTTCCAGTGCCTCTATAAAGAGCACCTGCATTCAGTGGTCAGCAAATGTTGCCCAATTGATGGCAACTGTTGTCAACATCAACAAAAATAAATGGAATAATGAAATATTTCTGCTGACATTCTCAGATACAACGTGTGCAGCTTCCACCTGACCACAGATCCATGACAAGTTCCATTGGCTACAAGCTGAACAGATTTTTTTAGGGAAAAATTCTCTGGGGAGAAGCTGCCAAAACTCACATGACTCTCTTGGTGACTTCATGATTGCATTGCTGGTATTGTTCATGCTGCTTTTTAAAATGTTATCATGTTAATATTCTATTTAATAATATCATATTTTGCTCTAAAAGATAAAAATAGATTTCAAAAAGCATCAGGGGCCAATACCTCTTCTTCCACTGTAAATGTTCCCAAGCCTTAAAGAAATCCCAAGAGTGCCATCAGGAATATATGACATAAAAAAGGGGCTGGTCCTGGTGCATCTGAACTGAACTCAAAACCCTGTGGAAGGATGAGCCTCTTCCCTAAACAACTGATCCATGTGCTGATAGAAAGGAAAGGAGACAGGGAATAAATCCTGGTTTTTCCAACAGTTTTATTCATTTTGTGATTCCAAGAAGGAGAATAATACCATTTCCCTCATGGTATTATTACCAGAGATGTTTGATTTGAGCTGGGTGAAATATTCCAAGATGCCAGGATTTCCCTCTTTATTCACCACAGGAATGTGATTCCTGTTGACACGTTGGGAATCATTAGGATAAACAATCTCCTTAGGAAACCAACCCATCCTGGCCCCACATCATTGTTATGTAAGTTCTTGGTGTCCTGACAAACAAATTAATTAAATAAATAAAGGGGGGGCAAAGTCATTAAAATAATTGGCTTCCTAATTTGCTTGATCAGAAGCAGCAGCATGGATTTGATTCCCTAGGACAACGTGTCCTGCTTTGGAAAAGGAGGAAACACTCCTTGTCCTGCTCCACTGGGAGCTGCAAGCAGCACAACGGGCTCAGTCTGGCTCCCATCCCACCCCAAAAGTGCTGGGATTTGCCCAGGACAAATTCCCAGGCTTGAGGAACCCATGGATAAATGGGGAACACTCATGGAGAAGCCTCTTGACCTCCTGGGTTTGAGAGGGAACTAAAGCTGGGCTTTTATTCTGGATTTAGGATCCCCATTGGGAGCCCATGGTGTGGGAAGAAGGAGGAGCATCTCCCTGTGTGCTGCACGAGAGCTGCTCCAGCTCATTTCCAGGGATGAGCTCTGAGTGCTGCACACTCAGCCCCCATCCTTGCCTGAGCTGCTTTTGCATCAGAAGCCTCAAATTCCCCATTCCCAACTCTCCTTTTCCAGAGGTTTTTTTGCCCAGGTTGGGTAAGCCTCCCTGCAGGGGAGGATACACACAATAAACAGCTTTTGGAGGTTGATTTAATGCCTCAGTTAATAATCTATCCACAGAGGAGGTTTATGGCTGTGTCTACCACAAACTGATAAAGATTATCACGGAATTAATTCCCAACAAGTGTGTTGTTAGGCTTGGAGCCAAATGCTCTGAGTTATCAGTGTGAATAAATACTTGAGCATAATTTCTCAATGAGCCTGTCTTAAATGGACTTGTAAGGCCAAACCTCTGCAAATAAACTCCGGGAAAAGTGAAAAGAACAAACGTCACCGTGTTCTTGCATCACATCCAGCAGACCTGACGCATTTGGTGCAGGACTCAGGGTGTCTGTGATCCAGAAACACCTCCCAGATTCCCGGGAATGTGGCAGAGCTTCTCCTCTGCCCTCATCATCATCATCCTCCTTGAAGAAGGAGCGTGCAGGGAATGCTCATCCTTCTTGGTTCTTGACCTTCTGTCTTCCCACTTTCTGTCCTGCACTTCCCAGCAGAGCCCTGAGGCTTTTTATTTTCACTGAAATTCTCCTGCACTTTCATTTTCAGTGAAATTCCCTCCTTTCCTGCTGCCTCTTTCGAAGGAGTCACCAGCTCAAAGAGCCTCTGAAGCTCCAGGGGCTGCTGGTGAGCACAGAGTTCAAAAGCAGCCAGAAACCTCTGGGCATTGGCCAGAACGATTTTCTGTTTGTGCAAGTGACAGAAGAGTTTCCATCATCTGTTGAAAAATGATCCTAAAAATAACTTTCCCTCGAGTGCTGCACAGCCACAGAGCTGTGCAGTGGACATTGGGTGCTGGCAGCTTGGGGACCTTCACCTGGGGGAGGAAGAGGAAGGGATTCAAAAACAGGGAAAGGCCAGGACCTTTCAAATACTCCTTGGAATACTTCCAACACTTCTTCTTTCCAGCTCATCTCCTCCCTGGGTTGCATCTCACAGTGTCAGGACCACATTCTTGCTGTCCTTATGGAAAAATCTTGCATTTCCTTTGCTCTGGATTCTGCACGAGTTTATCCAACCCTCCTCCTTCCAGGAAAAGTCACTCTGCTGCTGCTACAGGGGAGGAGCCCCAGGATGCTGCAGTGAGGCTGCAAGAAAACCTTTGGGAGCATTTTGGAGATTTGGAAGCACCTCCAGCCTCTGTTTGAGCTAAAGGCTCCTTCTTCATGGTGCTGGAACAGTAGAGTGGGTGCTGTCCTGCCTGGGTGCAACAGGGGATCCCAAAAAACCATCTGTAGGTTCCTGGAGGGACCATGGCTCCAAAGAGGAGGGTGGAGGTGGTGGGACAGAGAAATATCCCTGGGCTAATGGTTTTTTACAGCAGGGCTTCACCAGCACTCTCAGAAGTCAGCACATGATTTATGAGGAGATGGGAACGGGGCCAGGCTGGGCCCAGTCCCACTGTGGAACTGGTTCCTACATCTCAAACAAACCAGTCAGAGAAAAGCATCTCATCTTTGTGTTGGAAGGAATCCCAGGGCAAGGTCTGTTTGCCTGGCTGTGGAAAATGTGCCTGAGGAGGACGTTGGGCAGGGGAGTGGCAAAAAGTCAATGTTTTGGGGCAGGAGGGAGCCAGCTGACACCTCCATCTGTCCAGCAGGGCAGGCCGTGGTGCCATGGGCCATAATTCTGCTTCAGGGCTGGGGAAAGCAGTGCCTGTCCCCAAAAAGGACACAAAAGGATGCTGGAGACACCCAGACACACATAAAATGTGGGATGTGGTTCCAAGCCTGGAGCTGGCAGGAGAGAGGAGCTCAGATTTGGCCAGTCCTGGTGATCTCAGCCTTTGGAGAGGGCAAATGTTGATGTTCCTCTGCTTTGAGGGGGAAAATTGTTTGTGGAGCCCACCAAGGCTCCCAGTGCAGCTTCCTCAGGGTTTGAAAGAGGCTGAAGCTGTGACAGCACTGCCATCAACTGCAAGAGAAAAATTACTGTTCAGGTAAGCAAAAAATGTAACAAAACCATAGCAAAATCCTGGTGGCATCACCAAGGTAAGCAAGGAGCAAGGAATGAGCATGGAAAATGTAAAAGTGGGCAAGAAGAGGGCTCTTCCCTGTGGGAATCCTGTGGGCTCTTCCCTGTGAGAATCCTGTGAGTCACATCAGGCAGTTCACAGTTGCTCTCAACAGGAGTTTCTCACCAAGACTATCTCCCTTCTTCACTCATAAAATTGTAATTTAAAAGAATTTTTAAATACTTTTAAACGTCCCTGACTGCCCACACCTCGTTCTTCTGCCTCAGCCTGGAATGACCTCGGCAGCCCTGGCAGCACCTCCTGCCCCAGGAGGAGCAGGGAACTTTTATGGCCTGTTTCAGGCAGCAATAAAATGTTTCACACCTGGATTTTGGATGCCTGACTGCTGGAAAATGCTTGGGAAAGCCCTGGTGAAGCCTTTGATGATGGCTATTTTGAGGCATTGCTGAGTGCTCTCCAACAAACCTTGGTTGCATCAAAATAAATAAAGCGGCAAAATATTTGTGATGTCGTTATTGCCTTGAAGGGAGAGCTCTCCAAGCTCTGCTGAGGGCACTTTGCAGAAGTTTCCAGAGGCTGAAGGTGGCAAAAGGCTCCAGAGGTGTTTTTTGTTGCTGGAATGGCTCCCGAGGTACTAAAAACCACCTGGGACTCATCCCTGAGCAAACACCAACCCCACTCCCTGTGACAGCCCAGCCGGGAATTCTGCAGCACAGGGCAGCCTCTGGAGCACTTGTCCAGCATTCCTGACATCCAGCTGCTGTTCCTGGCAGTGCTGGTGGTGTTTTAGGAATTCCCTGCTGTTTGGAGGGGATTTCAGCAGAAAACAGGGCACCAAGGGCAGCAGTTTTGGGTATTCAGTCAGGTTTAATGCTGTGAACACTCTGGATGTGAGTTAAAAGGTTTGAGAGAGCACAGCTGGGAACAGGGTGTTCAGCATCAACCAAAATTGAGAAGGTGAAGGTAAAAATTCGCTAATATTTTTTTAAACCAAAAAACTGATTCCCAAATAAACCAAACCCCTCCCTGGTCAAATCCAAGGTGTTACAGCAGCCTTGAGACATTTCAAATTTTAATATTAATACAAAAATTTACCATAAGCTCTTATGGAAGTTGAGGCAGCAGCAAATTTCATTCTGGCTTAAACTCAACTCGGTGACACATTCCCATGGCAGGGGACACATCCCAGTGAGGCTGAGCTGGGAGAAAATCACATTTTTAATTCCTCTTGGCATTGCAGTGCTGCTGGTTGCCAATGGAAAACCTGCTGGAAAATGGCATCACCAGTGGCCAGAGCCCAATCCCAGTCTGTCAAACCAGTTTGCCAGCCTGTTACTGGGAGCAGTTTTCTATCTGTAAATCTATCTGTCTTTCAACCCTGAAATTTTTGGATACCAAAACAAAAGATAATAAGTAGGCTCTAATTTGACACCTGCAATCAGCTAGGAGCATAAATTTTCCCCAGCAGCATTTAAATTTCCATGCACCCTGTATTTTCCTGACTAATTGAGAATCAAAATTTCTTCTCCAAACGGGTTTTGATGAAAGCAGCTTGGCTGATTTCTTTAATTAGTGGCAATCATGCAGAATTGTATTTAAAATGTACAAATAGCAAAGACTGGGGGACTCATCTTGAGCCAGGGGCACATTTGGTGATTCTAAATGTGGAAGTTTCTTTGCTCACAGGTGAAATGGGATTTTGGCTCAGTTCTGGGGACCAAATCCAGCCCTTTTTGTAGGGGACATCCAGTGCTGGAAGGGCTGAGCCCTGCCCAGGGCACCTCCCTCCTTGGGGCTGCAGAGCCTGAACATCCCCAGGAGCATCCCAGACCAGCCCAAACCTCCTTCCCTTTCATGAGAACCAAAGCAAATCTTTGCCAAGTTAGTTATCCTCCCAGGAGATTCATTACCAGCCAAAAAAAGAGGTTTTAAAGCTGCTCCTGTTGCCAAAGTGCAGAGCAGTGTTTGTGTGGAGGTTGTGCTGACACCTTAATGGGCTGCTGCTCATCTCTGGGATCTGTGGGACTGGGAACACTCTGCTCTTCACATCCCAATTTAGGGGAATTAGTCCTTCATTTGCCTCCATAAATGATGTTTTTTTCCTCTCGGGTTGCATCACTTTGGATGAGATCCTCCACAAGAGAGGAGGCAGGGAGCTTGTTCAGCTGCTTCTACGAGGGGGAAGGAGCCTGGATGAGTTTGGAAAACCAAACTGGCTGTGCCCAGCTGTGACAGTGGTCACAGGGGTCTGAGGATGAGGGAGGAGATGAGGATCTGACTCCATGTTTCAGAAGGTTTGATTTATTATTTTATGATATATATTACATTAAAACTATACTAAAAGAATAGAAGAAAGGATTTCATCAGAAGGCTGGCTAAGAAAAGAATAATAAGGAATGATCACAAAGGTTTGTGGCTCGGCTCTCTGTCCAAGCCAGCTGGGCTGTGATTGACCATTAATTATAAACATCCAACATGAGCCAATCCCAGATGCACCTGTTGCATTCCCCAGCAGCAGATAATCAATGTTTAGATTTTGTTCCTGAGGCCTCTCAGCTTCTCAGGAGGAAAAATCCCAAGGAAAGGATTTTCCATCAAAGATGTCTGTGACACACAGCAGTGCTTTAGGGACAGAGCACAGCAACAGCTCCTCCTTCTCTCTCCCATCCCTTGGGAGCAGCCAGCCCATCTCCTCCAAATCCCTGCTGAGCTCTGTTCATTCCCTTTTCCTCATTTTTTTGGGGAAAAAAATTGCCCAATCCTGACCATCCCTCAATTTGAGCAGCTGATATCCAGCCCTGCCTGTACTGTTGGATTTTTGCAGTGTGGGAGGGTGTGGTGCTGTTGAAACTCTTTCTATTCCTTCACCAGCATCCAATTTATTTAAAAAATAAACAAAAAATCCATATGAGGCACAATAGATTGTTTAATCAGCAGAGAGCTGGTTAGCAAAGGAAAATGGGTGGCTGAGCCAGGCTCAAAATTGTTGGAAACAATTCAGGGATTGCACTGGAAGGAAAATACCCCAGGGCAGATGTGACCAGAGGGGGATGGAATTCAGATTCTGCTCAGTTCTCTGAATAAATGAGGAGTTTCTGAGTGGGTGCTCCAAGAAACAGAGAGGAGCTGTAAATAAAAGTACTGAGCCACCTTTCCCATTGGGAGCTGGCTTCCCTTGGGGGTGTTTGATGGGATAAGCTGAGATAAGGGCTGTGTGTGTGTCAGAGGATAACTCACCCTCACTCCCATGAAACCCCTGGATGCTTTCATCTCCCAGCTGGGATAACAAAGTCCCAAAGGATCCAGGGACAACCTTTTCAAGCACAGGTGCTGCAGGGAAGGGATGCAGCCCCAGATCTCTGCTGCATCCATGGACAGCTGCTCCTGTTTTGTAACATTTCCATGGTTTCTCCTCAGATTTTGAAACGTTTTTTAAACCTTCAGCATTTCTTTCAGAAACATGCACAGCTCCTGCACCCCAAGTTTGGTTGGCTTCAGGGAGTCCTGGAGCAGCCCAGGGATGCACATGGAGAAATTCTGACATGGAATTCACCATGGTGAATAACCCCAGGGTGATAACACCCTGGTGATAACAGCAGGAACCACTGAGGTTTCAGGAAATCAGCACCAAATTGACTTTTGTGCCTCTTCATCATCATCATCCCTTCCACAGAGGGGTCTGAGCACGGGCAGGGATGAGTCTGGGACAGAGGGCCAGGGTGGGGATGGTTGGCAGAGCTCTGCAGGAGGATTTTACACCATAACTGCACATTCTGCTCAGAGTTTGGCATGTTCAGCCCTCTCCAGCACCTCTGGCACTCTGCAGAGCAAAGCAAGAGGTGCCAAACTCATGATGGCTCCTTTGGATGCCCAGGGAGAGCCAAGGAAAAGCAACCAGCCACAAAATTCCTTCATGAGGATCTTTTTTCTTGGCTGGGAGTGGAAACTAGGAGAAGCTTTGTGGGATGGGGCTGCCAGAACAAGCTGCATCCATCAGCAGCTCCATTTTCCCTGGAGGAAGGGGCAGCTGTTAATTTATTTATTTGTCTCTGCTCCATGAATTGGATTAGGGAAAAAGCCTGGAAAAAGCAGGACAAAGTGCCCCCTGCACATGGTGATGAACACAGAGATGAAGGATTTATGCTTGAAGCAGTGGAAGAATTCCAAAGGTGTTTTCATATTCTGCATCCTGCCTTTCATGCCTTCAGCAGTAGGAAAAATGTTGTCTTTACATTTCTGCCTGGAAAAACAATTAGGAATGTTGATTGCAGTGCCCAGGAGGTGCAACAGGGGCTGGCCAGGAAGGGATTTTCTCTGCTTGTAAACAGGAAGACTCAACTTTTCCCAACATTCTCCACAAAGGTGGCAGGAGGATTCCAAGGAAAATGGGATTGCAGTGGGAAAAGCAGCATAAGGACGAAATGAAAATAGGGAGACACAAAGCAAAGGCACCATCCTGGAGCAATCTCTGCTGAGGGGAAAAGAAGGGTGGTGGCACCTCAGCTGCTCTTTGGAAGTTCTCCAGTATTTTCCCAACACCCAGGAGCATCCAACATCCTCTCCCCTCCCTAAACCAGAATTTTCATGGGCAGAAATCTGAGTTAGACCCAGAGCTCTGTGCCCAGCTCAGCTCCATCATTACACACTGATGGGATCCCATAGAAAGGGATATTTGGGGAGGAAATTCCTCATTGCTCAGGTTAGAACTGTGGAACTCAGTGTTTCTCCTCAGGTTTTGACATGGTTGTTAAACCTTGAGCATTGCTTTCAGAATTATGGCTTTTATGTAAAAAATGTGACAGATTTTCCTGATTTCAGGTCTCCACCTTCATCCCTGTGCTGAGTGCAGCATGATGCACACACTGGGAATGTGAACTCTGCCTCTGCAGGCTCTCAAAGCACCTGAATTTATTTAATTAATTAATTTTTTTTTTTCCTGCACAATTTATGTAACCTGGCCCATGATTTTCACTGCCAACAGTTCCCTGTGGAAATACAGGTTATCTGGTTGTCTCTGGTTAACTTGTGTGCAAAAACAAAAGGTGAAGTTGAAAGTTTTGGGTCTCCTTTTGTGCTGCTTTTCAGGTCACTTCTCCTTGGCTCCTGCCAGGACACAGGGAACTAGGGCAGGGCAAGTGGAAAACACCAAGCAAGTCATTTCCCCTGGCTTTGCTTCACTGTTCCCATCAGGAAAAGGGGAAAGAGGAATATTAAATTCTCTTTGAGGGGATAATGAGCTGGCTGCAGGATCCTGAGCTGGCAGTGGCTGGCCAGCCCATGTGTTATTATTTAATATTGCACAAACAAAGCCATTTCCCAGGGGTCTTTAGGATAACATCACCTTTTAGTGAGTGTTAATTGACTTTCACCCAATTTGTGCCTGCATCCCTTCATTAACACCATAACCACACGGCCTGAACCTTCAGCAAATGTTTGGAAAGCCAAGTTTCCGTTCTGTCCTGCCTGCCAGCAGTGTTTTGTCCCTTTCTGCAGTGATTCAGAGCCTGTTCCTGTCCTGGCACTGCCAGCCCTGCGATGCTCTGGGAGCAGCTCTGCCCTCCAGCCCCTGCCAGGCAGGAACTGCTCCCAAAGCTGGCCAGGGACTGAATCCCCTCCAGTGCCCAGGCAGGGCAGGAGCAGAGGATGCTGTGCCACAGGCCAGGTTTGTGATGGAGTCAGAGCCTGGAGAGGCAGATCCTAAAGGATCTGGGAGCCATTGCCATCCCAAAGGATCCGGGTGCCATCACCATCCCAAAGGATCCGGGTGCCATCGCCAACCTCTTGTCACCAGAGCCACTGGGAGTTGTTGGCAGGGAAATTCTGGGTCAGGTCACAGAAATTCTGCAGGAAAAGCAGATTAAAAGTTATTGAAGAGCCCCACTGAGGTTCTTTGAGAGCCTGGAGAGGCAGATCCCAAAGGATCCAGGTGCCATCGCCATCCCAAAGGATTCAGGTGTCATTGCTCTCCTCTCGTCACCAGAGCCACTGGGAGTTGTTGGCAGGGAAAATTGTGGGTCAGATCACAGAAATTCTGTCTGAAAAACAGATTAGAAGTTTTTCAATAGCCCCACTGAGGTGCTTTGAGACCCTGGAGAGGCAGATCCCAAAGGATCCTGGTGCCATTGCCATCCCAAAGGATTCAGGTGTCATTGCCCTCCTCTCGTCACTAGATCCACTGGGAATTGTTAGCAGGGAAAGTTGTGGGTCAGGTCACAGAAATTCTGCAGGGAAAACAGATTAGAAGTTATTCAACAGCCCCACTGAGGTGCTTTGAGAGCCTGCAGGGACAAAATTCACATTCCCAGTGTGTGCATCGTGCTGCTTTCAGCACAGGGATGAAGGTGGAGACCTGAAATCAGGAAAATCTGTCACATTTTGGCTCTGTCACATGAGCCCTTTGGGCCATGGCCACACTGGATGAACACAGATTTCCTGTAGGGATATTTGGCTGTTTTGCTGTTCCCCCTCCTGCTTGGAGCAGCCCCAAGCTTTTGGAGGATGTCCTGGAGCACCAGGCACAGGGACAACATCCAACTGCAGAGAAACCCCTGGGAAAGGGCTGTTCATTCAGGGACATGCCCTCGTTTGTAACTTTTGGTGTTTATTCAGGGCCATGCCCTTGTTTGTAACTTTTGGGCAAGCTCAGATGCCTCCAAGTCCTGGGATTCCAACCAGCACTTCCTGAACAGGGCACGGAGGTGTCCTGGCACCAAGGGGAGCTGCCCACAAAGGAACATCCCCGTGGAGAAACTGAGACTCTTTGTGTGCTCCTGGCACAGCCCTTGCCCTTTTCATGGGGCTTTTTCTTCCCTTCCTGGCATTCTGAATTTCCTTTGCCCTGGGAAGAGCCAGAGGAGCTTCTGCCAGCTTGAAGTAGGGTTGTACCCCAGGGTTGCTGGGGGGAGAAAATGCATTTACACCAAACCCACATACCCAGGCTCAGGAGTGAAATAACTCATGCCTTGGGTGATCAGAAATGAGATTATGGTCTGAAGGCATTTCTGGGTCATACATTATGGATTCAGAGGAGTCAGCAAGGGCTGGGCTCTTCAGGAACTTTCTGGAACTACCAGTGCACTTCCAAGGCTTTTGTTGAATCCCCACAGCTTTGAAGGAAGTGAATTCAGTGCAGGAGGTAAAACTGTCAGGAAAGGCTCCTGAGGCTTTCAGAAAAGCCTGTCTGAGTATTTAACTGGAGCTCGTGGTTTGTGCAGCTCCTGCAAGAACAAGGAAGGATTTAGGATAGGGAACACTGTGCAGGTCCCTGGAGCTCAGTGTCAGAGCTGTTGCAGCAGGATAATTCCCTTCCCTCCCCTTCCCTGGCCTGCTTTAGACACATATTACAGTCTAATCCTCAGTATTCCTTTTTTCTTCCCTGTCCCACAAATACAAAGGTTCAGGATTTAGGACTGTGAGATTCAGTGGGCTTGAAAGGAGCTTGCCTGGAGAGTGAGACACACAGCAAAATGTCAAGGATTCACTTGAAATCCCATCTAATCAGGCCTCCTGCCAAGCCCATCCAAAGCACCAGGAGCTTTTCTATCGACTCTAATGGGCTTTGGGAAATGCTCTGTGGCACAGCAGGGAGCTCTTGTCTGGCAGAACAAGAGCTCCTGAAGAATGATGGGGTGTGGGGGCAATCCAGGCGGCCCTTGGTGGCCTTTATTCCCTGGTGCTCACTGGTTTCCTTCTCCAGAGGAGGAGCAGAGGGGCTCTGCTGAGAAAAGGCTGCACAGGGACTGGGATGGGGCTGCTCTGATGCCACAGTGGGGGAGAAATTCTGGAAAACAGGCAGGAGATGTCTTCCCAATTATCCCTGCTGCTTCATTTGGATGAAATTCATGAGCTGTGCAAGGGAAAAGCCAAGGTGTTTTATGCCAGGCTGTGGATTTGGAGCTGGGCAGAGTTCCCATGAAGGGCTGCAGCCCCAGTGCCACGTGGAATAAAAACAATGGGAGAGCCTGGAAAAGGGCTGTGCGTGCCTGGTTTGTACCCTTGGAATTATGATTCAGTCCTCTGCCACTGCTGATGTCAAAAGATCATTTCCAGCAGCATCACAGAGCTTATGAAACATCCCCATTTCCCCAGGAAAAGCAGCACAGAACTCCTGTTCTTTGTGCCTTCTCTGAACTCACTGCAGAGGTCAAGTGGAGCAGGAGCTGTGGACACCTTCCCTGGATGGGGACATTCCTCCAGAATTCAGGGATATTTACAGCCCATACCCAGGGACAGGAGAGGGCTTGTTTTAAAGGAAAATAGGCGGGGACAAGCAGAAATATTTGGGAGACTCTGCTTCCTTCAAATTCCAGAGGCTACCAAGGAGGAAAGCTTCTTTTTAAGGCCTCTATCCCACAAATATCCCAAAAATATGCAGGGAGGTGAAGCAGTGGAAATACATCCTGGAAATTTGTTTGTGAAGTACCTTGGAGTGACACAAACTTCTCCCTGGAGCCCAATGTTCCCAGAGTTGTTATCAGCTGCCTGGCTATCAAATAATCAGGAGAGGCAAAGAGGAGAATGCTGGCTCCTGGCATGAGAAGTGATGACCCAGCTGAGCATCCCATTTGCTGGGAGAAGGAGAGGCCTGATCCCTTGGGACAGAGGGAAAGGAGGGCTCCAGAAATCTTCCCAACAATGCAGACGATTCCCAGTTTGGATTTGTGGGGTTTTTCCCCACCCACACAAACTGGCAGTGGCTGGTGGGAGGACAGTCCATGTGGAGGCTGCTGGGGAAGGATTGGAAAGTGGAAGAAGAGGGAATATGTTGGGAAGAAAAGGGAATATGAGCCAGAGGGAGAAATCTCAAGGAAAAGGACAGTAAGGAACTGCAGGAAAGCAGGGAAAGAGCAAAACCAGGATCAGATGAACAACATGCTCAGTGGGAGGAACATCTGGAGAAACAGAGGGAGAAAGGAGGAACCTCACCCTGGATCCCCTTGGACACTGCCAGAACCAGCAGGGATTTGGGAAGGGCAGGTCCCAGGGCTGTGGATGCAGCAGAGTGGGGGCAGATGGAATGTGCATCCCACTGCCAGGAGTGTGGGCAGCTCCAGCCCTGCGGGTGAGGGCACTGCAGAGCCCACTGAGAGCTCCAGAGGAAGGGAGACAAGGAGAACACCACAGGGAAGGAAACAGGGAGAACCCCAAAGGGAAGAAAACAAAGAGAACCCCAAAGGGAAGAAAACAAAGAGAACCCCAAAGGGAAGAAAACACAAAGGAGAGCAGCAAAGGGAAGAAAACAAAGAGAACACCAAAGGGAAGAAAACAAAGAGAACCCCAAAGGGGAGAAAGCAAAGAGAACCCCAAAGGGGAGAAAACAATGAGAACACCAAAGGGAAGAAAACACAAAGGAGAACAGCAAAGGGAAGAAAACAAAGAGAACAGCAAAGGGAAGAAAACAAAGAGAACACCAAAGGGAAGAAAGCAAAGAGAACCCCAAAGGGAAGAAAGCAAAGAGAACCCCAAAGGGAAGAAAACAAAGAGAATCCCAAAGGGAAGAAAACAAAGAGAACCCCAAAGGGAAGAAAACAAAGAGAACACCAAAGGGAAGAAAACAAAGAGAACACCAAAGGGAAGAAAACAAAGAGAACAGCAAAGGGAAGAAAACAAAGAGAACAGCAAAGGGAAGAAAACACAAAGGAGAACAGCAAAGGGAAGAAAACACAAAGGAGAACAGCAAAGGGAAGAAAGCAAAGAGAACAGCAAAGGGAAGAAAACAAAGTCACCGCGATTCCTCGGCACTTCAAAGCCCCGAGCCACGCCCGGCCGTTGTTGCTGCTCGGGCCGGGAGCCAGCGCTGCAATGAAAAAAAGTTTTTAAAATAAAGAAAAGTTGCTTCATCGTGTTCTGCTCCAAACCTGGGCTAACCCTGCCAATCCAGCACCTCAGAGACAGGGAGAGGAGAAAGACTCAGAGCTGTGTCTCCAAACACATCTCAGGGACATCAGACCATGTTCAAAGGTGACATTTGTCCTTTACATCACCTCCGTGTCACCATTTAGCACCCAAATGATTTTTTAAGATTTTCTAAGCCTGCTGATGTTTACGTTCTTGTAATGAACTTTCTCACACACTTTCTGTAAATAACTCATTGTTTTGCATTCTTTATGGAGGAAATTTGATGGACTGTTGGTTTGTCCAGTGTCATTGCAGAGGTGGCACTGTCACCCTCCAATCCACTGTCACTTCTGGAAATCTATAAATGTTGGAGTCAGAAAATAAACTTCCCTTTTTACCTTAAAAACAGCAGCGTGTCCAGGTCGTGTTATTTCGTGTCTTTTAGTGACACCCAAACCCATGAAAATTCCAAGTTCCCAGGCTGCTGGTGCACCCCAGAAAATTCCACCTCACAGCAAACTTGTGGAGTGGCTGGAGTTGAATTTAGGGAAGAATTTTTTGGAAGAGAAGAGTTGGAAAGCTGCTCTTGAAGGAGTTGACAGAGAAATTGGGAGTCCAGAGTTTGGTAAATATAAAAAAAAAAAAATTAAAAGTCTGACTCATATTCACAAATGAGTAAATTTAAACTGCTGCCATTATTCTCAGAAGTCTCAAGAGGACTCACATGGAAAACTGCAATGAAAAGCTTCTAAATGGTGGCATCAATTATTCATTTTATTAAAATGTGCGCCTGCAGAGCAGCACTCAGAGCTGCTGCAGGTTTTCAGGCTGGGCTTGGAGCACCCTGCTGCAGAGGAAGGTATGGGGGCTGGAAGGAGCTGATCTTTAAGATCATTCCAAGATTCTGAGATTCCAGGAACCAACCAGCAGAGGAGCCAAGAAGAGGTGAAGCCATTTTTGCCATGGTCCTGCAGTTTGCCACACGTGGGATATCAACAGAGCAGCAGCTGGGATGCTGTGACTTGTCCTTGTGCTCTGGGGCTCCTAAATCCTCACTTTGGGCTGTGGGGGCAGTGGGAGATGGGGCTGTGTGGTGGTGTTTGCAGGGGTTCCAGGATGAGGGAAGAGATGAGAATCTTGCTTCGATGTTTCAGAAGGCTGATATATTATATTATATTATATTATATTATATTATATTATATTATATTATATTATATTATATTATATTATATTATATTATATTATATTATATTATATTATATTATATTATATTATATTATATTATATTATATTACATTATATTATACTATATTGTATTATATTATATTATATTACATTACATTATATTACATTATATTACATTATATTACATTATATTACATTATATTATATTACATTATTACATTACATTACATTATATTATATTATATTATTACATTACATTACATTATATTATATTATTGTATTGTATTGTATTATATTATATCTATACTAAAAGAGTAGAAGAAAGGATTTCATCAGAAGGCCAGCAAGGAATAGAAAAGAATGATAATAAAATCTTGTGACTGACCAGAGAGTCTGAGCCAGCTGGAGTGTGATTGGCCATTAATTAAAAACAACCACATGAGAGCAATCCCAGATGCACCTGTTGCATTCCACAGCAGCAGATAACCATTGTTTAAATTTATTTTCTGAGGCCTCTCAGCTTCTCAGGAGAAAAAATCTTAACAAAAGGATTTTTCATAAAATGTGTCTGTGACAGGGCCGTTCCCAGCTCCACGTCCACCTTTGTGTGGTTTGGGGCTTTTGGAGCCTCCTTTTCTGCTGTCATCCATCACCTGCACAGGGGTTGTGTCACCCCAAGTGCTGTGACAGCATGGGGCTGGCTCTGCCTCCTGCTCTGTGCAGCTTTGGGCACCACAAAATAAATATATATCAAGGTATTTCTGTCCAAAAAACCTTGTGCAGGTGCTGAAAGCCCAGCCTCGAGTGCAGCCTCCTCTGCCCAGCCCCATTTATCCCCAGAGCAGCGGGATGGGGATTTGGGGTCCGAGGTGCAGCTTCCCCAGGGGAGGTGGCAAACCCTGGGATCAGCCCTGAAATGAGCCCAGCTTGGATTGCTGTGACTCAGAGGTGTGAGTAAATGTGAGAACACTCTGCAGCACGGCTCCTCTGATGGGAACACTCCCTCTTTCACACGCTTCAGAGGTGATTCTTTAAAAAAAATAAAATCTAAAGGAGCGGAATATGAGCAACAGCCGAGGAATTTATTTGCCCGTGTGCTTCCCACCTCTCTCTCTCACCTCTGTTCTCCTGCAGCTTTGCCCGTGGAGCAGATCTGGGTGGAGTGGAGGGAATAAAGGTAATTTTCTTCAGGGAATCTGTGGTTTTTCACATGGAGTGGCTGCACTTGCACTCTTTGTTCAGTGAGGGAGGAAGACAGAGCTCAAAGAGAGTGACAAGGATAAAAAAGCAGATTAATGTTCCTGAAGCAGCATCTGCTCCAAGGAAAAGGCTGTAGAGATCTTAGCTAAATATTCCTGGACATGTGTCTGTAAATGGGACTGGACTTTAGAGGGAAATCATTATGGGATTGAGGGAGAACACAGCAAAACAGGAGTGGGGTGATGGAGAGAGCCTGGGAAAGGATGTCCCTGGAAAAACACTGCCTGTGCCTCAGCCCTGGCTCAAAACCAGCTCCAAAAGGGAGTTTGGGTTCCTGATGTCCCCCAGGAGAGGTTGGGTGTGCCTGGTGCCAGGGCTGGTACCAGATTCTTATTTAAACAAATCCCCCAGCAGTGACACCTCTTTGCCAGCTGCCAGGCTGAAATTCTCCTGTTCTGAACTCCTCACGTGTGAAACATCAAAAGCAAGAGCAAGGACTCTCCATCCCAGCTAAATCCAGCCTGGCAGAAACCAGCCCAGGTGTGAGCACAGAGGACAAGGCTGTGCACAGGTATCTGGGTGGAGCTGGGCTTGGGGATTAGCTGAGATCAGCTCCAGCAGTGACTCCAGGCCAGCAGGAGCTGATTCTGTGCCTGAGACCTGTGAGAACCAGCTGGGAGTGGCTCAGGCAGGCAGGATCCCTTTGGAAACCATCACACTTCACTTCCCTGCAATGCTGGGCTAGAGGCTGAAAGCAAAACTGCCCAGCTGAGGGGGCAGCCCTGGCACCTGGGACACCCCTGGCACCTGGGACACCCCTGGCACCTGGGGCATCCCTGGCTGGCATCACCCAGATCAAGAGCTCTCATTTGTCACCCAAAATAGAGCATGGGAATGATCTTGGGGGCACCTGTGATACCTTTATCCAAGGCTGTGGGAGAGCACAACATCCTGGAGAAAAGGAGAAAGAGAGAAAAGGAGAACAGGAGGCTCAGGGGGCCCTTGTGGCTCTGCACAGCTCCTGACAGGAGGGGACAGCCAGGGGGGCATCCAGGATGAGAGGGAACGGCCTCAGGCTGGGCCAGGGCAGGCTGAGGGTGGGCACAGCAGGAATTTCCCCATGGAAAGGGGGCTCAGGGCAGGCTCAGGGTGGGCACAGCAGGAATTTCCCCATGGAAAGGGGGCTCAGGGCAGGCTCAGGGTGGGCACAGCAGCAATTTCCCCATGGAAAGGGGGCTCAGGCACTGGAACTGCCCAGGGAGGGTTGGAGAGCCCATCCCTGGAGGTGGCACTGGGTGCTCTGGGTTGGGGACAAGGTGAGGATCAGGCACAGCTTGGATTTGATGGGCTTGGAGAGCTTTTCCAACCTAAATGATTCTGGAATTCTGGGAAGTGCCACTTTTGGGTGTCACTGAGCCTGTGCTGGCAGTGGGATAGGAGACAGAGCAGGCACTGGAAGGTTCTGTGAGACCTTGGAGACACCAGTGAGAAGAAGGCCAGAGAAACACAATAATTGGGAGTAAATGGAAATAAAGGGGAAGGCTCAAGCTGCTGAGACATGAAGAGAAGTGGAAGTGGCACAAATTAGGCAGTGACTAATAGGACACTGCAAACAGAAGGAGGGTCACACACCAACAAGGAAAGGAAAGCAATTAGGGGGATCGTTAAGAGAAATGGAATGACTAATTGAAGGAAAGTGTCAGCTGAATGTCAGGAAATAATTCCTAAGTGGGAGCAGCTCAGGGCTGTGGAACAAGCTCGAAATGAGATTTCCTGAGCTGTTCAACCCTGAGTCAAACACTCAGAATCCACCACTGACCTGGCAAGAGCCCAGGCCTGAGCTGCTTCCATCGGAGCCTCTGCTCTTGGCCCAGTTGTTTCAAAAACAAAAATGATGTTCAAGCCCATAAAACACGGTTAAATTTCCACTCAGCCTTCACCACAGGAATCCTTCGTTCCTTGAAACCCCTGGTCAGGCACAGACCTTTGGTTGCATAAAACAGCCATGGAAAGATCTCCAACACTGATTGAGCGTGTTTGCCTCGAACCCTTTCTTCTCCTGAAGTTCATAAAAAGCCAAACAACCTCAAATCCTGATTTTATCTTTATTGTCCTCCCTGGAAGGTGCAGTCTTTTTCTGATTCATTTACTCCTGTGAGCAGTGCCAGCTTGGTCCCTGAACTGCCTGTCTAGGAAGCTGCTGGATGGATGGATGGATGGATGGATGGATGGATGGATGGATGGATGGATGGATGGATGGATGGATGGATGGATGGATGGAGGGATGGATGGATGGATGGATGGATGGATGGATGGATGGATGGATGGATGATAGATGGATGGATGGATGGATGATGGAGGGATGGATGGATGATGGATGGATGATGGATGGATGGATGGATGGATGGATGGATGATGAATGGATGGATGGATGGATGGATGGATGATGGATGGATGGATGGATGGATGGATGGATGGATGGATGGATGGATGATGGATGGATGGATGGATGGATGATGGATGGATGGATGGATGGATGATGGATGGATGGATGGATGGATGGATGGATGGATGGATGGATGGTTGATGGATGGATGGATGGATGGATGATGGATGGATGATGGAGGGATGGATGGATGGATGGATGATGGATGGATGGATGGATGGATGGATGGATGGATGGATGGATGGATGGAGGGATGGATGGATGGATGGATGGATGGATGGATGGATGGATGGATGGATGATAGATGGATGGATGGATGGATGATGGAGGGATGGATGGATGATGGATGGATGGATGGATGGATGGATGGATGGATGGATGGTTGATGGATGGATGGATGGATGGATGATGGATGGATGATGGAGGATGGATGGATGGATGATGGATGGATGGATGGATGGATGGATGGATGGATGGATGGATGGATGGAGGGATGGATGGATGGATGGATGGATGGATGGATGATAGATGGATGGATGGATGGATGATGGAGGGATGGATGGATGATGGATGGATGATGGATGGATGGATGGATGGATGGATGATGGATGGATGGATGGATGGATGGATGGATGGATGGATGGATGGATGATGGATGGATGGATGGATGATGGATGGATGGATGGATGGATGGATGGATGGATGGATGGATGGATGATGGATGGATGGATGATGGATGATGGACGCATGGATGGATGATGGATGGATGGATGATGGATGGATGGATGGATGGATGATGGATGGATGGATGGGTGGATGGATGGATGGATGGATGGATGGATGGATGGATGGATGGATGGATGATGGATGGATGGATGGATGGATGGATGGATGGATGGATGGATGGTATCTTCAGGACACAGCACAGCAGCTCAGGGGGTCCCTGCTCCTGATGCCCTGCTGCTGATCCTGCAGCTCCCAGGGACGAGGGTCAAAATTCCACCTGGGCTGCAGTGGCCTCTGAATTCCTGAGTGTCCCAGCATCCCTGAATTTGCAGTGAACCTCAGGGGAGGACTCAGCCTGTGCTGAGCTCTGATTTATCCTCAATTTTCACCTGGTTTCCCTCAGGAGAAGATCAAAGTGGTGATAGCAGCACTCATCTGTGAGATCCACACAAACCTTCAGCTGTTTGCCTCTGTCCTTTGACCAAAGATGAATTGTTCATTCTCCCTTTAATGCCAAAACTCACTGGATATTGCCCAAACCCATTTGAAATTAAAAAAAAAAACCATTTAAACGGTTTTCTACTTCATCCCTGCATGACTTGGTCTCCAGGATCTACAGAAGTTTCTGCATTAAAGATGTTGTTAGGAAAACTAATCCACAAACACCAGAGGTTTATGTCCAAAGAGGAGACAGAGGAGTCCTTTCTGCCTTTATTCCAATAGAGGGAGATGCCATGGGGCATCCCCTGGGGTCTCTCACATTTTTGGAGGATGCAGCCTCCTTTTTATCCCAATTTCCAGCCACATTTCCCTCCTCCCTTTCCCCATTTCTGAGGTACTTGAGAGGTTCAGACTTCCCAGAACACCTGATCCCAAAGATTCCCCTCTAATGTATAACCCTCCCTTTTCACTTTTAATTCTTACAGAATTTAGGGGTTTTTCTTCTCCATTGTTTCGTTCATCTCTCAACGCCTAATTTCATTTCTCAGCAAACCTAAAGTTTATGTGTAAAATCAAATATCTTTTTCCATTCATCAATCAGTGGAATCCTTGTTTATTTACTATTTATATTTATTGTTTATTTACCTCCCAGTGCTGGTTTTATCCGCCAGCAGCCCCACAGCTTGTTCGGAATGACAAATCCACCATTCCTCTCAAAGTGAAGGAATTTCTTCCTGACTTTTCCAAGCCCACAGGCACACAGTGGGGACGTGGCAGTGAAGTGTTCTGGTGCAGTTCCAGCAGTGACCCTGCTGTGAAACAATCCACTCCCAAACATCCCCTGGTCCCTCCCCACCTGGGCAGGGCGCTGACAGGGCAGGAGGCCGGGATGATGGATGGCTGGGATGATGGATGGCTGGGATGATGGATGGCTGGGATGTTGGATGGCTGGGATGATGGATGGCTGGGATGTTGGATGGCTGGGATGATGGATGGCTGGGATGATGGATGGCTGGAGGTTTCCCTGTGGGATCAGCCCATGGCACGATGGATTCCTGACGTCAGCAGGCTGTGGACAAACCTGGAATCCCAGAAAACACAGCCAGATCCTGCTGGCCTGCCCTGAGAGCAGCAGGGCAGCTGTGAGTTTCCCTGGGGCTGGATTGAAGGCCTTGAGATGATAGTTCATGTTCAGACTCAGGTGTTTATTATTTCTTACCAGTAAAACAGTCTCACCACTGTGAGTTCTGCAGCCTTTCATTAGAAGGCACAAAATGGCCAACAATCTCTTGGTACACGGTCTTTTAAGACTAAACTATCCAATGAAGAACTGACACCTGGATTATTTTCCCTTTTAACCCAATAACTGATCCCACAGAGCCCACAATGAGGACTTTTCTGCTCAATTACAAAATGCCACCCAAACCCATGGAGAAGGAGCAGCCCAGGACAACACCCTGTGCCCTCCATCTTGCTTCCACCCACAACATACTAAAAATCCCAAAACCTCTCACCAAGTGTTACACCTACACTGCTCTCTATCATCTATTTCACACTTTTGTGGATTCCTGTCTGTCTTGAAGTCTGGGAAACTTTCTCCATGGATGAGGGCCAAAGTCAGTGCTGCCCTGGAGGTCAGGGCACCCCAGAGCAGACAGAGAAATATTCCCTGTGCTGCCCTGGCTTTCCAGAGCAAACCAACCCAAATTCCTGGGATAATGCCTGGAAAAGCTTCACCCTGGGCATGGAGCTGTGCTCCTGCTCGTTTCCTGCTGGGGTTGGAGCTGTGCCCAGCTGGCAGCGCTCCCCTGCCTGCTGCAGAGCTTCAAAGGCTGCTGGTATTTCCTTTGAGTCATCTGGGTGAAGAGGCTGATAAGGCTGGGCTGGGGCTCAGAGGTGTCAGAGCCTCTCTGTGCTGGCCTGCAGCTGCAGAGCCCTCCAGGGACACTCCAGGGCAGCATTTGGGCTCTCCTGGGTACAAACTGTGATGGGTCCTGGCAGGAAAAGCTCTCTAGAAAAGGTCAAGCCAAAAGGAACCCCCTGAAGGACAGACTAGGATGTTCCAAACCCCCTATCCCAAAGTTTTGCAAACTTTCTCAAGTCCCTCTGTGATGTTTTCTGCTTCCAGACCAGGTCTGATGCACATTTCTGACCCTCTGAAGATTTGGGAGCACTTAAAGGGCTTTTAAAGACATTTTTGTTGTAATTTTATTGCAAAACTCCCATACTTTCTCAATCATGTCTCATGTGCAGCTCTTCACAGCACTGACTCCATCTCCCTTCACAGCACAACCAGCTAACTCCATCTCTTTTCTCAACCACCTACCCCACTCTTTTGTAGCACTCATCTTCTTATTGGGCACAGTGGGGTCTGTTAAGGTCAGGCCTGTTCCTCACCTTTGGTGATTGGTACAGCTGCCCCTCCTCAGGTGTGAGACCACCTTCTGCACTATCTTCATTTTCTTACCTTCCACCCCTGCACACATTTTTGTTGTCCCTGTGTGAGCAGGTCAAAGTGAGTGTACAAAACACATGGATGAACATTTGAGCTGCATCCCTGTGCCTGACTGTGCTCTGGTTTTGGTGGGATTCCATTGTTTTTCATCAGGAATAACTCTGATTAATGTATCAGGGATGGAGCCAGGCCTTTGCATTTCAGGGTTTGTCTTGTCCAGGGAGGTTGGAGGAGTGACAGCTTCCACAGGGACCCTGCAGGAAGCTGGATGGGCTCATTTCCACCACTCACTCACTTCCAGCTTCCCCTGTGATTCCCTGAGGTTCTTCCAAGACAAACCAACCCCTCTCTGCTGAGGCTCTCCCACCAGAACCCTTCAGGGGACACAAATTCCCTGCAGCAAATGCTCCTAATGAGTCCTGCTGCTGCTGCTCCCTTCCAGGTGACTCCAGGAGATCCTTCCTGTCCCATCCTGGCCTCACTCAGGATGAAGTTGGAGAAAATAAATGGAAACCCCAGCAAAGCCCTGGTGTGCTGCTGAGGGAGCTCTGCCTGTCATTAAAGGGCAGCTGCTGCTGAATTCCAGAGCTTGATTTCCTGGGAAACCGAGTGAACCAACAGGGCAGAGCTGCAGCTGGAAGAGGTTGGAGTTGGGATGGAATTTCCTCACTGCTCCAGGCCCTGTGGCAGCAGGAGAAAACCTTGCAGAGCTCACAGAGAGAATCTGGGAAATGGGAATTGCTGTGCTGCTGGTTTCCTGTGTGCCCCTGGGCATAACCTTCCCATATTTCATCTTCCATATTTCACCTTCACATATTTCACCTTCCCATATTTCATCTTCCATATTTCACCTTCCCATATTTCATCTTCTCTTGGATTAAAAAGATTGCATTGATTCTGTGCCTCTGCTTCTGCAGGGAGCAGCGAGGACCAGGACCTGGAGAAGTTTCTGGTCTTTAAGTGCTGTAGATGGATAGAAATTTAAATTCATGTGTCAGACACTGAACGTGGTGCCAAGCGAAGGGATGGAGCTGGGAGAGGTCATCACAAAATTATGTCTCACTCTGGATTGTGCCAGAAATTCCCTTTGGTCTTCTTGCCGTGGTGAGAGGCTCTGTTTACATCAGAAAGGCTCTTCAGCCTTTCTGCACCAAAAGCCCTGGGATGAGGCTGATGCTGTGCAGGGCCTTGGCCAAACGTGCTGTACAAATCCCAGGGATTCCCGCACGTTCCAGGCGTCTCCAGATGAATTGAAGATGTTCAGGATGGAGGAGACGTGGAGAAAAAAGGGGAATGAACCATGGATGATGTCCTGTACCATCAGTGGAACATCCATCCTGCACGAGGAGCTCCTAACTCCATTCTTACTCCCAGCTGCCAACGCCAAATGAGAGAGGAGGAAACTTCCAGAAGCTCCTTTTGGTTTGAGTTTTAATAACCCTGATCCCCATTCCCACCTTCCTCAGCCTGGAAAAGCAGGAATATGATGTGAAAAGCCCCTTGACACTGGACTAACATTTTAATTTATTTTTTTATCATCTGAAACGTTACCAAGTCTTGTCTTGTCTTCTTCTGATCAGCCTTCAGTTGGAAAGAAAAAGGAGAATTCCAGAAAACACCTCCCAGCAGAGAGAAGGGACATAAAGAAAGATGTCAGGGAGGTTTTTATAACACTGATCAAATTTTACCTCCTTGGACAGTGAGGAAACTTTTCCCAGGTGTTCTGCACACCTGGAAAAGAAGGAAAAGTCTTTTTTTCTGTGCTTGTTTTTTTTTCCCCACAGTGTTATTTCCATCTCCATTAAGTTAAGTTTTGGACACTAAAAATCTTTCTGTATTTGTCAATCTTATCATAACCAGGAATCAGTAAATGCCTTCTAAATCTTGCCTTTATACAGAAAACAAAACTATTTTTTCCATAAAGATTTATCTTAGTGCTGCAGTTTAAATTTTGTGTTTAAAGTCAGAAATCCCCAGTTTTTGTGGATTTACCTTTAAGGTTATGAAATATTCCCCTTGGCCCTTAGAAACCCATTGATTTTGTTTTTCCTGTGGCAAACAGGAAGAGATATCACCCCTATCATATCTGAGTTTTGTTTTTCTTTTCCACCAAGTGCTTTGTCTCCTTAGGAAAAGCAGAGACACATTCAAACATTCCTTTCCACACATTTTTTAATGCATGATTTTCCTCATTACCTGTAAGTTCAGATCCCAGTCAGGATTTCCAGGAGTTCTCTGAGCTGTAACTCTGAAATGTTGCAGGATGTAAAATAAAAGGAGCAAAAATAAAAGGAGAAAAAATAAAAGGAGCAAAAATAAAAGGAGCAAAAACAAAAGGAGCAATTTTCATTGCACTGAGCTCCTCCCAGTGCTCACAAATGCAACCCTCCCTGGATGCAGGACAGGGATTCCCCTTCCCAGGATGCAGGATTTGGATTTTTTGTTATTTTTCTGTTAAAACTCTTTGTGGCTCTGGACTTTCATCCCCTACATGGTCAGATATGAAGGCAATTCCCTGCTTGGGGCACTGCCAGCTGATGGCCCTGAGGATGGAGAGCAGGATGCAGACCCAGGAGGATGGGCTGGGTTTACCCCCAGAACTGTCCTGAGCCAGAGCCAAGCCCAGCCCCTCTGGATGGGCATTCCTGGATCCCTGAGAGGCTCCTGCTCTGTCAAATCTGCAACAGGAGCTGAGGGGAATCACCTTTCCCAGGCAGGGGAACACAGGGTTCGTCCCCATGGAACACCAGGAACAGGCAAACACAAGTTTCAATGTCCTGGCACTCTGGGTGCTGCCTAAATTAATAATTAGGCAGTGCTGCCTTGTCAATGATGCAAAAATTCCCTCTAATTGCACATTGCTTCTTCCCTCTCATTCCACCTTTTCCTCTGGCTGCAGCCATGGGAACATTTATCCTCTCAATTCCCTCTCTGGGAGCTCACACATCCCATCCTGGTGTGCTGGGAAATGAACCTTTAATCTGAGAGGGAGGAATCCCTTCCAAAACAATAAGGAAAGAGCTGCTCCTCTCTTGGAAGCAGGTGAAAACATTTTTGCAGCAGCCATTTCATTTCTTTCCCTTTTGTTTTTCCCACCTCATTAACACGGTTTAAAGTTAATTACAATGCTCCAGAGCCAGTTGTCAGCAAAGCTCTAACAGGGACTCAGTGCAGCCTCTGCTCCATTCTAAGGCAAATTTTCCTTTCTCTCCTGGAGCACTGCAGGGATAATAAAAAAATCTTTTACAGGGCATTCAAATTTTCCTTCTCATCAGCAGCTCTGAGTCATGGCCAGGCTCAGAGGTTTTCCCTGGGGAACAGAGAAGGTTCATTAGGAGCACAGCAGCTCCTCCAGCCTGGGCTGCTCAGCACCCTCAGCCCTCCCATTGTCCCCTCAGATCCCACCCCTGCAGCAATAAAACAAATGTTCACCCTTTGGGGTTCCTGATTTTCTTAGATCTCGTGTCTCCTTCCAGGAAAGGCCCTTTAGGCTGCTCTTTTTAGCCCTCTGCTCTCCTGAACTGCAGGGACAAAAGGGATTTTAATCCATATCTCCCAACTCTTGTGAACCTGGAGCAGAGAGAGGTGCAGGGTGCCAGGGAGTGGTTTGTGAATTTGGGTGCAGGCAGGCACAGATTGGCTGACATTTAGGAATTAAAATGTGCAAAAGTGGATGAACCAGGAAAGCCCAGGGCATTCAAGAATGCCCTGCCTAGAAGGAAGAACCCCAGGATTTCCCCATTTTTCAGCTGCAGAAAGGGTGGCAGTGGTGCCTTCCAGGCCTTTTCCTGCCCTGGCTGCCCCAGCTCCCTGGCTGTGAATCCACAACATCTCTGATGGCACTGCTGGAGGCTCAGGAGCAGGAATGTGGGGATTAAAGGGACATTTCCTGTGGAAGGGACACCCAGGAGCACAGGGCATGGGCCTCAGACCCCTCCTGTGAAAGGATTTGGGCATGAATCTCAGATCCCTCCTGTGAAAGGGACACCCAGGTACAGAAGACATGGATCCCAGATCCCTCCTGCACTCCAGAGCTGTTCCCTGTGCTTGCTGGTGGCTCAGAACAGGAATGTGGGGATTAAAGGGACATTTCCTGTGGAAGGGACACCCAGGAGCTCAGGGCATGGATCTCAAAGGGACACCCAGGAGCACAGGGCATGGATCTCAGATCCCTCCTGTGAAAGGGATACCCAGGAGCACAGGGCATGGATCTCAAAGGGACATCCAGGAGCACAGGACATGGATCCCAAATCCCTCCTGCACTCCAGAGCTGTTCCCTGTGTTTGCTGGTTTGCTGGCTCAGGAGCAGGAAGAGATATCCAGGTGCACAGGACATGGGCCTCAGACCCCTCCTGTGAAAGGATCTGGGCATGGATCTCAGATCCCTCCTGTAGAAGGGACACCCAGGAGCACAGGGCATGGATCTCAGACCCCTCCTGCACTCCAGAGCTGTTCCCTGTGCTTGCTGGTGGCTCAGGAGCAGGAATGTGGGGATTAAAGGGACATTTCCTGTGGAAGGGACACCCAGGAGCACAGGGCATGGATCTCAGATCCCTCCTATGAAAGGGACACCCAGGAGCACAGGACATGGATCTCAGATCCCTCCTGTGAAAGGGATACCCAGGTACAGAATACATGGATCCCAAATCCCTCCTGCACTCCAGAGCTGTTCCCTGTGCTTGCTGGTGGCTCAGAACAGGAATGTGGGGATTAAAGGGACATTTCCTGTGGAAGGGACACCCAGGAGCACAGGGCATGGATCTCAAAGGGACACCCAGGAGCACAGGGCATGGATCTCAGATCCCTCCTGTGAAAGGGATACCCAGGAGCACAGGGCATGGATCTCAAAGGGACACCCAGGAGCACAGGACATGGATCCCAAATCCCTCCTGCACTCCAGAGCTGTTCTCTGTCCTTGCTGGTGGCTCAGAACAGGAATGTGGGGATTAAAGGGACATTTCCTGTGGAAGGGGCACCCAGGAGCACAGGGCATGGATCTCAGATCCCTCCTGTGAAAGGGATACCCAGGTACAGAATACATGGATCCCAAATCCCTCCTGCACTCCAGAGATGTTCCCTGTCCTTGCTGGTGGCTCAGGAGCAGGAAGAGATATCCAGGTGCACAGGATATGGGTCTCAGACCCTTCCTGTGAAAGGATCTGGGCATGGATCTCAGACCCCCCCTGCACTCCAGAGCTGTTCCCTGTGCTTGCTGGAGGGCTCAGAACCAAGTTCCTGCCCCATTTTGCTGCTCCATCCAGGCAGGAATATTTTATTTCTTGCCCTCCCTCGTGGCACTGACAGCATTCGAATCCCCCCCCCAGCTGCAGGCCCTGCACAAATTTGGAAAGATTTTATCTCCAGAGGAACATCAAACAGCTGAGGGCTGGGTCTGCCAGACGCTGGAATTCCTCCCCCCAGAGCAAAATTCCTGTGAACTGGGGTCTCCCACATCTCCCACTGACCTCATGTGCAATGCCAACAATAACCCAGACTGTGAGGATTGGGTAATTAATGAGCTTTAAATCCCTGGGGGGAGGAAAGCATGGTGGTGACAGTGCTGGGGCCAGCCCCACTCTTGCCCTGCAGGAGGAGGTTGTTACCCTTGGCACCAGATTCCAGAGAAATTCAGCCCCTTCAAGCTCCTTTACCTGCTCCAAAAACCCATCCCCATCCATGGCTGGGAGTGCTGGGCTCAGGCTGCCAGCAGGTAAAGGAGAGGGGTGATGTTTATTTTAGTTGAGCTTATTTAAAGCCTTATAATTATTTTTCATATGGCTGTATGCATAATTATTTATTCTGGGCTTGGAGCAGGATTTTCCCTTTTAAAACTGCACCCACTTGAACTCGGCAGCTGCCTGAAGTCATGCAATAGGAATGAGCAGAGATTTCCAGGGAAAGGGAATGCAAACCTTCCTACAAAATGTTCCTCACAGGGTCTGTCAGCTACAGCCACCCTGGGACTCTCCCTGGACAGGACCAAGGCTTTTTTCCAGGTGAAAAGTCTGGGATGTCCTGCCTGGCATCAGACACTGGATCTGCCCCTCCTGTGCCTGCAAAATCCCTGTAAATCACCTCAGCCAGGCCCTCAGGAAGCAATTTAAGATGTTGTGGAAACTAAAGGAGCGAGCTGCTCTCGAATGACAGGGACAGCAGTTCCTCCCCTGCAGTCACCTCTTGTTTTTGTGGGACAAAGCCTGGAGCTCCATCAGTTCTTGGTGCTGACAGCTCCTGCCCTGCTTTGGGCCCAGTGCCACCCACAAGAGGTGCCCCCAGCCCTAATGGGGACACTGTGTTGCTGTCACCTCCTCAATCTCTTTCTTTCAGCAGTGCAAAAGCAGTTCAGGAGATAAAACCAAGGATCTGTCCTTGTTTCCTTGAGAAATAAGGAGTTTATAAACAGAGGGCAGACAAAAATCCCTGCTCCCTGTCCCTGTGTTGTCACCTCCAGGTTGGAGGTGCTGCTGCTGGACCACACCTGAGCCTTGAGAACCACAGCAGCAGCTGTGAAGGGACACAAACCTGCCCTGGGTGATCTGGGAAGTCCCCAGGGTGCTGTCCCCAAATCCTGGCCAGTCCTGCAGGAATGGAGTGCCCAGGGGTGCACCCAGCCCTGCTCACACATCCCACTGCTCACACCCCAATTGGAGCTGGGACAGCTCAGGAATTCACCAGAAACAGCCCCAAGAGCACAAACACCGTGGGCTGGAGAGAGAAAAACAAGCAGGGTGGGACTGCCTGGGCTAAAGCTGGGATGGGACAATGAACTGCAAGATGCAAATGGAGCAGAACTGATCCCAGGGACAGACCCCGTGACTGGCTGAGCATTTTGGGGCCATTTTAGTTCATCTTGGGTTCATTTTGGGACCATTTTTGGTTCATTTTGGGTTCATTTTTGGACCATTTTTGGTTTATCTTGGGCTCATTTTTTGACCATTTTGGTTCATCTTGGGTGCAGCCCTGGCTGGGCTCTTGTGCTGCCCAAGGTGAATCCATGGAGGAGACCCTTTTAATAAATCCCTGCTTTATTCTGTAACTCTGTCCAACCTCTGCTCTAGCTCAGCCTTCTCAGGGCATCACAGAGGCATTTCTGCCTTTTCCCCTCCCACAATCCCACCCCAGACCCACATTTCCACCCAGCCCAGCATTTGGGAATGCAGCATCTCTCTCCTTGCTCCTCCAGGACACCTTTCCCAACCTCCCCCTTGCACCAGGGGGTACACAAGTGATTATGAAACCAAATAAAGGCTTTGACCTTCGAGGTGGGGAATCAATGGCTGAGCAGGGCTCAGCTCCCTGCAGGAATATTTAACGGGCACAGCAGGAAAGTTGCACGAATTTCTTTCATTCTGGGGAGAAGGCAGGGAGCCAGCACGGTGCTGTGCTCACCTCAACCACTCAAATCTTCATTATTATCTTGGTTTACCTGGCCTGGCCTTCTGCCCTGCCCTGGGCAGCAGCTCAGCTGCAGGAGGAGCCAAGAGATATATTTTGGAATATTTTTTGGAATATTTTTTGGAAACTTTTTGGAATACTTTTTAGAATATTTTTTGGATTTTTTTTTTTAATATTTTTTGGAATATTCTTTGGAAATTTTTTTAAATATTCCTAGAACTGGAAATGTAATGGAGAAAATTTCTCTCGGGGATTTCTTGCACTCAGAGATGGCCACAGGTGACTCTGAGAGAAATCTGCAGGCACAAGGGTTGGTTCCTGGAGAATTTCTCCTCTGCAGCAGCATCACCAGGGATGCAACCAAAAAGTCCTCGGACAGGCACAAAGGTGGAATTTTTAGGCAAAAAGCTGAACTTTGGATACTTTCTGAGGAACTCAGGGAGAAAATTCCTGTTCTGTAGGGAATGGGGAGGAATTGTGGAGGACACAAAGTTCTAAAAACTTTCTAAAAAGTTTCCATCGAGTCTGTGCCTCCATGGAAAAGGGTAATAGTGGGAATGGGACAGGTGGGAATTGCAGGGTCTCTGGTCTGACTTGGAGCCGCTTTTTATCCCAAATATTCCGCCGGGAGCTGGCGGAAGGGGCGAATTCGAGCTTGCCAGGGCTAATTTTAGCACGGGACAGCCTTACACCATTTCCCTCAGGGCTGGCAGCATCCAGAAAAATTAAAATAAAATCAAGCCCGGATTAAAATCACCCAATTACCGTCGCGCAGCAAATACAAACACTCGTCAGAGATGTAATCGGGTGCGCTGTTAAATCTCGGTACCACACAAAGCCCCGATCCCAGATACCATCTCCGAGCTGGGCGCTGCACACAATAGCCCATCTAAAAGCAATTACTGCCATTGTTTAAGGAGTTAAATAAGGTTTGTTTGAGGAGTTCAACGCGGTTTGTTTAAGGAGTTAAATAAGGTTTGTTTAAGGAGTTAAACAGGGTTTGTTTAAGGAATTAAACTGGGTTTGTCTCACATTCCACAGGGGCTGAGGTGGGGAAGGAGCCCGGGTGGTGCTGGAATCTGAAATGCAGAGAACGCTCAGAACTTTGGGCCTGGAAGCCAAAGCTGAGAATCAAACACAGGACTTGATCTGAGACCTTAGAATCAAACACAGGATTTGATCTGAGACCTTAGAATCAAACACAGGATTTGATCTGAGACCTTGGAATCAAACACAGGATTTGATCTGAGACCTTAAAATCAAACACAGGATTTGATCTGAGACCTTAGAATCAAATACAGGATTTGATGTGAGACCTTAGAATCAAACACAGGATTTGATCTGACCTTAGAATCAAACACAGGATTTGATCTGAGACCTTAGAATCAAACACAGGACTTGATGTGAGACCTTGGAATCAAACACAGGATTTGATGTGAGACCTTAGAATCAAACACAGGATTTGATGTGAGACCTTGGAATCAAACACAGGATTTGATTCAAGACCTTAAAATCAAACACAGGATTTGATCTGAGACTTTAAAATCAAACACAGGATTTGATCTGAGACCTTAGAATCAAACACAGGATTTGATCCTCATGAGACCTTAGAATCAAACACAGGATTTGATGTGAGACCTTGGAATCAAACACAGGATTTGATGTGAGACCTTGGAATCAAACACAGGATTTGATCTGAGACCTTGGAATCAAACACAGGATTTGATCTGAGATCTTAGAATCAAACACAGGACTTGATCATCATGAGACCTTGGAATCAAACAGAGGATTTGATCCTCATGAGACCTTGGAATCAAACACAGGATTTGATCTGAGACCTTGGAATCAAACAGAGGACTTGATCTGAGACCTTAGAATCAAACACAGGATTTGATCTGAGACCTTAGAATCAAATACAGGATTTCATCTGAGACCTTGGAATCAAACACAGGATTTGATCCTCATGAGACCTTGGAATCAAACACAGGATTTGATGTGAGACCTTAGAATCAAACACAGGATTTGATCCTCATGAGACCTTGGAATCAAACACAGGATTTGATCTGAGACCTTAGAATCAAACACAGGATTTGATCTGAGACCTTGGAATCAAACACAGGATTTGATTCGAGACCTCAGAAAAAACCTCCAACTTAAGTGCTAGAAGTGAGAATGTGGAATTATAGTTTAAAGCAGAGGCACGTAAGCTAAGCAGAAGAAAGATTAGGAGATAAAGCCAAGAATCTGTCCTTGTTTCCTCAGAAAATAAGGGATTTATAAACAGGTGACAGACAAAAATTCCTGCTTCCTCCAGAGCGGAGTACAGCACTTTTTGTTTGTGTGTCACAACATGATTTGCTAAAAAACTCACACTGCAGCATGAGTCCATACGATGAAATATTTAAAGATTGAGTCAAAAGCATAAATATCCTTGTTAGCAGCGTTTTATTAGTTAATAAATACTTTAAAAATCTTGTAATGAGGGGTCTTGTGACTTTCTGAGCCGTGTGGTGAAGATGTGAGCCGAGCTCACCCTTCCTGTCTGTGCAGAAGATAAGAAAAATAAATCACATCATCCAAAGTGATGTCTGTAATTCCTTCCAAATTCCTCCCAGGACGGTGCCTTTCGCTTCCAGCCCTGCTCTGCCTTCAATTCCTGAGTGAGAAAACGAGAATGGAATTAAAAGGTGGGATGGGAGAGGCGAGCTGGGAATGGGATGCAGAATTCCCTTGGAGAAAGGGAATGGTTTAATGGGGTTCACAGCATGGCCAGGCTGAAGGGAGAGAGCAGAGAGGGAATTCTGTCTGTTTTCACCTCATTCAGACAGCTCCGTGTTTCCCACCCTTCTTGCCACCAGATCCGGCCCTCAATTAAGCAAATTATTTGATGGTAGCCAATTAAACTCCTGTCTTTGCCTGGTCTGGGAGTGGTTTCGTGCAGGATTCTCAGTGGGTTTGTTTTTAATCCCAGTCACTTTATTAAGGATCCTCCAGTCCCCAAATCTTGCAGAATTCAGCCAGTGAGTTCCTTTCAGGGCATCCTTTCACTTCTGTGCTCAGAGGAAATTCCCCGGGACAATTTCTGCTGGAACTGTCCAGGGTCTGTGTGAAACACAGGGATCAGTGATGGGATATGGCAAAACCAGGGCAGCCCTGAAGAGGGGAGGAATGACAAGGAGGACTTTATCTTATCAGAAGGCTAATTAATTCATTTTATATATATATATATATATATATATATATATATATATATATATGTATGTATATATATGTATATGTATATGTATAAATAATTATATGTAATTATATATAAAATTATATATATTATATATAATTATAATATATAATATATATAATTATATATATAATATATAATTTTATATATAATTATATATAACATATTTATCACATTACATTATATATATATATATATTTCTTATACTATATTACTATATTACTCTATTCTATATTATATTATGAGAGGAATAGTGGATTTGTCTTTCCAAACAAGCTGTGGGTCTGCTGGGAGATAAAACCAGCACTGGCAGATAAAGGAAACAATGGGAAGGATTCCACTGATTGGTGAATGGAAAAAGAGATTTGATTTTACAAATAAACTTCAGGTGTGCTGAGAAATGAAATTAGACATTGAGAGATGAAAGGAACAATGGGGAAGAAAAAACCCTAAATTCCATAAGAATTAAAAATGAAAAGGGAGGGTTGTACATTAGAGGGAAATCTTTGGGATCAGTGTTCTGGGAAGTCTGAACCACTCAAGTACCTCAGAAATGGGGAAGAGAGAGGGAAATGTGGCTGGAAATTGGGATAAAATGGAGGCTGCATCCTCCAAAAATGTGAGAGACCCCAGGGGATGCCCCATAGCCTCTGCCTTTATTGGAATAAAGCAAAAGGACTCCTCTGTCTCCTTTTTGGATATAAATCTTTGGTGTTTGTGGATTAATTTTCCTAACAACTACATCTAAATTAAATCTGCCCAACCACAACTGCACAGAATGTTGAGATTCAGCTGACAGTGTCGACACACACACCTGGATTTGAGTGGTCAATAAATCAAAACGCTCACACCAGAATCTAATTAGCAATTCTCTTCAAGTAAACAATCTTCTATACTGCATTCTACTTGTGAACAACACAGAAACAGCAAATGAAATAATTTTTTTTTCTTTCTCTGGAGTTCAGAGAATGTGAATCTCAGAAATATCCTTGGGAAGTTGTGCCTTGCTTTTGTCTGTGAAGAGAAATGTGGCTACAATGGAACAGGCTGAGGCTTTACAAAGAGTTCTAACAATTAACCTAAGCCACTTTTGAATTGTTATTTTCTTTTTCCAGCAAGGTTTTTAGGGAAAGGATGGGACCCTTTATGCTGTAGCCACAGAGAAACCCAAACTTTTTGAAAGCCAAACTTTTTAGGACTATCTTGTGGAGCTGATCCAAAAGAACAGACACCAGGGAATTTCCTCTTTATATTGCTGGAGCAATATGGAATTGTTGATTGTGTTTCAATGAGAGAAACCAGCAAATTGTGGGCACAATAACTGCAAATATCCATGGGATCCAGGAGGAAAAGGTGATTAAAGCAAATTAAAGGCTCTTGGGTTTGCCCCAGATGAGGGATATCCCACCATGGCCATCCCACCCTGCAGCAATTCCTCCTCAATCCATCCCCTCGGAGCTGAGGCAAAGCTCAGCAGCCACTCAGCTATTTTGGGTTTGATACGAGGCAGATTTGATAAGAAAGCTCTCAGGAAAAACCAAATTTCCTCTTGGACTCTGCACATATTCCAGCACATGGAGTTCCTTTTCCTACCAGCAGCCTTCTAAAATTAGGAGTGAGGTGGAGGTCTGTGCTCCCTGCTCACAGGGAGCTGTGTGCTCAGCTCCAGGACTCACCTGGGGGCACAGCAGGTCCTGCTGGATGGACAGGGGGACAGGGCAGAGGTCCCTGTGCTGTTTTCATGGAATATCTCCTGTATCCATGGCCATTATTTATGGGAGTCAGAGCTTTACACCAGGGGAGCTGCCACATCGTTTGCCTGCTGCTTAATGAGAATTGTCTGAGCGGCTCAGAAAGGCAGGAAAAAGGTTTTAAATCAGAAGGACCCTTCAATGTGGTGCATTTGTCTTGGAATCAGCCTTGGCCTCGCATCACCAGTGTGCAACTCCAGCCCAGGCTGGGGAATTCATGGCTGCATTAAGGTGACTCCCCTGTGCCTGGCTGGGGTCCCCTCCGAGCTGGTGATGGAGCAGAAACCACCCCAAAACCCCCATGGGTGTCAAATTCCCCTTGTGCAGCCTCACAGCCTGCCAGGACAGCAGATCTGGGGACAGACAAGGGACCCTGCTGGGGACACACAAGGGACACTGCTGGGGACAGACAAGGGACACTGCTGGGGACAGACAGGGGACACTTCTGGGGACAGACAAGGGACACTGCTGGGAAAACACGAGGGACACTGCTGGGGACAGACAGGGGACACTGCTGGGGACAGACAAGGGACACTGCTGGGGACAGACAAGGGACCCTGCTGGGGACAGACAGGGGACACTTCTGGGGACAGACAAGGGACACTGCTGGCACCAGCAGGGCTCAGGGGGCACTGGCAGGGACCAGCCCTGAGGGAGGGAGGAAGGAATTCATGGCTGCATTAAGGTGACCCCCCTGCACCTGGCTGGGGTCCCCTCTGAGCTGCTGGGTGGGATGATGGAGCAGAACCACCCCAAAACCCACCAGGTGTGTCAAATTCTCCACAGCAGATCTGGGGACAGATAAGGGACCTTCCTGGGGACAGCACAAGGGACATTGCTGGGGACAGACAAGGGACCCTGCTGGGGACACACAAGGGACCCTGCTGGGGACAGCACAAGGGACACTGCTGGCACCAGCAGGGCTCAGGGGGCACCGGCAGGGACCAGCCCCGAGGCAGGGGTGGCTTGGAGGCAGCATCTCCTGTGCTCTGGAGCCCAGCTCAGCTGTGGGAAAAGCAGCAGGGGAAGCAAAGGCCGTGATAAGCATCTTTATCTGCGGCTGTCACTGCCCTGCTCTCCCCACCCCCGTTTCCTCTGTGCCCTCACTCGTGTCACTCTGTCACTGCATCCCCAGCAGCGCTGACTGATGGGTGAGCAGCTCGGGGTTTGGCACAGACACAATGGATCCCTGGTGCTCAGTGCTCCAGCAGGGTCAGGTTCCACACAAAATGCCTCACTTTGCACCAGCCTCACCCCTCCTGCCCAACAATTCCCTTTCCCTTGTTCTGCTCTGAAACACAGCAATTGCTTCCCTCCTGGCACTGCAGGGGTTAAAGGTGAGTGTTAGGAAAGATGAAAGTTTGACCAGAAAGTCTCACAGATATGTATATTTAGCAGAAATATTTTTAAGTGTAGAATATGAAGAAAGTATAGAGACAGAAACAAGTTTTGATATAAAAGATAATAATTGCTGAGCCAGTCTTACTGGATAACCAAAGAAGCAAAAAGTATGATAGTTAGAAAAAAGTTTTTATGACTTAGAGCAAAGGATAAACCCACCTCACACAAGAAGATGTTTTTACCAAGCAGAAAGAAGCATAGGCAAACAAGTCAGCAAAAGTTACAGGTAGAAAAAATGTCTCAGAATTTTCCACTGCAAGAAAACTGAAACACAACTTCTATCTTAAACTGTGATGTACTGACTTTTAGTGATTGGAGAATAGCAACATGAATGTGGTAATTATAGCAGTTATGATAGGCTGTAGATAAAAGAGGCTGATCTGGCCAGGCCACTCCATTCCAGTTGGTGATGAACATCTGGGCAGGCACAGAGCACACAGCTCCTCACAGTCCTCAGGAAAGCCTTCCCTGCCCAAAGCCCGGCTGTTTATTCCAATTATGTCAGTTGGGCTGATAAAAGTGATTATTTCTCTCTGCCAGCCCTGCTTTCACATTGATCCCACAGGCTGCTCTTCAAATGTCACTCAGTGAGGAGGGAGAGCACATCCAATTATGAAAAGGGAAAAGATCAGCGTGATGACAAAGCACCAGGGCCAGTGGGCCATGAAACAAGTGAGATCTGTCTGAAAGTGAAATCTGTTTAGGTTTTGACACCCTACAAGTCCAAGAAACCCAGAAGGAGGCATTTTTGGGCTCTTTCCTCCCAAAAAAATCAAACTGAACTGTGTTCAGAACATCTCCTAGGTTTGATGTTGTATTTCTTCCAATACGAAGCCTTGAACCTGATGCAAATCCAATAATTACTCAAAAGTACAGGTAAAGTCATGCAAACCTCAAAAGCCAGTGGGATTTGGGGTGATGGAATTTATGTCAGGCCAATTCCTGCCTTTTTTCTGAACCTGTGTCCAACTCACTGAGGGCCACAGCTGTGGAGTCAAAGACAAAAATCATCTCAAGCCCTGTGCCCACCCTAAAAGGTGAGCAGAGATTGCCAAAGAGGAAACCAAAGAACAAAAATCAGCCTTGCCCTGCTTCCTCCAGCACAGCCTCTCGACCAAAGACCAGGCTGAGATTCCTTTGAACAGAGTACAACAAACTCAGAATGTGGAGCTGGAAACTGGGCTGGAAATTGATCCCTGGGCACAGATTTAGAGAGCTCTGAGCTGCCTCTGGAGGGGGATTGCCAGAGACAGGGCGGCCCTGGCTACACCACCTGCTGCAAAGCACAGAATTCACCTTTGTCCCTCTCAGAGCAGGAGTTTCCCACCACATCCCCAAATCTGCTTCTGCTCCTGCCAGGGCCAGTGCTGCCTGCAGGGCTGAACATCTGTAGGATGAACATCTGTATCTATATCAGGGTAGGGGACTTAATTCTTTAGGAATGCTTGGATTTGGAGTCAGAACACCCGGGAACAGCCCAGCAAACCCACCTGGTCAGTACCTGACACCTGGAGTGCTTCCTAGGGCTGTCACATCAGCTCTTACCCAAAAAGGGGGAACAGGGAGCTGAGGATGAGGCACAGTTCCAACAGTTTTTAATCGTGGGGGGTGACTTCTGGATCTTATGCTCCTTGTCTCTTCATTTTTAAACCTCTGAGGTGTGTGGAGTGTGGGAAGGGCAGGGAAGCTGCTGGTTCAGGGCAGTACAGCCACTTCCCAACTGCCTTTAATCTCATTTCCTGATTCCAGTACCTCATCTGCCCCTCTGCTTTAAACCACAAAACTTCCTCCTTTCCCCATAAATAAATATCCCCAGCACAGCTGGGGCATGACACGGGCACCCAGCAGGCTGTGGTGAGGGGCAGTGGGGCAAAGGCAGCAAAAAGGGGGGAACCTGGCCCTGGCACCCCATCCTGCAGGAGAAATGAGGCAGAAACATGAAAACGCATCAGAGCCCAAGAGCTGATGAGTTTCAGATAAGATTCACCATTGATAAGTGTAAATTGCTGACAAAGGCAGGAGTCTGGCACTGCCTGTGCCACGGGAGGGTCACAGAGATGCACCCAGCCAGGACTGCCCTGCAGCTGCTGGTGGTGGCACTGGGGAAATCTGGGTGAAGAGAATTCTTTATTTGCTGCCTTTCTGTGGTACAGGGCAGTTTTGGAAGCACAGCTTTCAGCTGTGAGATGTGTCTCTGGAGAGCAGTGCTGCTCACAGGGATGGCAGAAATGAAACTCCGGGGGCAGGGTTATCTCCTGTCAGGCTAAAAGGAAGTTTCCAGGATTCCTTAGCCCCTATTTAGCCAATTTGTTTGTTTTGGAGGGGAATGTTGTGATAGTGTCTGGCTCTGACCACAAGCCTGGCTGGCCACAGTGTCCAGTGGTCACTCCCTGCCTGGTCAGTGCCCTCAGGACAGTTAGGGGGTGTCTCTACCCTTGACCAGCTTTGGGATTTCTGTGGCTGCTCCACATGGATTCCCCCCACAACTGGGGTGCAGGCAGAGCACCGAGCTGGGGCCTGGCAGGGATGGGGACCTGGGTGACATCCTGTCACGAGGTGCCACCAACGACAGTGGGGTACCAGGGGTCCTCAGTGCCAGGAGCCCCGGAGCCCTCGGGATTCTCCTGGTGCTGCGCGTGCTGGGGAGCACACGGGGGGCACGGGTGGGGTGGGGACACCTCGGGGCGGGGAGCGTGGGGACATCGGTGACGCTGCGGGCAGGCGGCACGGGGACACTGCGGTGAGCGGAGCACACGGGGACACCGTGGGGCGGGGGACAGGAGCGCATGGAGAGGAACAGGGGGCACACACGGAGCGGCTGCGGGGACACTGCGGTGAGAGGAGCACACAGGGACACCCTGGGGCGGGGGACAGGAGGAAGAGGAGCACGCACGGAGCGGCTGCGAGGACACGGCGGGGAAGGGGAGCACACACGGAGCAGCTGCGGGGACACCCTGGAGCGGGGGACAGGAGAGCACCGCGACGAAGAGGAGCACACACGGAGCGGCTGCGGGGACACGGCAGTGAAAGGAGGACTCAGGTTGATCTCCTGTCACCCTGGGGCAGGGGACAGGAGGAAGAGAAGCACGCACGGAGCGGCTGCGGGGACACGGCGGGGAACGGGCGCACACACGGAGCGGCTGCGGGGACAGCGGGGATGCAGCGCACGGGGCGGGGACACGCGTGGGGCAGGCGGGGGTGGCCGCGGGGTGCGGGGGGGTCGGGGTGCGGTGCCGGCTGCCATTGGCTGCGGCGGGCTGATGTCACGGGCTGCTGTCACTTAAAAAGCTCCGCGGCGCCTAACGGGCTGGGACACGGCTTGGGACACGGCCGGGACGGGAGCGGAGCGGTGCCCGGTGCCCCAGCCGAGCGGCCCCGCACCTGTCCCGCACCTGTCCCGTATGCGCGGCTCCCGGAGCGGCGCCGCCGCCGCGGAGCCCCGAGCGGAGCCCCGAGCGGAGCCCCGAGCGGAGCCCTGAGCGGAGCCCTGAGCGGAGCCGAGCCGCCCCCGCCGCCCCGGGGCTGTCGCCGGGCCATGGCCGAGGCGGGGACGGAGCTGCCCGGCGGCAACGCCAGCGCCAACCAGAGCGCCGCCGACCCCACGGTGTCGCGGGACGTGTGGGTGGTGGGCATGGGCATCCTGATGTCGCTGATCGTGCTGGCCATCGTCTTCGGCAACGTGCTGGTGATCACGGCCATCGCCCGCTTCCAGCGCCTGCAGACCGTCACCAACTACTTCATCACCTCGCTGGCCTGTGCCGACCTGGTCATGGGGCTGGGCGTGGTGCCCTTCGGCGCCTGCCACATCATCATGGAGATGTGGAAGTTTGGGAACTTCTGGTGCGAGTTCTGGACCTCTCTGGACGTGCTGTGCGTCACGGCCAGCATCGAGACCCTGTGTGTCATCGCTGTGGACCGGTACTTCGCCATCACCTCCCCGTTCAAGTACCAGAGCCTGCTGACCAAGGGCAAGGCACGTGTGGTCATCCTGGTGGTGTGGGTGGTGTCGGGCCTGACCTCCTTCCTGCCCATCCAGATGCACTGGTACCGGGCAGACCACGAGGATGCCATCCGCTGCTACCAGGACGAGATGTGCTGCGACTTCTTCACCAACCAAGCCTATGCCATCGCCTCCTCCATCATCTCCTTCTACCTGCCCCTCGTGGTCATGGTCTTCGTGTACGCCAGGGTCTTCCAGGTGGCCAAGAAGCAGCTGCAGAAGATCGACAGGAGCGAGGGGAGGTTTCACACCCAGAACAAGGAGCAGGAGCAGAAAGGGGGAGCCGGGCACCGCCGCTCCTCCAAGTTCTTCTTGAAGGAGCACAAGGCCCTCAAAACCCTGGGCATCATCATGGGCACCTTCACGCTGTGCTGGCTGCCCTTCTTCATCGTCAACATCGTGCACGTCATCCAGGACAACATCATTCCCAAGTACCTGTACATCCTCTTGAACTGGCTGGGCTACGTCAACTCTGCCTTCAACCCCCTGATCTACTGCCGGAGCCCCGACTTCAGGTACGCCTTCCAGGAGCTGCTGTGCCTGCGCAGGTCCGCCCTCAAGATGTACGCCAACGGCTACTCCAACAGCAACGGCAGGAGCGACTACAACGAGGAGGACAACGGCTATCCCCTGGCCCCGGATAAAACCTGCGAGCTGCTCTGCGAGGAGGGCTCCTTCCCTCGCCCCGAGGACTTTTTGCACGGCAAAGGTACTGTGCCCGCCGGGGAGGGTGCTGGGGGCTCGGGAGGGGGTTGCACAGAGGAGCCTTTGCAAGGAAAATCACCCTCTTTTCATAATAATAGTGATTCTTTTTTAGAGAGCGACTAGCACCTAACAGCTGCGAGAAACCCCAAACTCAGACTCTGCCAAGCGGGGCTGGCCCCTGGCAGGGCAGAGGGGCTGCTGGCAGCCCCCCAGGTTTGGGGCACAATCTGGGCGTCCCTTAGCGGGGTGGGCGATGCCAGGCTGTGCAGAATGCTCGTTACCGGAGGGACTTTCTGGCCGTGGCCGGGACTGAGCTGGCCTGGGACTGAACGACCTTGTTGGGAGCTGGGAGCGGGGCTGGACCCCCCTGCCCCGGTGCGACTGCTGCCGGTGCCCTTGTCACCACCCCGCTGGTGGCTCTGGGAGCCCTCCGGGGCAGGGGGGCACCTGGGGCGGGGGTGGCACGATTGTCCAGCCCGGGGCACTTTGCGGAGATGGCAAAACCCCTGAATCTGATCTGCGACAAAGCGGCGGGGAAGGATTGCAGGTAGCAGGGCAGATCGGGGCTCTGGGACAATTTGATCACTGCCCGGAAACTGCGAATGCTCTGTGGGGTTTTGTTTTGCCAAGTGCTACAGTACTTTCTGTAGGAAAAAATAAAAAAGAAAAATAACGATAGAAATAAACGGAGCGTCTGCCTAGAATGTGCGCCTGTGACTGTGGGACTCAGGAATGTGGCACTGGGAAGTCGGGTGACACGCGGCTACAGTCACAGCCCAGCCAAAAGCTCGTAAAGCGCCCGGTTTGTTTAACTGCAGGGCTCAGATGACAGCGAGCCGGGGGAGCTGGGACGGGACGAGGTTCGGATTTTCCGGGGCACCCTGGAAGCGCCGCTCCGACCGCGGCACGGCTGCAGGACCCTCGGGTTGGTGTGGAGGGGGTTTGTCCCGTGTGCCAGGCTGTGCCAGGGGTGCCTGGGCAGGGTGGGCTGCGGGACGGGACAGGACAGGACAGGAACGGACGGGATGGGATAGGATTGGATAGGATTAGGATAGGATAGGATAGGATAGGATAGGATAGGATAGGATAGGATAGGATAGGATAGGATAGAAGTTGGATAGGATAGGATAAGTAGGATAGGATAGGATAGTCCCTGGCTGGAGGGAAGCACCGATTTGGGCTCGGGGCTCACCCCGGTGTGACACGCTGGACCCACCGCCGGGAGGGCATGCAGTGCGGGGTTCTTTCAGGAATTCTCGGGAAAGGGGCAGGAAAAACTGCTCCCGGGGCCTCTCGGGCCGCGGTGTCCCGGGGGATGCGCAGGGATGCTCGGGGGATGCTCAGGTGTGCGGACCCTCCGCATTTCCACGTGCTCACCCCGCAGCACGGAGGTGTTGGTGGCATTGTCGTTGTCGCTGTGGTCAGTTTGGGAGACCTGTGTGGGTGGCGAGTGCGCACCCGGGGCTGAGTCCCGGTGCAGGCGGAGGCAGAGCGGCTTTGGGGCAGCGCCGTGCCCGTCCCGCAGGAGCCGGGGGTGGAGCGGGGTTGGAGCGGGGTTTCTGGTACCGACACCCCCGGCAGTGCCTTGGCTGCTCTGAGGACTCGCCCCGAGCGCTGGTGCAGGCAGGGCTGGGGGCAACCCCCCGGCCGGGAGGGGACATTGATGCTCCAGGTGTGGGGACAAGCTGCTCGAGCTCTCAGGGCAAAACGCAGCGCTCTGGGAACTCCTGCTGCTCCTTTTCCTCCTTCCCAAAGTGCTGCTGATCCTGCCTGGGAGGAGGAGCAGCTCCAGGAGCCCTGTGCTCCCCAAGCCCTGTGACTGAGAGAAGGGCCCGGGGATCCCTCCCCTCGCCCTCTGCCCGCCCGTGCCCTCACCTGCTGCCCGGGGAGCGGTGCCAGCTGTGCCCCAGGGGCTCGGAGTGCCGAGGAAGGGTGCGGTGACACGGTGACACTTTGTGGCGTGAGAGGCCGCGGGGCAGCCCCTGGGATAAACACGGAGAGGAGGAGGGCAGGAGAGGGGCTGGAAGGGTGAGAGCAGAGCTGGCAGTTGGGCACTGCTTGCTCCATGCTGCACTGGCACTGAGAGAGAGCTCAGAGGACGTGCAGGGGTGGGGAGGTGGTGCAGGTACACACTCAGTGCAGGTCACACTTGGTGCAGGTACACACTCGGTGTAGGAACACACTCGGTGTAGGAACTTACTCAGTGTAGGTACACAGTATAGGAACACACTCAGTGTGGTGCCCACGGTGTATGTACACACCCAGTGTAGGAGTACAATTGATGTAGGAAAACACTTGGTGCAGGAAAACACTCAGTGTAGGTGCACACTCGATGTAGGAACACACTCAGTGTAGATATACAGTGTAGGAACACAGTATAGGAAGACACTTGGTGCAGGTGCACACTCAGTGTAGGAACACAGTGTAGGATCACACTCGGTGTCAGGTGCATGCTCAGTGTAGGAACACACTCAGTGTAGGAACACACTTGGTGTAGGAACACACACAATGTAAGAACAGATTCAGTGTAGGAACACACTTGGTGCAGATACACACTCGGTGTAGGTGCACACTTGGTGGAGGTACACACTTGGTGTAAGAACACAGTGTAGGAACACACTTGGTGTAGGAACACACACAGTGTAAGAACACACTCAGTGTAGGAACACACTTGGTGCAGATACACACTCGGTGTAGGTGCACACTCAGTGTAGGAATACTCTCGTTGTAGGCACTCACTCTGGGCCTGCAGATGCAATTTAGCTCAGTGCAGGCTGTGATTACCAAACACCATTCAGGGAAATGAGAATTAACCTCTTGATTGCAGAGATCAATATCTCCACCTTGCTTTATCTCTTCTATCCCTTCATCTGCTGCCAGTCCCTGCTGCTCTGCAGTGCCCAGGGCACCGTGGGTTTGAGGGGGCACAGAGGGATGAGGTGTCCCACAGTGCTGGGGGTCAGGCCAGCCCCCAGCAGGCTCCAATCTCCCCAGTTTGAGGCAGGACCCCGTGGCACAGGGAATTCCCATGCCCACATCTCTGTTGTGGTTTGTGTTTTCACTAGGATGAATTATTTGCATTTCGGTAGCGCTGGCGGAGCAGGGTTTGTTGTCCAAATAATTGTTCTCTTTTTTTTGGCTTCCTCTTCTTACTTCAAATATTGTGGCTGTGGGTAGCCAAGGCTGAGAGATGAGCAAGTGATTATTTGCAGAAGCACTCCAGCACCCAGAGCACGTGGCTGTGGAAGGGACAGGGAATTTTGGGCTGTTTGCACTGGACAAATGACCTCGGTGCTGCAAAGCTCAACTGCACTGCCAGGAAACTCAAGTTTGCACTGGAGTCTGGGTGTTGAAGAACTGATTTCTTTCCTATAAGGCAACATTACTAAAACTGGTGAAATATAAACTGTGCAGTTCCAGGCAGCTGGAATCGAAAAAGAGAAATAGTGGAGGAAAAAATATTATGGCACCATCAAAGCCAAACCTTTCCATGGCTGGGGGAAAAAAACCCAACAACTTTGCACTGTTAAAATATTTTATATTAAAAATTTTTATAGACATTTTAAAAATGGAACATTGGAGTCAGGAGTTGCTGTTTAAATTGGATTTTAGGATTTTACACTGGCAGAGTTGACTCAGGTTAAGCACATCTGATAAAACACACGGTGGTGACTTCATTTGAGGGAAATCAGTGACAAACATTAAATTCTTCCAGCAAACAGAGCAGGCTGAAGCAAACACTGCACCCTGTGCCAGTGCCACAGAGGAGGGGACACAGAGGGGACACAACCCCCAGGTGTTGCTGTGCCAGTGCCACAGAGGAGGGGACACAGAGGGGACACAGCCCCCAGGTGTTGCTGTGCCAGTGCCACAGAGGGGACACAGCCCCCAGGTGTTGCTGTGCAGCCAGCTGGATCTGGGCCCTGCATTCGCTGCTTTTATCCACTTTGGCCAAACAGATTGGTTTTATTTTTAAAGTCTTGGTGGGGTGAACATCACAAACACAGCTTGGGTGTTGTTACAAAACCCTGCCCTGGCTGTGGGAGCTGCAGTTTGCACAGCAGGGCTGTCTTTGCTCCATCATCCCCAGCACAGAAAGATGCTGGGTTACACCAACCCTTCCCCTCTTGGGAGCATTCCTGGGCAGCCAGGGCTGGAAATGCTCCTTGCTGTGCCACTGGGGAGATGTGGGAGTGAGCAGGGAAGAGGGAAAAGGGTCTGGGTGCAGATCCCCACCTGGGAGTGTGGCTTGAGTGCCTTTGTAAGAGTGGCTGTTCCCAAAGTGCCTCAAATCCCAAATTGTTCAGCAATTGCTGCAGTCCAGCCCTGCCCACAGGTGCATCTGGCACTGTCAGGGCTGTGCCTGCCCCAGCCTCCCCTGTGGAGCTGGACTCTGTGTTTGGAGTTTGTTTTCATGTTCTTTGTGCTTTCATTGCAGCCTCTCTGCATGGCTGAGACAGTGAAAGGTAAAAACTCACATGTAATGAATAAAAAACTCACCTATAACGAGTAAAAAACTCACCTATAATGAGTAAAAAACTCACCTATAATGAGCTTATCTTTACTATTTCCCAGAGACCCCACCCTGGGGCTCAGCTGAAGGTGAGGCCCCAGCACAGCAGAGATTTCAGTTCCTAAATGCCCCCAAATGTTTGAAAATAGGCCAGGGGATAGGAGTGGGGAAAGCCCCATCCCCCTGGATCTGGCAGCTGGAATTGCTGTGTGTAAAGGTGCTGAATCAAGCACAATATTTAGGGGGGCACTGAGATTTTTTAAACTTTCTCCATCATGAAAAAAAGTGGATTTGCTGCTTCTCTATGCATGCAATTTCAATTTTGCCATTTTCTCTATGGCAGGAGCATCCAGCTGAATTTCTGTGCAATATTTCCAGTGCCAGGGAGAGTGGATTGGGAAATATTCACTTGTTTCCTGTCCTTGGTGAGGACATTTTTGCACAAGTGCACATACAGATCTATGTGTGTGTGTATACATCCATTATCTATATACAGCAATCCTTAGAGCTGAACATAAACAAGGAAATGTGAAGGGTTTGCTGTGCCAGATAAGTACAGAGATGAAGATCTGTATGTTCAAAACTCCAAGTATTTACTGCAGGTCCTACTGACTGACGTGTTGAAATAAAGAGGATTTATGGGATTTATGCTGTAGTCAACTGTCCTTGCTTAGAGCCATTTCTCCCATATTTCCCAGCATTTTCCTAGTGAATCCTTCAGGGCTTTTTAAAGAAAAGCAACACCTCAAGGAGCAGGGAGGAAACACAGTATGGACAAAAACTTCCTAAATTTATTTATTATTTTTTATTTATTATTTATTATCTATTGTCTATTATTTATTATTTATCATCTATTATTTCTTATTTATTTGTATTTATATTATTTATATTTTATATTTATATTTACGGTTATTTATATTTTATTTATATTTCTAGTTTATTTTTATTTATTATTTTTAATTTTATTTATTACTTTTTATTTTTATTTTTATTTTTATTTATTACTATTTATTTTTATTTTTTATTTATTATTTTTATTTTTATTTATTACTATTTATTTTTATTTATTTTATTTATTATTTATTATTCCAGTGCTCTGAGCCCTGGCAGGGGAGGAGGCTGTGGATGCTCAGCACTCTCTGGTTTTCCCCTCTCCCACCAGGATCTGCAGACAGGGGTTTCAAAACCCACCTGCTTCTCTGTTTGAGCTGGATCCTGTGCCCCCATGGCAGCACTCCCAGCAGCTGGCAGGGTTTGGAATTTGGGAGGGCAGGGAGGGAGCTGCAGCTTCCCCAGCTGTGGGGTTTGGAATTTGGGAGAGCAGGGAGGGAGCTGCAGCTTCCCCAGCTGTGGGGTTTGGAATTTGGGCTGGGAGGGAGCTGCAGCTTGCCCAGCTGTGGGGTTTGGAATTTGGGTTGGGAGGGAGCTGCAGCTTCCCCAGCTGTGGGGTTTGGAATTTGGGCTGGGAGGGAGCTGCAGCTTCCCCAGCTGTGGGGTTTGGAATTTGGGCTGGGAGGAGGTGAGGAGGTGACCTGTCCTGCAGGAAGGGGGTGGCAGCAGCTCCCCTGCCTGCCCCAGGTTGCTTCACCTTGGAAAAGCTCCTGGAGGTGTTTCTGTGGAGAGGCACCAACCTCCTGTTCTGTGCTGCCCGGTGTCCTGCTGTCCCTCCTGCTGCAGGTGGGCTGAGGAAACAGCAGGAGTGATGCAAAGCAGGATGCCAGCCCAGAGTGTTGCAATGATGAGGATTTTGTGTTCTTCGTGCCACTTAAGCCCAGGATGAAGCCTTGGCAGCAGAGGACACTGTGCCCTGCACATTTTGAGGCTTCTCCTTTCCAGAAACAACAGCAGGGAATTGTTGTGCAGCTCAGACAGGGAGATTGCAGCAGGCACTTCCTGCCAAATTGTAATAATTTGTGCTTTCAAGGGATAGAGAGCCCCAGCCGTGGCTGTCTGCAGGAGGAAAAAAATTTAAAAATCAGCCAGACCTTCAGCACCCATGGGAGAGCAGCAGCTGCCACCCACCTTTCCCCATCCCTGTTACAACAGGACATTCCTGGCTGGGAACATCTCACCTGGAAAGGTACTTGGGCTTAAAAAGTGCTTAAATCCAGTCTTTATTTCCCCTGAGGATGCCAGCAGCCCTTCCTGGCTCTGATCCTCCAGGAATGCCAAGGGAAAGGCCTTGGGGAGCCACAGTGGCAGAGCCAGGGGTTCACAAACACAATCCCACTGGGGCTGTGCTTTCCCTTTTCCTTGGGGTTGTGAGCCCCAAACCTCCTCCCTGGGGTTGTGAGTCCCAACCCTCCTCCCTGGGGTTGTGCTTTCCCTTTTCTCTGGGTTGTGAGTCCCAAACTTCCACCCTGGGGTTGTGAGTCCCAAACCTTCTCCCTGGGGTTGTGCTTTCCCTTTTCTCTGGGGTTGTGAGTCCCAACCCTCCTCCCTGGGGTTGTGCTTTCCCTGCTCTCAGAGCTCCCCTTGCCTCGGTGCTGTGCCAAAGGGATTTTTCTGTCTGTAGAGCTGTTGGTGCACCTGAAGGCAGCTCTGGGCCTGGCCTGGCTCTCTGAAGGAGCTCAGGAGCCTCTCTGGTGCCAGGGCAGGGCTCAGAGCAGGATTTGGGCTCTGCTGAGGCCTCAGCCCCAGCCCAGGCTGGTTCAGGTTTATCTCAGCATCGCAGGGCTGGCTGTGCTGCTGACACTGTTCCTCTCCAAAACCACCATCAGCAGCAACTCCTGATGCTCATGGGGCAGAGCTCAGCTCAGAGGGCTGCAGCAGAGGGTGACAGCCTGATCCCAGCAGGTGAATGGAGAGGGAGGAAAGCTCTGAGCAGCGAGAACAGATTCCCCTTGAACTGACCCAGTTCCCCCACAGATATTTTGGGGCTGCCACCAGCTCTGCTGTGTGCAGACACACTTCCTCTCATTACCACCAGCAGAAAGCACAGCTCCCACTGAGACATTTGATCTGCAAGAAACCTATTTAGGTCTCCAGTTTTTCTCAGAAAAGAAAGCCACACATTTCCACTCACGTGTCAAATGCAGCAGGGTGGGACTTTCAGGCTCTGGAATCCTGAAACCCCAGGGATATTTTGCAGTGCTTCTGAAGTCCTCAAGGCTGCCTCACAATGTGCTGTCCCATGGGACCTGCATCCAACAGCCACCAAGGAGGTCATGTCCTGACAGGCACCGTTTAATCTGATTCCACTGTGGCTTTGGGGGTGATAAGAAATGTTTTCAGCAGCCTGGTTCTTGCTTCAGCTGCAAGATATCAAGATGAAGCTGTTCCCACCCAGGGATGAACAAGCATTTCCTTCAGCCAGGCAGAAAAAAAAAAAAAAAAGAAGATTAAGGAGAGGTTTTTCACACTCGCATACACTTAAGAGGAAAAAATATTTACATGAGGGAGAAAGGACTTGGCAGGGCCTCCCCAGAGGCCATTTGCTGTTTATGCATTTCTCAGGCCTGGGCTGAGGCTGCAGAGCCTGAACCTCCCTGAGCCACTGGGGGATGTTTTAGGGTGGGAGATCCCTAAACCCAGTGGGATTGTGTTTGTGAGCCCCAGGCTCTGCCAGTGTGGCTGCCCAAGGCCTTTCCCTTGGCATTCCTGGGGGATCAGAGCCAGGAGGGGCTGCTGCCATCCTCAGGGGAAGTAAAGACTGGCTTTAAGATAATTACAGAACTGGAGAACTCTTTTAGGACAGGTTTGGATGTCCAGCAAGGCCTCCATCAACTCTGCCATGAAAGTCATAAATCCAGCACAGACTGGTGGTGGGAAGAGAAGGAATCTATGGAGAATTGTTACATGAAAAGATGGATGCAAGCAAATAAGAGAGACAAAGTAAACTACAGCCCTAGGAGAGTGTAAAAATATGGAGAAACAATTAAAGATGAGAAATCAGTCCTAGGAGGGAAAATGACTCAAGCACCAGCAGGAAACTCAAGAGGCTGGATCCCCTGAAAGGGAGGGAGAAGAAGGAATGGATTGGAGAAGAGGAGGCAGGGCTGGGAAATGCTGTGAGAGCAGGACCTGCATTCCAGGGCAGGAGCTGCATTTTGGGACAGGATCTGTGTTTGTGTGCAGGATCTGTGTGTCTGTGCATCTGCATTTCTGAACAGGATCCACATTTCTGTGCAGGATCTGTGTTTCAGTTCAGGATCTGTGTTTCAGGGCAGGATCCACATTTCAGGGCAAGATCTGCATTTTTGTGCAGGATCTTTGTATCAGGGCAGGATCTATGTTTTTAGGGCAGGATTTGTGTTTCTGTGGATCTGTGTTTCAAGGCAGGATCTGCATTTCAGGGCAGGATCTGTGTTTCAGTGCAGGATCTATGTTTGTGTACAGGATCTGCATTTCTGTTCAGGATCTGTGTTTCAGTGTAGAGTGTGTGTTTCAGTTCAGGATCTGTGTTTCAGGGCAGGATCTGGGTTTCTGTTCAGGATCTGTGTTTCTGTGGATCTGTATTTCAGTTCAGGATCTGCATTTCAGGGCAGGATCTGCATTTCTGTGCAAGATCTGTGTTTCAATGCAGAGTGTGTGTTTCAGGGCAGGAGCTGTGTTTCTGTGGATCTGCATTTCAGTTCAGGATCTGTGTTTCTGTGGATCTGTGTTTAAGTTCAGGATCTGTGTTTCTGTTCAGGATCTGTGTTTCTGTGGATCTGTGTTTCTGTGGATCTGTGTTTAAATTCAGGATCTGTGTTTCTGTGGATCTGCATTTCAGTTCAGGATCTATGTTTCTGTGGATCTGTGTTTAAGTTCAGGATCTGTGTTTCTGTGGATCTGTGTTTAAGTTCAGGATCTGCATTTCAGTTCAGGATCTGCATTTCAGTTCAGGATCTGTGTTTCTGTGGATCTGTGTTTCTGTGGATCTGTGTTTCAGTTCAGGATCTGTGTTTCAGTTCAGGATCTGCATTTCAGTTCAGGATCTGCGTTTCAGTCCAGGCAGCCTGGCTGGTGCCTGTGCCCTCCCACGTTCCCCTCTGTGCCCCAGAGCTCAGGGGGACGATGGCTGCCTCTGGAATGAGCAGCAGCTTTGCTTCCTTCTCAGGGCTGCCCTGCTGCCTGCCAGGGCACGGCAGGGAGGGCGTGGGGCAGGCGTTCCTGCCGTGCTGGGGCCGGGGATGCCTTTGGGCTGAGTGTGTGACGGGTATGGAGACAAACCAGGACAGCCGCCCTGGCCCTGCTGGCCTCGGGGATGGGGAGCTGGGAATGGGAATCACAGAGCCATGAGGCTGGGAAAGAGCTCCCAGAGAATAGCTCAGCCTCTGGCCACCGTGCCAGCCAGGAGAGTTGGAAGGGAAATGAGTTTTTCCCCGTGGAAGGGCTGTGGGAAGGGGTTGGGTCCCTGGGATGCTGCTGGGCTTTGGCGTCAGCGTCACTCCAGGAGTTTTGCTGGTCTTCATTTGCTCTTTGTTTGTCATCCTGGGGTCTGCACAGTGCCAGCCAGGAGCTGTGGTGTGTTTGGAGGGGACAGGTCAGCGTTGTCACCTCTGCTGGTGTGTCCATCGTGCAGATTGCCCTGTGTGACCAGGGCTGTGGCTCTGCTCTTTCCTGGGACCACGAGCTGTCACTGTCACTGTCACTGTCACTTTGCTGAGGTGGCTGATCCATGGCAGCCCCAGAGGATGAGTGGAGGGACCCCCAGCCCACTGTGCCCCTGGGAATTCCAGACTTTCCACAGGAACATGGCAATCCATGGGATGGGGGCCTGGGAGGGACCCTGGCTGTATTAGGGATGCAAACCATGGTCCAAATGTCCATTTTTCAACAGGACACTTCTGAAAGAGAGATCCTTTGTTAATAACAGAATAGGATTTTCTATTTTCTAATAATGGAATAGGATTTTTCTAAAAAGACTACCTTGATTAGGAATTTCAAAATTCAGATGATTTGCAACATGCATTGTTGAATTTTTCAGGTGTTTGTTCTATTCGTTACCCAGCCCACAAATTATTGCAAGGAAAATTAAATTTTAGAGGAAAACCCATTCTGGGTGAGGAACCTTAGGGTGCCATCACTAACAGGAGCCCCTGGAGCATGGGGATGTCTGTCCAGGGGCCATGGCCACCCTGAGAAGGAGCTGCCTGGGTTGTGCAGTCCCTGGGCAGAGATGGTGCTGCTGCTGACACACACACGGGACTTGGAAAGGCCAAAACGTCCCTCCAGGCTTGGGTGTGACTGCTCAGGACCTCCTCAGCCCTGTCTGAGCCTTGTCAGTGGCAGGAAGAGAGAAAGGCAGCGTGAAGGTGTCACCCTGCTCGTGGTGACAAACAGCAGGGCCCAGATTAGAAACCAGTCTGTGCCCTGGTGACTCACAGCCCAGCCTGGTGCCACCTGCCACTGCACCTGCCAGGACCTGCCACTGCACCTGCCAGGACCTGCCACTGCCCCCTGCCAGGGCCTGCTGTGCAATCCTTGCCTGGCAATAGTAAAAATCCATTTTATGTTGTATTATTTTAGGATTAAACCCTTCTCTTCCTTTGCTGCTTTTGAGGTGGGCTGTGAGACAGCTGCCACCAGATCTTCCAGATCACAGAGGGGATGAGATCTGGACCCCCAAATCCTTCAACCAAATGTGCAATCCTTGCCTGGCAGCAGTGGAAATTCATTTTATGTTGTATTTTTCAGGATTAAACCCTTCTCTTCCTTTGCTGCTTTTGAGGTGGCTGTGAGACAACTCCCACCAGATCTTCCAGATCACAGAGGGGATGAGATCTGGACCCCCAAATCCTTCACTCCAAAAGTGCAGTCCTTGCCATGCAATAGTAGAAATCCATTTTATGTTGTATTATTTTAGGATAAAACCCTTCTCTTCCTTTGCTGCTTTTGGGGATGGCTGTGAGACAAATGCCACCAGATCTTCCAGATCACAGAGGGGATGAGACTCAGAGCTGCACCCCCAAAGGATCAGACACAATTCTTCACTCCAAATGTGCAATCCTTGCCATGCAATAGTAGAAATCCATTTTATGTTGTATTATTTTAGGATAAAACCCTTCTCTTCCTTTGCTGCTCTTGGGGATGGCTGTGAGACAATGAGATCTCCCAGATCACAGAGGGGATGAGACTCAGAGCTGCACCCCCAAATCCTTCACTCCCAACGTGCAGTCCTTGCCTGGCAGCAGTAGAAATCCATTTTATGTTGTATTTTTTAAGAGGAAACCTTCTTTTTTTTGCTGCTTTTGAGGGTGGCTGTGAGACAATGAGATCTTCCAGATCACAGAGAGGATGAGAGCTGGACCCTCAAAATCCTTCACTCTAAATGTGCAATCCTTGCCTGGCAATAGTAGAAATCCATTTTACATTGTATTTTTTAGGATTAAACCATTTGGATTAGGGCAATATGAGACGACAGAAACAAAGAGTTAAGGACAGTCCAGGTACCTCTTTCTGGGTAAAATAAGCCTGAAAAAGGATCCACGTTAACAGAGGATTAACCCTTAAAAACAACAGCCTGCTGCATATTCATACACCTCATCCATGATGCATAAATTCCATTCAAACACAGGATTCTGGCTGGGCAGTGTCAGCTTCTTCCTTCTAATCCTAACAGCATCGTCCTGCAGAACGAGGTGGGAAGAAGTTCATTTCTCCTGCAATAAATTCCCTTTCTCTGGAAGATTCAGGTGTCCTGTGGCTGCTATCTCAGTGCAAGTCCTTTTTTTAGGAAAAAAAAGTATCCTACACAGCACAGTTTCTATTTTAACCTTATGTTATAACCTAAAACTATATTTAACACACTACTTAAGGGAATTAATACAGCATCACTTTCTAACACAACATGTATAATATTCATTTTAATAACTTTATAACACAACACATATAACATTTAAATTTAATAATTTAATATTATTTATACTATTAATAATATTATAATATTATATAATAATATTATATATAATATAATATATAATATATATAATAATATATTATATTATATATAATATATATAAAATATATTAAATAATAATATTAAATATATTAAATAATATATTTCTATTATTTAATATATAATATATCAAATAATAATATAATTTAATAATATAATATATTAAATAATAATGATAATGATAATGATAATAATAATAATAATAATAATAATAATAATAATAATAATAATAATAATAATTTCATATTATTTAATAATACCAAAAAACAATCATAAAATACTCATTTTTCACAGGGGGACAAGGCAAGCCCAGGCTCCAGCAGTGCTGTTGCTGGCAGAGGCTCAGAGCAAGGGCTGCATCCATCAAGTGCAGCAGGTCACCGTGACTGGAACCATGAGATCACCACCAGCAGGGAAATCTTTTTATATCTCCCTGGCAGATGCCAACCATTTGCTCAGTGCCTGCAGCTGGGGCTTGCCAGGGAGCAGAGCAGGAGAGCCCAGCGCTGGTGCTGGAGCTGGGCTGTGAGCACAGGCTGTGTTTGCCCAGGTGTGGTGGGTAAACAGCCCTGGCTGCCCGGCCCTGCCTGCCTGCTGGGTGTTGTGTCTGCCTGTGAGAGCATCAGCAGCCTGTGCCAGCCCAGCTGGGCTGTGCTGGAGCAAGGCTTGGGGTGAGGCCAAACAAACCAAGGATTGGGGTGAACCCAAACAAACCAAACCAAAGCTTGGTGTGAGCTGAACCAAAGCAAAGCTTGGGGTGAGCCCAAACAAACCAAAGCAAAGCTTGGGGTGAGCCCAACCAAACCAAACCAAACCAGAGCTTGGGGTGAGCCCAAACAAACCAAAGATTGGAGTGAGCAAAACCAAACCAACCCAAAGCTTGGGGTGAACCCAAACAAACCAAAGACTGGTGTGAACACAACCAAACCAAAGCTTGGGGTGAGCCCAAACAAACCAAACCAGAGCTTGGTGTCAGCCCAACCAAACCAAACCAAACCAGAGCTTGGTGTGAGCCCAGCCAAATCAGAGCTTGGGGTAAACCCAACCAAACCAGCCCAAAACTTGGTGTGAGTCCAACCAAACCAAACCAAAGCTTGGTGTGAGTCCAACCAAACTAAAGCTTCAGGTAAACTCAACCAAACCAACCCAAAACTTGGTGTGAGTCCAACCAAACCAAACCAAACCAGAGCTTGGGGTAAACCCAACCAAACCAACCCAAAACTTGATGTGAACCCAACCAAACCAAATGAAAGCTTGGTGTGAGCCCAGCCGTGCTGGATGGAGCCTTTCCCACACGGGTTCAGCCCTGGGAGTGTTTGCCAGGTTTGGCACAGCTCCTGTGCTCCACCCTTTGATGTGGGTGAGAAGGATCAGGGAAAAATCTGGATTTTCTCTCAGTAGCAGCTACTGCCAAGTGAGAGATTGCCCAAGGAGATTTTGGGAATGGGGTTTGAGCTCTGGAGCAGCTCTGGAAACTGTTAGTGGGGATGAGCTGCAGCAGAGGCCAACTGGGACTCTGTACCTCTCCTTGCCCCTGTAATTGTGCATTTCTGACCTGCTTGTCACTGATTTAATGGGATGGAAGAGCCATGAAACTCCTCAGGAGCAGCATCCTCCAAAATTCGGTGTTTGAACCATGAGTTGGAATTGCAGGAATTGCAGGACTACAGGAATTACAGGAATTGCTAGGAATTGCAGAAATTGGCAGAAATTGTAGGAATTGCAGAAAATTTCCCCCTTCCAGGCTAAAATAAATGTGTTTGCTCTGGGTTTGCTCCTGTGGGAAGTGAGAAACTGGGGCAGTTTGAATCCCTGAGGTTCCGTGAGGAGGGGATGGAAGAGAGCTGATGGATGCTCCACCGTGGGCAGGGAATTTCTGAGGGACAGGACACGCTGCAAAAGAAGATTTTCTCCTTGTCCCCAGGTGGGACACAGCAGCATGAGCAGATGGAGAGGAAATCCCTGGATTTTGTGCTGGGAGGCAAAGCCCTGGCTGAGCACTCATTCTCCAGGCACTGTTGGATTTCCTAGAATAAAAACCCTTCTGCATTCCCCCCTGACACTGAGATATTTTGCATTAAACAATCAAGCTGACCACCCCACGTCCATTTACAAGTTTTCCAGGAACTCCTGGGGCAGTCAGAGGAAATCAGAGCTCAGAGCTGAATTCCACAGGCGATGACGCCGAGCCTGGGGAGGGATTTTCACTGCTGGAATCCAAAGCCCACAGACGCTGCTTTCTTACAATGTGGGATGTTTTTGGTGTGGATCCCCTCCAGGCATTCACAGGCACCTGCTGATAATCCCATTTCTGTCAGATCCCTGGCTCTCTCCCACCTGGAGAATCATTGTTTGTTATTTTCCTGCGAGGATTTGGTGGTGTCTCTGTGTTTTTGGCATTCTGTGGCCTCCTGGGCTTGGCACACAGCAGTGCTCCTGCCTCTGTGTGTCACAGGGTTGCAGGAACTGGGGGAGATCCCTGGAGATCATCCCAGCATCCCACCAGAACCCCCTGCTCATGGCAGGGCCAGGGAGAGCAGCTGGGCAGAGCTTTGTGCTTGGGTTGGGCAGGAGGGAGCTGAAATCCCACCCCAGATCTTCCTTTGTGAGGAGTCCAAAGGAAGATGGAGGAGAGAATTCAAAATTCCATCTCAGATTTTCCTTTGTGTGCAGCCAAAGGCAGGTGGAGTTTTCAAAATTCCATCTCAGATCTTCCTTCGTGAGCAGCCCAAATGCAGGTGGAGAATTCCAAATTACATCCCAGATCTTCCTTTATGAGAAACCCAAAGGCAGGTGGAGGAGAGAATTCAAAATTCCATCTCAGATCTTTGTGAGGAGTCAAGGCAGATGGAGAAAATAATTGAAAATTCCATCCCAGATCTTCCTTTTTTGTGCAGCCCAAATGCAGGTGGAGAATTCAAAATTCCACCCCAGGTCTTCCTTTGTGAGGAACCCAAAGGCAGATGGAGGAGAGAATTCTAAATTCTATCTCAGATTTTCCTCTGTGTGGAGTCAAGGCAGATGGAGGAGAGATTTCAAAATTCCATCTCAAATCTTCTTTTGTGTGCAGCTCAAAGACAGGTGGAGAATTCAAAATTCCATGCCAGATTTTCCTTTGTGGAGAATTCCAAATTCCATCCCAGTTCTCCCTTTGTGTGCAGCCCAAAGGCAGGTGGAGAATTGAAAATTCTATCTCAGATCTTCCTTTGTGGAGAATTGAAAATTCCATCCCAGTTCTCCATTTGTGTGCAGCCCAAAGGCAGGTGGAGAATTGAAAATTCCATCCCAGGTCTTCCTTTGTGGAGATTTCAAAATTCCATCCCAGGTCTTCCTTTGTGAGCAGCCCAAATGCAGGTGGAGGAGGGGATCTGTTGCTCCTCCAGGGAGAAGGTTGTTCTGCTCATTGTTAACTTGTTTGGCTCGGGTTTAAGTCCTGTGTTGGTTGGAATATCTGCAGAGGAAATTGGGTGTAAGCCAGGCCTAGGGACGAGTCCACGCTCTGCTGGCATCGCACCAAGAAAAGCAAATTACAGTGCCACAAAGGGAGAGAAAGCATTGCCTGCATTGGTTTAGGGGGGATATTGGGATTAAATCCTTCCCTGTGAGGGTGCCCCATATCCCTGGCAGTGCCCAAGGCCAGGCTGGATGGGGTTTGGAGTCACCTAGCACAGTGCAAGGTGTCCCTGCCACTGGATGGTTTTAAGGTCCCTTCCAGCCCCAGTCATTCCATGTTCTATCCCTGGTCCCTGCTCCCTCTCTTGGGAACAACATTCATTCTGCTCAGTGATTCAAAAACCCCACAAAACCCAAAGCAAGCAGCGTCCTTCCCCTTCCCCAGAACTGAACAGGAGGAAAAACCCCTCAGAAAAGCTGGGGCAAGGGAAGGAGAGGGAAATGGGATAGCAGAGCCTTTAAAATCCTGTTGCTTTGCAGCTGTTCCCATCCTGGCTGCTCTCCAGAGCTCCTTGGATGATCCTCTGCCTGGAAATAAGGAGTCCTTCAAACCCATCCCTTGATGGGGTCATTATTCCTCAGCAAAGGAGGTGAAAATCCAGGTTTGGGGTTCAGGAATGGAGCTGCAGCAGTGTGGGAGCCAGGGATCTTCCCTCAGGTAGATTTGAGTGATATCCCAGTGCTGGGACATCCTTCAGGTGGGGGTGAAGGGCACAGAGGACTTGGATCTCCAGAGGGTTTGATGCCACAGCCAGCAGTGGATATGTGGAGTTAGTTTGGTGCTGGCTCATGGGGAAAGCTGGAACTGACTTTCCAGCTAAGAACTAACTGGGAATTTGTGTCCCAGTCTGGCTTTGTGGCTGCTGGACCAAGAGCCCAGCTGGGCTGTGCTGGGCTTGGCACAGCAAACTGGAAGGGATGAGCTGGAATTTTCCCTTTCCTAGATAAAAGTGATCATAAACCAGACTAAATCCTGGACTGGGACACTCTGGGGTTGTTTTTATGCTACACCTTGGCTTTTTATCAGGCATTCACAGGTTTTTCTTTCCCCCTGAGCTGTGCAGGAGCACCTGATGGTTCCTCTCCTGTTGCTGAGCCCCGGGGCTCCTCTCACGCCCTGCACTTGCAGCAGATGCTGTTTAAACGTTCCAGGAGGAGCTGTTGGCAAATGGGGGATGACAGGTTGCAGAAACAGGATAAAATAGCAGGAGTTTCCAGGGAGAGCTTGGAGAGGCAGGAAAGGAAAGGGGGCACAGTCTGGAGAGGGGCTGTGCCAGGCCTGACCGGGCTGTGAGACCCCTGTGGAGGTGCAGGGCAAGGCTGGCAGATTCTCCTGGTTCCTGGAGGGCTGGAGCAGGAAATTCTGCCTTTCTCTGCCCTCATTCCACCCTGAATCCTTGGATTGCCTGGGGAGGAGCTGCTCAGCTGCCTTGCAGAGAGCTCCATGTCCATGGACATCCAGCTCCCGTGGAGATTTCACGGGGTGCAATGCTCAAATGGAGAGAAGCAAATATAACATTTATGGAATCAGAGATTCCCAGAACGGTCTGGGTTGGACAGGGACTTTTAAAAAAATCATCTCATTCCACCCCTGCCATGTGCAGGGACAGCTCCCACTATCCCAGGTTGTTCCAAGTCTCATCCAGCCTGGCCTTGGCACTGCCAGGGATCCAGGGACAGCCACAGCTGCTCTGGGCACCTGTGCCAGGGCCTGCCCACCCTGATTTCTTCCCAACATCCCATCCAGCCCTGCTCCCTGTCAATCTGAAGCCATTCCCCATGTCCTGTCGCTGCTGTTCCTGCTGATTTGCAAAACCACTTAGTGCAAAGCACTAAGACAGCCCACAGGGAATTTGTTTTCCTCTTCATCCTCTCCTTGACCCCCTGGGAAATGTCCCCTGGGAGCCATTTCAAGCTTCTGCCATGACTTTGTGGGCAGCAATCCATTCCCATTGACTGGAAAGGGAATTCTGACTTTCCCATCAGCTCCTCACCCTGTGCAATGGCTGTCCTTGAGCCCGGGATTAATTAGGACTAATGACCAAAAACGTCATCAGCAGGCTTCCACCTCTCCTAGGAGTGTCCTGAGCCAAAATAGGGGAATGGAAAGGAGAGGATTCCAGCTGGGAAGTTTTTAACAAGGCTGTGCACCCCTTGCTTTGTGGGATGTGGCTGATCCATCCTGCTGAATCCAGGATTCCATCCTGATTCCATCCTGATTTGTGGGATGTGGCTGATCCATCCTGCTGAATCCAGGATTCCCACAGGTGACCAGGCACTGCTCATTACCAGAGCCTGCAAGGTTTCCTCGGCCAACTTCTGTTTTCAGTATTAAGCTTTGCCTTGTGAACCTTGAGGAATTCAGCTCCCAGGGCAGAGGAAATGTTGGAAGGGGTCAGGCGAGCTGTGCTCTGTCCGTGTCACTGGGAGCAGCCAGCAGCATTCCAGGACAACATCTGATTTTGTGCTTTTACGAGGCAGATGTTTGGGAGAAGGGCTGTGCTGTTTATTCCAGCTGCCATCTCCCAGCCCCGCTCCCTCCGCACAGAGGAGCCCATAAATAAAAATCCTTGGGATTTTGCCACCATTTGGGCAGCCCTGCCTTCCATCAGGGCCTGCTGCAAGCCCTCTCCCCCTGCACCTCACTTTTACAGGGGAATAAATCAGTGAGGGCTAAATCCTCTCTGAGAGACACGAGGATAAATCCGGGATGGCTGCGCTGACGTCGGCGCCGTGCTGGAATTGCAAAGGGGAGTTGGATTCCTTTATTTCAGAGTTCTGCTGCTGATTTACTGCAAAGGAGTTTGGTTCCTTCATTGCAGAGCCCTGCTGCTGATTTACTGAAAAGGAGTTTGGTTCCTTCATTGCAGATTTCTGCTGCTGATTTACTCAAAAGGAGCTCGGGCTCAGCATGTCCTGGGGCTCAGCAGCAGGGCAGGGCTTGCTCTGGGGTGCAGAGCTGATGGCAGAGCAGTTCCATGGTTTTGCTGGAATGGATTCACAGAATTCACAGAATGATACAGAATTGTAGAATTCACACAATCACAGAATTCACAGAATCACACAGAATTCATAGAATTAACACAGAATCACAGAATTCACAGAATCACAGAATCATGCACAGTCACAGAATCACACAATCACAGAATTCACAGAATCCACAAAATTCACAGAATCCACAGAATTTGCAGAATCACACAGAGAATTCACAGAATTCACATAATTCACAGAATCACACACAATCACAGAATTCACAGGATCCACAGAATTCACAGAATGTCACAAAATCACCCACAGAATCACACAGAATTCACAGAATCACAGAATCACACAGAGAATTCACAGAATTCCACACAATTCACAGAATCACACACAATCACAGAATTCATAGAATCCAAAGAATTCACAGAATTCATAGAATCACAGAATTCACAGGATGACATACAATCACACAATTCACAGAATCACACAGAATCCACAGAATTCAGAGAATCACACAGAGAATTCACAGAATTCACATGATTCACAGAATCAAACACAATCACAGAATTCACAGAATCTCACAGAATCACACACACAATCCCACAGAATCACAGAATTCACAGAATCCCTGGGTTGGAAGAGACCTTCAAGACCATCCAGTCCAGCCCAGCCCCAACACCTCAACTCAACCCTGGCACCCAGTGCCACATCCAGGCTTTGTTAAACACACCCAGGGATGGGGACTCCACCACCTCCCCTGGCAGAACATTCCAGAACTCCTATCAGACTGTTTGGCTTGGATTTAGAACACCACAAAATCATTATTGTGATCATCTTGTGGTGAGATATCCAGGAACTTCCTTTATTTTCCTGGGAAATCCAAACCAGGATCTGAGCCCCTGCAGGGATGGGGGTGATGAGCAGCACCACCATAATGAGCAAAACTCCCTAATTACAACAGCAGCAATTAAACCCCAGTGGTGAGGGATGCAGAGCTGGAGACAGAGCCTTGCTGAGCTCTGTGGCTCCATTCCCTGAGCACAAAAATTGAATTATTTTGGAGCATCCCCTTTTCCATCCCACTTGATCTCCACCAGCGGCTCTGCCCTGGGAGCTGTGGGAGAGGTTCAGGTTTCCCTGGAAGCTGACAAGCACCATCTATAGGATTGCTGCAGAAGAGGCCTCGGGCTCCCAGCTGATGGAAAAGGGCAGGGGAGCTTCACCCTGAATTTCCAGATTTGTTCTGGAGAAACTCCAGCGTGCTCAGCATTCCGCAGTGCCCAAAGCCACAGCTGCCCTCATCCATCCTGCATGGGGCACTGCCCACCCTGGACAAGCTGCTGCTCCCTGTCCTCTGGGGGAATGCTGCCCGTGGAATTGCTGGAATTGCAGAGCTGGGATTGTTTCACACAGGGATTTCCTAAAGAGCTCGTAATCTGCAAGATTTCCAGTTTTCCTCAGGAATTGTAGGGACTGGAATGGCTTCAAATCAACAGAGGTGGGATATTGGGATTAAATTCTTCCCTGAGAGGGTGGGGAGGCCCTGGCACAGGTTGGGAATGAAGGAGAAGGGAAGAAGGGAGCAAGGAAGGAAAAAAGGAGGGGTGAACACACTTTGCAGGGCAGATGGAGTACAAATAATGCTTTTAAAGAGATGCTGGCAAGGGACACTGGTGCAAATCATCCCTGTCACGTTGGAGCTTGATCCTTGATTTGCACAAGAAATACAAGTGCAGTTTGGATACCCAGAATTCTTCCAAGAGAGGCATTGTGTTCCCAAAGAACAGATATGGGTTTTTTTCCCTCTCTGCAGATCCATTTTGGCTTTAAAGCTGTTTTCTTCTCCTACACACACAGATGATAATCTTTTACATGTCCTTATTAAAAAATATCACTTCCAGAAAATAAAAACACTGGCATATTCTGTACTTGTTCCTTTCTCTATCTCTGAATTAATTTCCCATTTTTTCATCTGCCTTGTCAGTCATTTCCTATCTCCACAATCAAGGAAAGAGGTTTAATCTCTCCCCTGGCTTTGGCATCTGAATCCCTCCTCTTTCCCAACCTCTCTGTGCTGAGTTAATGCTGTTTTCCTTTCTCTCTGTCCCCCACAGAGATCCCTGGATGCCCAGGAATGGTGGAGAGCTGAACCAACCTCTGTTCCTCACCTCCCTGAGCTGTGAGGGCTCTGCAGAGATGGAGTGGGAGCACAGCCTCTCCTCCCTGAGCCAGGGGATGCTGTGGGAAGTGACTGCCTCGGCAAGGTCCTCATCCCAACCCATCACCCACCACGCAGCACCTCCAGGAGAAGCTGGGCAAGGACCACCAAGGGACCAGGAGAGGCTCTGAGAGCCTTGGAGGACACCAAGAAGCCACAGGAACTGAAGGAGGGGGTGGCCAAACCATGACAAACGTGCTGAGGGGGTTTTCCCCTTGGAAAAGCCTTTCCAGAAGGGAGCACCAGGCCCAGTGTGGGCTCCAGCTGGATTGGAAGAGGCACGGCCAGGTCTCACAGCAGGTCAGGAGCCCAGCAGGACGTGGTCATGGCAGCCTGTCCTCTGCTGGGTGGGGATCCAGGTGCAACAGGAATCGTTCCAAGACCAAGAGACAGGAGCATGGAAGATCCCTTTGATTTATTCCGTGCTTTTTTCTCCTTCTGGTGTCTTCTCTGTCTACCTCTTCTCCTCTAAAAGCATGGAGGGCCCTGACCATCACCACGGAGCAGGATTGGCACAGGGCAGGAGTGGAGCCTTTGTTCTCTCCTTGCTCCAAAATATCTCCAACTGTCCTGCCTTGGGAAGACTGGGAGATCCTTTTCCTTGCAGGAAGTCACATTTCAGCAGGACCAGCCACCCTTGGGAGCCAGGAGTTCCCACGTGAGGCTCAGAGCATGGCAGAGCATCCATGGCACAGCATCCATGGCACAACATCCATAGGACAACATCCATGGCAGAAAATCCATGGCACAACATCCATGGCACAACATCCATGGCACAACATCCATAGGACAACATCCATGGCAGAACATCCATGGCACATCCATGGCACAGCATCCATGGCAGAGCACCCATGGCACAACATCCATGGTAGAACATCCATGGCACAGCATCCATGGTAGAACAGCCATGGCAGGACATCCATGGCACAGCATCCATGGCACAACATCCATGGCACAGCATCCATGGCAGAACATCCATGGCACAGCATCCATGGCACAACATCCATGGCACAACATCCATAGGACAACATCCATGGCACAGCATCCATGGTAGAACAGCCATGGCAGGACATCCATGGCACAGCATCCATGGCACAGCATCCATGGCAGAAAATCCATGGTAGAACATCCATGGCAGAAAATCCATGGCACAGCATCCATGGCACAGCATCCATGGCACAGCATCCATGGTAGAACAGCCATGGCACAGCATCCATGGCACAACATCCATGGCACAGCATCCATGGCACAGCATCCATGGCAGAACACCCATGGTAGAACATCCATGGCACAGCATCCATGGTAGAACATCCATCCCTCTCCTGCAGCTGTGGAAGGAGCACACTGAATTCCTGGCTTTGGATTGTGGAAAATTCATTAAGCAAAGGAAGAGATGGAAGGACTTACAGCCTCAGACAGAAAACAGCAGGAAAAACTGGCTGGAAACCATAAAAACGTGCACCTTGGACTGGCAGGTGGTGGCCCAGCTGCAGCTGTGTGGTAACTGAGCTGGTACTGAACTGTGGGAGCCCCATCTCAGACCTTCCCCCTCGGGCTTCCAGCTGCAGAACCTTTCCCTCCAGTGCAATCCTATTTATTTATTTATTGTCTCGCTGCTTGATGTGAAGCTGCTAAAGGAGCCCCATCCCCACAAACAGCCAGGCCTGTGTGAGGGCCCTGAGCAGAGGGGCAGGACCCAGGGACACCTCCCAGCACACCAGGAGCCACCTCCTGCTGAAGGTCCTGCTGTGGGAAGGGGGTTGGACTTGGTGTCTTTGAGGTTCTTCCCAAGCAAACCCGTTCTGTGGTTCTGTAAGAGCTGAAAAGGAGGTCCCATCCCATGCCTGGAGGTGTCCAAGGGTGGGTGGATGGAGCTCTGAGCACCCTGGGATGCTGGGAGGTGTCCCTGCCCATGGCAAGGGTGGAACTGGGTGAGCTTTAAGGTCCTTCCACTCTAGGACTGAATGGGCAGAGGCTTGGGCACACGAGGGAAGGGGAAAAGCTGAGAGCAGGACTGTCCCTGGGCTGAGGATGCCAGGTGGATCCTGCAAGCACTGAGAGCAAGCTGGGCAGAGCTTTGTTGGGAAGGACAGAGCTGCAGGAGCTCAGCAGTGCCCCTCCATCCTGACTTTGTATGCAGGGCCATGAGAGTCACTCACCTGGGGGCTCTCAGTGCCCTGCTGCTCTCCCACAACGTTCAGGATACCCTGAAATCCCTTGGCACAGCTCCCAGCTAGGACACCCTGATTTCTCCTTTCTCTCTGAAGAACCCCCCCAAGGCTTAGTCCAAACCTTGATGAAGGGAGATGCTTCCCAAAGAAAACCTCAGAGGATTCCTGGCTGGCTCCAGTCCCTTACTCTGTACTGGATGCACAGCCCTGGGGCTGTTTGCAGCTTGGGGACATGCCTGGGGTTGTGGCAGTTCTTCCTCCCCAGTCCCTGATGTGCCAGAGCAGGGATTAGGAGGATGGGATGAAGGGATGAGCTCCAATCATTTGCCAGCCCAAAGGGAGGGAGCTGCCTTGCAGGGCTGTCCAAATCCACCTGCCTGCTCCCCTTCAGGCTTGTTCATGATTCCATCCTCTGCAGGATCTGTTTCTGAGCTGGTTTTTTGTGCTGTCCCCTGGGAGGTGGCTCCAGTGCTCCACAGCAGCAGCTTCTGGGATTTCCACCTGTGTTTGCTCCTGGAATCTTCATTCCATTCTCCCTCCTGCTGCTCCTCACACCCCTGCTGTTCATGTTCTCCTGCCACCTCACCAGGGCTCCCCTTCCCCTTCCAGGACCCTCCCTGGCTCCCTGATTGCTGCTGCTCCCTGTCCTGTGTGCCAGGTCATTAATGAGGAACCCAAACCAGCCCCTGGCAGTGCCAGGTCATTAATGAGGAACACAAACCCAACCCTGGCAGTGCCCAGATGCTGAGCCAGGTCATTAATGGAGAATCCAAACCAGCCCTGGCAGTGCCAGGTCATTAATGGAGAATCCAAACCAGCCCTGGCAGTGCCCAGCTGCTGCTCCCTCCCTTATTTGGGGTGCACAGGGAAGGGGCAATAAATGGATCAGTGTTGGCACTGAGCACTCCTATCCCAAAATATCAGGAAGGAATCCTGCCCTGGGAGGGTGGGCAGGCCCTGGAATGGATTTCCCAGAGCAGCTGTGGCTGCCCCATCCCTGGCAGTGCCCAAGGCCAGGTTGGGCAGGGCTTGGAGCCACCTGGGACAGTGGAAGGTGTCCCTGGCCATGGCAGGGGTAGGAAATGAATGATCTTTAATGAATTAAATGATCTTTAATGAATTAGATGATCTTTAATGAATTGAATGATCTTTAATGAATTAAATGATCTTTAATGGATTAAGTGATCTTTAATGTCCCTCCCAACCCAAACCATCCTGGGACTCTGTGATTCCATGGGGAGCAGTCCCTGGCAAGGACAAGTGCTCAGCTCAGCAAAGCCCAGCTTAGCTCTGGCAGTGGGGATGATCCTCCAGTGTTACTGGGAACATGTGGGGAATGGGGAACTGAGCTCTGCCCTGCCTGGGAACCCCTGCCAGGGGCTGGGGGCACACGGGGGGCTGCCCTGGGGGGCTCTGGGTGCAGCTGGAGCACCAGGGGAGGGTCCCAGCTCTGCTCCTGTCACTGAACAAACTGTTCCACAAATAAAGAATGGAAAGTGCTGCTCTTCCCACTCTTCTTTATCCCAGCTGGCCTTGGCTGGTGGGCACACAGGAATGCCAGGGCAGTGTTGGAGGGGCTGGATGCATTCAGGAAAGTCATTTAAACACAGAGTGCACCAGGGCAGAGCCCCGCAGGGATTCCTGGTGCTGCTGGCTGGTGGGTGCCAATAACTCCAGGTAAAAATGGGCTGTGGGGCCAGGCTGAGCTGCAGCAGGGCCCTGGGTGTGAGGCTGCAGGAGCAGGAGGCACCAAACAAATGGTGGGGATGGATTTCCTCCAGGATGGATTTTCCTCCTGGGTGGATTTCCCCCAGGGTGGATTTTCCCCCAGGGTGGATTTTCCCCCAGGGTGGATTTTCCCCCAGGATGGATTTCCTCCAGGATGGATTTCCTTCTGGATGGATTTTCCCCCAGGTGGATTTTCCTCCATGATGGATTTCCTCCAGGATGGATTTCCCCAGAATGGATTTTCCCCCAGGATGGATTTCCTCCAGAATGGATTTTCCTCACGGGTGGATTTTCCTCCAGAATGGATTTTCCTCCTGGATGGATTTCCCCCAGGATGGATTTCCTCCAGGATGGATTTCCTCCAGAATGGATTTTCCTCACGGGTGGATTTTCCTCCAGAATGGATTTTTCTCCTGGATGGATTTCCTCCTGGATGGATTTTCCCCAGAATGGATTTTCCTCCAGGATGAATTTTCCCCCAGGGTGGATTTTCTCCATCTCCCAACCTTTCCATGTGAATTTGCAGAGCTCTTGGCTCAGCCCTGGGTTTGTGCCTGTTTGCCAAGAGCCCACACAGCCCCAGACAGCCCAGCAGTGTCCAGACATCTTCCTGAAGCTCCTAAATCCCGAGAGCAAAGCGCTGTGAGGAGATGGCTGCAATAAACCCTCTGTTCATCCTTTCATGGTCCGAGCTACGGGCATGAATTATGGCAGCGTTAAACCTTTCTCAAGGGCGCTGAAGAGCGTTGTTAAGCCGGGATGTCAGCGCTCCTGCCTGAATGGGGCTCGTTTACGAGGCACTTTAATCCTTCCAGGAATCCAGCGACCCCTTTTCCACCCACAGATCCGCTCCTGGCTCTGTTTTCTGTCCTGTTTGTTCCTCGAGGCTCGGGCGCCCTCACCTCTGGCAGCCCCATCGCTTCCAGATGGAAACGGGCTCCTAAAAACCCCACATCTGGATTTAGGGGTTTGGGGCTAAACCCCACAGCTGGGTGGGTTTGGGGCTAAACACCACATCTGGATGGGTTTGGAGCTAAACCCCACATCTGGATTTAAGGGTTTGGGGCTAAACCCCACATCTGGATGGGTTTGGAGCTAAACCCCACATCTGTATTGGTTTGGAGCTAAACCCCACATCTGGATTTAAGGGTTTGGGGCTAAACCCCACATCTGGATGGGTTTGGGGCTAAACCCCACATCTGTATTGGTTTGGAGCTAAACCCCACATCTGGATTTAAGGGTTTGGGGCTAAACCCCACATCTGGATGGGTTTGGGGCTAAACCCCACATCTGGATGGATTTGGAGCTAAACCCCACATCTGGATGGGTTTGGAGCTAAACCCCACATCTGGGTGGGTTTGGGGCTAAACCCCACATCTCGCTGGGTTTGGGGTTAAACCCCACATCTGTATTGGTTTGAGCTAAATCCCACATCTGGATGGATTTGGAGCTAAACCCCACACCTGGATGGGTTTGGGATTAAACCCCACATCTGGATGGGTTTGGAGCTAAACCCCACATCTGGATGGATTTGGAGCTAAACCCCACACCTGGATGGGTTTGGGATTAAACCCCACATCTGGATGGGTTTGGAGCTAAACCCCACACCTGGATGGGTTTGGGGCTAAACCTCACATCTGGGTGGATTTGGAGCTAAACTCCACATCCGGATGGGTTTGGGGCTGCCTGGCAAACTGCAGAGAAAGCTGGGGCTTCTCTTGTGAATTCTGCAATTTTTGAGGTCATCCCTGTGCGATGTCTTCCTGTGGTGCCCTGTGGCCTCTGGGTGTGGATTTTGCTGGAGGGTGCAGGGGCTGTGCCCTCAGAGAGCCACGGTCACCCCAGGCACAGCCACATCCCTTTGGGATCATCCTTCATCTCTCTGCATCCTCTGACAATCCTGCTTTAAAATAAGCAGCAGGTGCTTTCCCTGCCTTCCTTAATTCCCTTCTGGATGTTTTATCCCTTTCCCTGCATTCCTTAATTCCCTTCTGGATGTTTTATGCCTTTCCTTGATTTCCTTAATTCCCTTCTGGATGTTTTATCCCTTTCCCTGCCTTCCCTATTTTCCTTCTGGGTGTTGTATCTCTTTTCCTGCTTTCCTTAATTCCCTTCTGGATGTTTTATCCCTTTCCTTGATTTCCTTATTTCCCTTCTGGGTGTTTTATCCCTTTCCTTGCTGCCTTAACCCCAATATCATTCCTGAGGCTTTTCCTTCCTGGGGCACAAGCAGAATTCACACTTATTTCCATTCAAAAGGCAGAAATCCCAGGAAATGTTGGATTAAACCATTCCAGGCTGGTGATTTACCACCATTTTGATTGCTAGAGGAGAGTGTTGAGTTCCCAGATGCTCTGGATTGGTCTCCATGGAAATGGGAAGGAACCTTTGGATTGCACAGTCCAGAGCTTTTGTCTTGGGTGTGGTGGGGGCTGCTCTGCTTTGCTTTCTGTGAAATTCCTGATGAAAATAGAAATGTGCCCAGTCCAGGCTGTCACCTGACAGCAGGAAACAAAAAACAGGAAGAAGGGGCATTACAAAAATGGAAATGATGCTCATTAAAGCACAAAAAATCCCATCAAAATGAATCTGGACATTATAAACACCCAGCTGCTTCATCCATGCTGCATCCAGAGCTGCCTGTGGCTGGAAAGTGGAAAAGCAGAGAATTACCCAGTGCTGTTAACCATTAACTGCTCCCTGCAGCTTCTGCCTGCAGCCTGCACCTGCTTTTAGGGTTAATCTCCCTCCCAAGGCTGCCCAAGCCAATGGAAAAGCTGGATGGGCATCCAGGGATGCAGGTGACCACAGTCTGTGTATGCAGTGGCAACCAGGCAACAGAGCAGGTGACTCCAGGTGGCTCCAGGTGGCTCCAGGTGACCTCAGGTGGCCCCAGGTGGCTCCAGGTGGCCTCAGGTGGCTCCAGGTGGCTCCAGGTGGCCTCAGGTGTCACAGAAGCCCCGTGGGAAAGTGGCTGGTCCTGAATTCAGGATGTAAATGGTCCAGAAGGGATAAGCAGGAGGATAAAAGCAGCAGAGGGGACATCCCAGAGGCAGCAGCAGCACCCAAAGGATTTCCTGGTTCAGGGAATGAGGAGCAAAGGAAGGGATGGTTCCTCATCAGGGACAGACAGATAGGGATGGGGTCAAGGAAGAGGGGAAATTGAGGCTGGATTTTGGGATATCCAATATCCCCACACCTGGGAGAGTGGGCAGGCCTGGCACAGGGTGCCCAGAGCAGCTGGGGCTGCCCCTGCATCCCTGGCAGTGCCCAAGGCCAGGCTGGGCATTGGGGTTTGGAGCCTTGCAAGAAACATCAGAAAATATTGGGGAGGCAGAAAGGAATTCCACACCCAGCAGACCTGGGGAAGGGTCTGTGCTTTGTTTGTCAGCTTTGAAAAGTCATTTCAGATGTTTATTTCTAGAAAACAAAGAAGCCCCATCTCCATCATGGCTTTGTTCCCTTTTCCAGTGCACTGCCCCAGCACTGCTCCACTTCCTTCCACCCTCCCCAGCTGCAGAAGTTTTGTGATTTTGATGAGTTTAAAACAGCAAAGGAGGGGGCTGAGAGAGAAATGAGAGAAATGAGAACACCCTGGGCATCATCTCCACGAGTGCATTCCAGGACAGAGCAAACAAAGAGGAAATTAAATTTTCCACTTTTCTTTTATCACCCAAAGCAAAGCGAAATGAATGCGTCAATCCAAAATTAAATTTTCTATGTTTAAGGAGCCTCCCCCAAAAGGTGTAATCAGAAATGATTGTTTTTCCCTTTGGAGAAAAGAGATGGATGTGATGGGATCAGGCTCTTTGATCCCCAGGTTGTGGCTAAGCAGGGTGAGTGGCAATTCCATGCTGTGGCTGCAGTTGGGAGTTTCCTGCTGGTCCTTGGGCAAAATTGGATGATTTTGGTAAAAGGGGGAGAACCCAGGCTGGGGTCCAGCCACAGACACCCCACATCCCATGGAAAGCTGGGAACAGGGCAGATTTTGGCGGGATTTTGTCAGGATTTTGACAAGATTTTGCCAGGATTTGGACAAGATTTTGTCAGGATTTTGTTAGGATTTTGTCAGAATTTTATTAGGATTTTGACAAGGTTTTGTCAGGATTTTGACAAGATTTTGGCAGCATTTGGACAAGATTTTGTCCGGATTTTGTTAGAATTTTGTCAGGATTTTGGCAGGATTTGGATAAGATTTTGAGAAGATTTTGGCAGGATTTTGACAAGATCTTGGCAGGATTCTGACAGGATTTTGGCAGGATTTTGGTAGGATTTGGACAAGATTTTGGCAGGATTTTGACAAGATTTTGTCAGGATTTTGTCAGGATTTTGACAAGATTTTGGCAGGATTTGGACAAGATTTTGATAAGATTTTGGCAGGATTTGGACAAGATTTTGGCAGGATTTGGACAAGATTTTGGCAGGATTTGGACAAGATTTTGGCGGGATTTCGGCAGGATTTTGGCAGGATTCTGACATGATTTTGGCAGGATTTTGGCAGGATTTGGACAAGATTTTGGCAGGATTTGGACAAGATTTTGGCAGGATTTTGGCAGTATTCTGACAAGATTTTGGCAGGACAGGTGGGAGAGAGGGACCCCTCCTTGCTCTCCCATGCTGCCACCTCCAGCCCAGGCTCTGCTGCATCCCAGGTGCTCCTGCTGGGAAAACAGCCCAGAAATTCCCGAGGGCTCCGGGCAGCCCCTGCAGGGCATCACCTGTCGCTGAGGCTGCCCTTGGAGGGAGCTCAGAGCTATTTTTGGAGCTGCTTGAGGGCAGGGAGGATTAAGGAGCCCCAAAGGCACAAGGCAGGGCTGGGATCGGCTCAGCCACAAACTCAGCTGGGGAAATGAAGGGCCAAGCTTGGGAAATTTAGGTTAAATGTTAGGGGGAAAATCCTTCCCTGGCACAGGTGCCCAGAGCAGCTGGGGCTGCCCCTGCATCCCTGGCAGTGCCCAAGGCCAGGCTGGGTGGGATGGAGCAGGTCCAGAGCAGGATGCTCACAGCTGGCAGCACTGGGGACAATAATGACATTTATTATTCATATTTTTTCCCAGTATTTACTGCCTGGCTTTTCTCCTGGAGCAGAAACACTCTGAGATGGGGGTTTTGTGCCTGGAAAATGTCCCTTCTGCCTCTTTTCTGGTGGTGTTTCCTGAATCCAAACTGGCTCTCCCTTCTCATTGAAATGCTGTAAATCCCACATTGCTCCAGCCCCTGCAGGGCTCTCACACAGCCAGGCTCTCCAGAGACCCCAAAGCTCTGCTTTTCCCTGGAATCCTCCCCCAAGACCTCCCAGGGCCCTTCTCAGGGGATTATTCGAGGGCAGACAGAGAGCCTGACTCGCCTGCAGCTGCAGTTCCCTCCAGGCTCACTGCAGGGCTGATTCTCCATCTGCTGTTCAGGATTAACCCCCAGGGCAGTGCCCTGGCTCCCTCCTGCCCTGGCCAGGTGTGTCTGTGGTGACAGAAGTGTCCCTCACTCCTGGCCTGTCACCTTCTCCTGCTCCACCTTCGCTGACATCCCTGCTCTCCCCTGTTCCCTCCATCCTCAGGGGTTTTTACCAAACCGTGGGAAATCACCAGGAGTTCTGAGTGGGAAAACTCCTTGCAGAGCTGTGTGTGCATTCCCTGCCCAGGCACAGGGGTAAATCCCAGGGGGAGATGGATTCCTGTCTTTTGGTGACTAATGCAGCCTTCAGCATCATCAAACACTTCACTGATGCAGAGGATTCACAAGCTAGAGGATCATTTACTGCATTTGGGATGGAATAACAGTTCATTCAATCCTGCCATAAATAAATGAAATTAATGGAAGTGATCATTCCCCTCATGCCAGGGGTGTCCAAGGCCAGGCTGGGCTTGGAATAACCTGGGAAAATAAAAGGTGAAGAGAAAGGTGTCCCTGCCCATGGAATGAGATTTTTTTAAAGTCCCTCCCTACCCAAACCACCCCATAATTCTGTGATTCCTGAAGAGAAAGTTTTACTCTGGTGAAGCCTTGTAGGGAGAGAGTGGGACAAGAACAATAAGGAGGCTCTGACATTAAATCACATTAATTGCAACACAATCCTGCAAATGTGTTCCTGGCTGCCAGATTTGCTCATGGCACAGCAGAGCACACCCACGTCCCTCCCCAGGAGCTCAGTGCTCACAGAAATCACAGCAGCCCCAGGGTTCCTCCTGCTGCTGCATCTTCTGCTGTGGTTTCTGGTTTAGCACACTCTGCCCCTCTGCTGAGTGGTTTTTCCATGTTTTCCTGAGCATGATCCAAACAAATCGTGGAGCCAAAGCCCAGCTGCCCATGGCAAGGTGCTGTGGTCAGTTTAGGTGCTGCCACCCAAAAATCAGGGGAGTTGTGACCCAATTAAGGTGATAAAATATGAGTTTGTTCCAAAAATGTCTCATGTGGGTGGGCAGCCCCTGGCTGGACCCCCCAGGCCATGCAAGGGTTTCAGTCTCTCTGTGGGTTTGGCACCAAAACCAGCCCTGAAACTGCAATGGTCAGCTGGGATCTTTAGTGGGATGTTCTGCCTTGCCCAGCACTAAACCCCCACAGCACCCAGCAGCTGTTCAGGGTGTGAGGGGCAGATGTTGAGCTCCTTTCCCTTCCCAGCCTGGCAGATCCCTGGGAAAAGCCCTCTCCCTGTCCCTGGGGCTGGGCAAAGCTCCAGATGGCCCCACAGTGCTGGAAGCTGCACAGAAGAGACCAAACCCCAACCCAGAGCCCAGGCTGGCCCTGTGTGTGGCAGGGGGCTCAGAAAACACTTTCTCATCCTGATTCCCACTAAACCACAGCTTCCCCTGAGCCCTGCTCCAGCAGACCTCGTTTGACTGGAATTCTGTGCACAGGGGCAGCAGGCAGGAGCCTCTGCTTCCCAAAATATCCCTGACAGGTGCCCTTAAAATCCTGGCAGCAGAGTGACACCACTGAGAGAGAGCCCAAAATGGATTTCAGCTCTTTGAGCCCGACCAGATGCAGCCCTGGACCTGCAGGTCAGTTTGATTTGTCCATCCTCTCTCAGGCACAGGGACTGGAGAGCAGGAACATCTCCATGCCCACAGCTTCCAACTGGCTGCCCAGGCACAGAGCTCAGGCTGGGGCAGGCTCTGGGTCCTCACTGCCAAAATGTGGTGATTAAAATGATTAAAGAGGTTTCTCTGCCCTAATTAAGGTGCAAACAAACCCAAAGTCAGTAGTGGAGATCTTTATTTAACAGTAAATGTGAGGTGCAGAGGGATGGGCAATGGATGGATGGATGGATGGATGGATGGATGGATGGATGATGGATGGATGGATGATGGATGGATGGATGGATGGATGGATGGATGGATGGATGGATGATGGATGGATGGATGGATGGATGGATGGATGGATGGATGGATGGATGGATGGATGGATGATGGATGGATGGATGGATGGATGGATGGATGGATGGATGGATGATGGATGGATGATGGATTCCCAATGGGAAGGCAGAGCACTGCATTGCACTGAGGTTTTTGGAATTTCTTCCCATCACTGCTCAGAGGAAATTTGAAGCATCAACTCCATCTCCTCCTGCATTTTGTCTTCTGAATTCCTCTGTAAAGGCAGGAAGCTCTCTCAGGACAAGCACCACACTGTCCAACTGTTATTGTCCCCAGGGGTGCCAACCACAGGCAGAGAGGGATTCTGGAATCCTCTGCCTTTGCTGGACCTGTCCTGTCCCCTGTGCTCCAGCCTGGGCTCCTGGGCAGGGCCAGCCCAGACTGCAGGAGCTGCAGGGGTGCAGGAACTGCGGGGGTGCAGGAACTGCAGGGGTGCAGGAACTGCAGGAGTGTAGGAGCTGCAGGGAGTGCAGGAGCTGCAGGAGCTGCTCTGCCCGTGGTGGCTTTGGGGACCCTGGAGGTGACAGTGGCACGGGTGGTGCCCCAGCTGTGTGGTCACACAGGGTGTGAGTCCTTCAGAGCTGCAGGGCTCCATGCAAAGGCCACGGGGGAATTCCTCTCCTGTAAAACCACACTGTGTTCCACAGGGAAAAAGGAAAATATCCCCAGGAATGTAACTGAAACCCAGCCAATCTCCAGCAGCAAATCCAGTCAAGTTTTCCTGTTAAGCACAGGTTTGGAGAACATTGGATTGAGTCATTTACGGGGCTGGATCGATGGGAATCATCTGGAGTGAGTCCCAGCAGCAGCGTGTGCTTGCAGAGAGGTGAATATTGGTGCAGAGCCCCCTCCTGCCATGTCACCACATGCAGGGTGACACAGGCCCTGGGCCACCAGGGAAGGGTCCCCACAGTGTGGCAGCTGTGGGGAAATGCCCTGGAAACATGAAGGAGGCAGTTCTGGGTAGGTGTGGGGCCCTGTGGTGGCACAGGCACAACCCACAGGTTGCTGATAACAGAAACCACAGCACCAGAGGGTGCCTGGCTGGGATGGGCTGGGAGGGACCTTAGAGATCATCCAGTGCCACCCCTGCCATGGCAGGGACACCTCCCACTGTCCCAGGTGGCTCCAAGCCCCATCCTTGGACACTTCCAGGGATCCAGGGGCAGCCACAGCTTCTGTGGGAATTCCATCCCAACCCCTTCCCACCCTTACAGGGAGGAATTTTTCCCAACATCCCACCTGCCCCTGCCCTCTGGCACTGGGAGCCATTCCCTGTGTCCTGTCCCTCCATCCCCTGTAAATCCTCTCTCTCCATCCCTCCTGCAGTCCCTTCAGGCCCTGCAGTGCCACACTTGTGTCACCTCAAATCCTCTCCTGTCCAGGTGAACAATCCCAGGTCTCCCAGCAGAGCTGCTCCATCCCCTGATCCCCTGCTGCCTCCTCACCCAGGCCCAGGGGATGCTCCCCCCATCCCTCTGCCCCCTCCATTGCCAGGGTCAGGCTCAGCCCCCTCCCCTGGACCCCTGCCCACCCCATCCAGAGCTCAGCGCTGTCCTGGGACCGTGCAAGGAGCAGCACAGCTCCTCTTTTCCATTTTCAGTTGCACCTGCAGCTTTAGAGCAGCCCAGCCGCCTCCTTGCCTTTTTTCCAGTGCCAAAAGGAAGGTCCCAGGGAATTGGAGTGATGCAATCCTTGAATCATCCTCTAAAGAGCAGTGGTGGGCGAGTGTGGGGTGTGAATCACACTGCTCCTAATTGCAGCCCCCGCTGGCAGCCAACTGCCCAAGTTGTTGTTTGCTGTCCTATTTTCTCTTTTATTTGGCCGTTTGACAGAGTTGTTCATTACAGGACTTTTTGAGATGCCTGTTGCCGTTGGCTCAGGGCTGTCGGTAATTTTTTAATGAATTTTCCTCCCCAGATAGAGATGAACAAAAGAGCTGGAGGAGAGGGTTTGATTTCCAGCCTCTGGCTGCACTTTATAAACAGCTCAGATGATTAAAAAGACAAGGGTGCTCTTTTAATAACAGGTTTTGTCAGGGTTCAGCTAATTAATTTCAGAGAAAAATGAAGCATTTTGGTAAAGCAGCCACTCGAGCTCCTTTCTCTGCTCAGATTCTCTTTGGCTTCATGATAAAATTTCCCCTCTCATTTGAAGGGTGGTGGAAGTTTAGGATGGTTTAGGTCCCTTCCAGCCTGGCCAAACCTCCCTCATCCCCCTGAAAACGTGGGCAGGGTGGGAATGAGGAGCTCTCCAAGCTGCAGCCTTGGCATCCTGCAGGATAACACAGAGGAATAAAAAAAGAGAGAAATTCAAATTAACCCCTTTCAAATTAACCCCTCCTGTCCTCTCCTGCCACACTGAGGGCTCCTGACTGGGGAGAAATCAGGTGTGAGAGGGGAATGGAGAGAAAGGACATGGAAAATTGGGATTCATGCAGTGGGAGCAGCAGCAGGGAGTCTGGGATCTGTCCAAAGGTGAGGGACCAACCCCATTCCCAGTTCTGCCTTGTTTTCCCTGGATTCCTGATCGAGCCTCCCTCTCCCCTTCCCTGGTGTGGGAAATACCAGGACAAGTGAGAACCAGAACTCCTTCCCTGGGCACAGCAGACAGCAAAAAAATCAGAATATTGCACCCAGCAGGTCCTGCTGGATAAATCCAGGTCCATTTGCCCTCCAATCTTCACCTTATTTAGAGGCAGCCCTGTCCCTGTTGCCCTCCCCTTGCTCCACTTGTGAAATAAATGTCTATTTTTGTGCTCAGCTCCTGCCTGTTCCCCTCGTGCTGCCAGGGAAATGAAGAGCTGTGTTTATTCCAAATGGCTTTATTGAAGCATCAGGAAGCACAAATCAATTTCCAAACAAAGTCCTGTGGTACCCCAGGAATCAGAGCTGCCAAACACAGGGATTTGCTGGGTTAAATTAATAGCCAGGCAAGATAAAAGGCAAGGCAGGCCATAAAATGAGTCAGGTACAATTTACTCCCTAAATGTAGAGCTCAGCAGTAAATAACCAGCAGAGGGGTTTTAAAAATCAGCCTGGAAAAGCAAATTCTGGGGATTTGCCATGGAGGAGTCACTCCTGCCTTTCTTCCCTACCCATGGTGGGGCTGAAAGAGGAGAGTGCTGCTGGAAATTCAAATATTCCACTTTTCCAGTTGCTTTGGGCAGGGGAAATTCAGATTTCCTCGTGTTCTCCCCCAGTGCTGGTGAGGCCGAGAGCTGTAGCTTTGGTTGTGGCTGCCTGCAGAGATTGGGAAATGCTGGGTTTGGCAAATAAATGAAAGGAAGGATTGGAGCCCTGGGCAAAAAGAGGGCAGAGCAGGCAGCAGGAATCCCAGCACCTCGGGCTAGCAGCATCCCCAGGGCTGGAAAAACCAGGAATAACCTGGGAATACTGCCCTAGGCACTCAGCACCTCGGGCAGCATCCTCAGGGCTGGAAAAACCGGGAATAACATGGGAATGATGCCCTGAGCACCCAGTACCCACATGCAGGAATCCCAGGGCAGGAAAAACTGGGAATAACCTGGGAATGATGCCCTGGGCACCCACCTGCAGGAATCACAGCCCAGGACAGCATCCCAGGGCTGGAAAAGCTGGGAATAACCTGGGAATGCTGCCCTGGGCACCCACCTGCAGGAATCACAACCCAGGGCAGCATCCCAGGGCTGGAAAAACTGGGAATCACTTGGGAATGCTGCCCTGGATACCCAGCATCCACCTGCAGGAATCCCAGGGCTGGAAAAACTGGGAATAACCTGGGAATGCTGCCCTGGATACCCAGCATCCACCTGCAGGAATCCCAGGGCTGGAAAAACTGGGAATAACCTGGGAATGCTGCCCTGGATACCCAGCACCCACCTACAGGAATCACAGACCAGGGCAGCATCCCCAGGGCTGGAAGAACTGGGAATAACCTGGGAATGCTGCCCTGGATACCAGAACCTGGCCCACAGGAATCCCAGCCCAGGGCAGCATCCCCAGGGCTGGAAAAGCTGGGAATCACCCAGGAATGTGCCCTGTGCAGGGGGCACAGGGGGCTCTGGGTATGGTCCTTTCCTTCCACCTGCTGGAAGGAAAAATGTGGATTTTCTCTTTTCTCTTCTGCCCCTGAGATACTTTTATTATTTTATTATTTTATTTTGCTTTATTTTATTTTATTTTATTTTATTTTATTTTATTTTATTTTATTTTATTTTATTTTATTTTATTTTATTTTATTTTATTTTATTTTATTTTATTTTATTTTATTTTATTTTGGTTTAATTAACACCCCCTCATTTTCCCATGGCACTGAGTGGCTTTCCCCACCGGAGCTGTCCCGGAATGTCCCCAGCAGCCACCTCTGGTCCGTCCCTGCAGATCCCGGGGACAGGGACACGCTGCCCCACGCGTGGCTGTCACCCAGGGCAGCACCTCTGGCGCTGCTGCCTGAGCCCGCTGAGCATTTTCACACCTTCCGTGGGGCTGCTGCGGCTTCTTCCTCTGTGCTCCAATTAACTAATGAGACGTGATGAGGCTGTGGCACCACGGGGAGGGACGGCTGTGGCGTTTCCCTGACAGCATTTCGGGGGGATGCGGTGACAAACACTGGAATGGGAGCAGCTGAAAAGTGAGAATCGCTCAGAAATCCTCAAAATTGTTTAAACCCCGGGTTCTCCTGCATTCCCAAGTGGGCACTGCTGGAAGGAGGGGTGGGAGGAGATGCTGCTTTTCTGGGAGTGTGTCCCTCCTCAGGGCAGTGAGACACGGCCTTTTTTAAACACTTTTTTGGGGCAGATGCGGATAAAACTTTCCTGGAATGTTCCAGGCTTGGAGCTAATAAAGCTCCTCCACCTTAATTAAGTTACAAGCATCTCATGTTCATCCCTTTGGGTTTCATCACTTTCTGTATGTGAAACTTAATCCAACGATGCATAATAAAAATAATAATAATAATAATAAATGGTCTAATGAGCAGGAAATTGATCCCTGTCTCCTGGGAAGACATTGAATATCCGATTTTTAAAAATCTGTTGGTTTTTTTATAAACATGTGATTGCTGTGTAACTAAAGCTGAATGAACAGGTTCAGCTGGTGTGTGCCTGGCTGTGCAGCATCTCTGGCTGCTGGGGGTGATTTCTGCAGGCTCCAGCTCGGGCTGGGAGAGATGAAGGCAGCAGGAGCATCTCCTTGCCATGGTAACCCCTGCCCACCCTGGCTGTGTTTGTCTCAGGCAGGTTCTGAGTTTTGGAGGTGCTGGCAGCAGGGAATGGCTCCAGTGAGCTCAGCAGCCCGGGCTGCCCTCCCTGCCAAAAAATAAATCACCACCCTGCAGCTGGGCTCTGCTCCTGGGATGGCCAGGGTGAGAAATGCTCCTCACTTCTAATAGTTTAGGAAGGTTTATTAAACCTTATCAAAAATACAACAGGAGACTGAATAAAGAAAAAAGTTACGGCGCTGGGAGCAAAAGATTTTCTTCCCCTTCTCATCCCCATTCCCATTCCCATCCCCATCCCCATCCCCATTCCCCATTCCCCATTCCCATTCCCATTCCTATTCCCATTCTTCATTCCCCATTCTCATTCCCATTCCCATTCCCCATTCCCATTACCCATTCCCATTCCCATTCCCATTCCCATTCCCATTTCCATTTCCCATTCCCATCCCCATCCTCACAACGGAGGTTTTCCCTTTTAACCCTTTAACCCCTCCCAAAGTTCTGTCCATCAACCCTTTCTTTGTTGCCCAGTGGTGGAAATCTCTTCCTCAAATCCTGACTAATCTATAACCTTCTCTTTTCATTTTTAATTCTTACAGAGTTTAGGGGTTTTTCTTCTTCATTGTTCCTTCCATCTCTCAATGTCTAATTTCATTTATCAGCAAACCTAAAGTTTATTTGTAAAAGCAAATCTCTTTTTCCATTCATCAATCACTGGAATCCTTCCCATTGTTTCTTTTACCTCCCAGTGCTGGTTGTTTGGAAAGACAAATCCACCATTCATCCCACTGGGGAGGGGAGGACAGGCACTCCCACGGCATCCACATCCCCATCGTGGCTCGTGTTTATTTTTTCTGTCAGCCAAGCCTGTCGCCTTTATTTGAGGGCACACAAAAGGAAAGGGCACGGAAAAGGAAAGGGCTCGTTTCCCTGAATCCCACAGGAACAGCAGCTGAGGTTTGGCAGGGACGGGCCGGGAGTGCTGAGAGCTGCGGTGCCCGAGAGGATGCTCGGGGTGCAGATCATGAGAGCAGGAAATGTTAACGAGCTGTTCATTAGCGCCGAGCTTCTCTCACACCCACGCCCTGCACTCCTGCCCTCGCACGGGTTTGGGCCAGAGGGTGTTGGCAGCACCTCAGCCACCACCCAAAAATAAAAAGTGTGAGCAGGGCAAAAAAATTGGGTGGAATTTTCAGCTGCTGTGGCATCACCTGCTGAATTCCACAGGCAAGAGCCTCCCTGCCAAAAATTAAATCAGCAGAGCTCCGGTAGGATTTGCAGAGTGTCCAACAGAGACTTTCCTCAGTGTCCCTTAGGCTGTTGTATCCTTCCAGGTGGAAATACAAGATCAAGGGATTTCCAGCTGGAGGTGAATCCAGAGGGAGAAGAGGGATGCATCACAAAACTTTGTGTCAGTTTTTAAGGCAGGTTTGGAAAGGATTTGAGAACAAAGTAGCTCATGGCTGGGAGTTTATCAAAACAGCAGCAAGAAGATTTCAGAAGAAAATCTGTCAAGGCCAGCAGAGGATCTGTAAGGAGGAATTCAGGTGGTGCAGGAAGAAAGGACTGAGAGAAGGCAGGACAGGGACACCCCCCAAATCTTCTGGGGTACCAAATAACTCCCAAAACAGCTGTGGTGCAGGCACAGGAGACAGAGATGGCTCTGAAGGTGCCAAGTTTGGCTTCCCTTGGGTGCCAATCCCTGCCCCTCAGTGCTCTGCCCCAGCACAGCCAGCACAGAGCTCACAGCTCATCCTTCTGCCACACCATGAGATAAAAATGGCAAAACCCAGCTGGATGGCTCAGGGAAATCTGGGAGAGACTCCTGATGCTCTGGAGTCATGTAGGAATTCATGAAATCCTCCCCAAAGCACTGGAGAAAGGGTTTTTTTAACCTGATTTATATTGTAGGAATACTTTGGGATGAAGCCTGGCTTAAATCTCAGACAGGGGAAGAAAAAATCATGCTGCCATTAAACAATCAGCTGCAAGGAGCTGAGGGTGTTCCAGGGAGGATTAAACCCCACAACCAGCCCATAAATCCTGCAGATATAGAATTTATAACCAGTTTGGGTTGATGCTCTTGTGTGGCCCCAGTGCCACGGTCAGAGCAGGTGCAAAAGAAAGGAAAAAACCCAAACAAAACAGCAAAAGAAAACAAGCAGCCCATAACCAGAGCACAGAGGGAGTTTGGTTATGTAAGGATTTATTCTTCCTTCCTCAAAACCCATCTGCTGCTCAGGAGCTCATTTCTGTGAATTCATCCTGATTCCTGGACTGCATTCCAAGAGTCTCCATGGCCAAATGTGGAGACTTTTTAATTTCCCTCCCTCTCCTGCAGTGTGACAGGAATTGCTGGCACTTGTGCTGCATCCTACACTTGGCCCCAGTGCTGTGGGGAGAACAAACTCCTGTGCCAGTTTTCCTCCCAGTTTTCCTCCCAGTTTTCCTCCCAGTTTTCCTGCCAGTTTCTTGAGTTTTCCTGCCCCTTTCCTGCCCCTTTCCTACCTTTTCCCTGCCTATTTCCTTCCAGTTTTCCTCCCAGCTTTCCTGCCAGTTTCTTGACAGCTTTCCTGCCTCTTTTCTACCTCTTTCTTCCCAGCTTTCCTGCTTATTTCCTGCCAGTTTTTCTGCCTTTTTCCTGCCTATTTCCTGCCAGCTTTCCTGCCAGTTTCTTCCCAGTTTTCCTGCCTCTTCCCTGCCTTTTTCCCTCCTCTTTCCTGCCAGTCTTCCTGCCTATTTCCTCTCTCTTTCTTGCCAGTTTTCCTACCTCTTTTCTGCTTCTTTCCTCCCAAATTTCCTGCCTCTTTCCTCCCAGTTTTCCTGCCTTTTTCCTGCCTATTTTCTGCCAGTTTTCCTCCGACTTTTCCTAGCTATTTCCTGCCTGTTTCCCACCTGTTTCCTCACAGTTTTCCTGACAGTTTCCTGCCAGTTTTCCTGCCTTTTTCCTCCCTCTTTCCTGCCAGTTTTCCTGCCTATTTCTTGCCGGTTTTTCTGCCTCTCTCCTCCCAGTTTTCCTGCTTATTTCCTGCCAGTTTTCTCACAGTTTCCCACCTCTTTCCTGCCTGTTTCCTGCCTGCTTCCCTCTGTGATGAGTTGCCACTCTTGGTACAGCCCCCAGGAGCTCTGAGCAGCTTTCCTGGGACCCCCATTTCCCCCTGGCACCTCCTAACCCAGGCCAAGGCAGGAGCAGGGCGCTGTCCCCATCCCCTGGCACCCAGCAGAGCCACATCCACCCGTCCCTGGCACTGGGGTTTCACCAGCTGGGTGCTTGGGTTGTGTTTTCTGCCCCATTTCACCACTGGGCTCTCCATGCCCACAGGGATGCTCTCCCTGAAATGCCATCCCAGGTGGGGAGTGCCAGGGACACTCAGGTGGCTGTGGGCAGTGCCAGCAGAGGTGACAGCTCCAGCAGTGCCCCCTGCCTGATGCCACCTCAGCACAAGGAGTTTCCAATCCCTGCTGGGAGTTATTTTTATCTCTATTCCCCATCCAGAGTCACTTCCCTGCTGCTCCTCTGCCCCTCCTGCCCTCCCCCAGGACAAGGTGAGCTCTCAGGGCAGGCCCAGCAGCACTGCAGGAATTCCTGCAGGAATTCCAGGCCTGTTCCAGGTGTTTCCATCCCATCATACCCCCGTGCACAGATGGAGAGTTTATTCAAGCCCCTGCAGCCACAGTTGGTGACTCCTGGCTCTGGCTCAGCCTCAGCCCCTGCTCCTCCTCCCCCATACATATTTATGAGCCCAATTATCACTGAACAAGCAGGTTGCTGTGCAAATAAATGATTTTTAATCTAAATTACCCAGTTTACACACTCCCCCCAGCTCTGCTTAGCAGAACAGCTGGTGTTTACCAACTCCTCATTACTGAGCCAGGCAACAGCAGGAGATGCTGCCCAGAGAGGAGCAGCCACCTCTGAGATAAGCTGAGCTCTGGGTTTATCTCTGCCTCAGCCTCGCTGCTCCTCCACTCCAGGTCTCTCATCCAGCCCAGTTTGCACCAGTGTGCCACGAAGGAATGATGAAAAAAGGTTTGCTGATAATAACTGTTATTGTTGGGTGCTGTATTTCTGCAGAAACGAGTCATTTCCACGAAAATCCAAATAAATCCAGCCCTCTGTCCATATCTGCATTTCCATTTATCAGCATTTCCTTTCTCCCCATTCCACGGGAGGCTCACAGCAGAGCTCAGATGATGCAAGAATTATTCCTGTCGTGGTATTTCCACTGTCCAAGAATGAACATATGGGAGAGAAATCCAGCCCCTGGTTACTCCAGGCCTTAAACGGCCCCCTGAGGCACCAAACAAACAGGGGATCACAGTGCCAGGACTGGGAGTGCTGGAAGGCCACACTGGGCAAGGACTGGAGCACCAAATCCAAGGCAGGGATGTCCCTGCAGCTCCCAGCACCCTCTGTGAGCTCTGGGCAGGAAGGTGCTGCTCGGAGCAGCTCCTGCTGCTGCACGTGGCTCCCTCCAGGCCTATTTCCAGCCTGTCTGGCTGCAGGGAGGAAGGAAAACTCCTGGCCAGGGCATGGAACAGGCAGTCACATGTGGCTGGGGCAGAGTCACGAGCCACAGCCCCGCTGGTGTCACAGGAGATTTGATCCATCCCTTCCCTTTCCCCTATTTCTGCCGTGTCGGGGCAGGACGCTGCGGTCAATGCCTTCTGCAGGATAATTCTGTGTTCCAACATTCCTCCTCTTCCTTCCAGAACCTTCCCCTGGAGCAGTAGCACAGCCCTGGCCAGGCTCTACATCCCTCCTGCAGTGTCCCACAGAATGCCCCAGGAAGGAGGGACAATGTCCCCGTCCTGGGCAGGCTGGAGGAGGACAGGAGCTGCAGGAGCTGAGCCACGACCCAGTGACCTCTACTGCCACAAAGTCCCCACATTCTCTGCCCACAAAACTGGCGGCTGGAGGGATGCAATATCTTCATCTTTCCTTGGGCACCGACCCAGGACTTGGTGCACACGAACAGCAGCTTTAAATTTCACTGTATTGTGAATTTTAATCAGCCCTGGCCTCCCTGAGCTCTCATCCCACTCATCACTGCATGTGGGAGCAGGCAGGCAGGTGAGGGACAGGGAAAATGATATTTTACAGGATGCTCCCAAGGAGGAAGACTTTTTCTCCTCACAGGCACCACAATTCTGTTTTGCTGTGATTTAAGAGGGCCACATTTGGTTCCAAAGCAGCTCCAGAGTCTCTGTTTGACTCCTGGAGCTCAACTGAGTCAGGCCAGCTCAGACTGAGCTTGAGTGTTTAAACAAAGCCCTCAGGGCTTCCAGAGCCATCCCAGCTCCTCTCCACACCCTGATTTCCACCTGCTCATCTTCCTCCTGGCACAAAGGTGTGACACTCTGCTTTTCACCGTGTGTGAAAAGATCCAGAGGATGCTGAGGAGCTGGAATGGTCCTTACAAACCATCTAGACCAAAGAAAAAGAAGAACTGACTGCAAAACTGCAGAAAACATCCTCCCCTGGCATGGTGAGCACCAAGCAGCTGCACTGAGGTCAGGCAGCCCATCAGGTGGGGTGGGCAGGGAGTTTTGGGAGCCTTGAGCCAAGGAGAAAGACTTTTTCTCCCCACAGGCACCACAATTTTGTTTTGCTGTGATTTAAGAAGGAAACATTTGGTTCCAAAGCAGCTCCAGAGTCTCTGTTTGACTCCTGGAGCTCAGCTGAGTCAGGCCAGCTCAGACACTGAGCTGGAGTGTTTAAACAAAGCCCTCGGGGCTTCCAGAGCCATCCCAGCTCCTCTCCACACCCTGATTTCCACCTGCCCATCTTCCTCCTGGCACAAAGGTGCGACACTCTGCTTTTCCCTGCATGAGAAAAGATCCAGAGGATGCTGAGGAGCTGGAATGGTCCTAACAGACCATCTAGACCAAAGAAAAAGAAGAACTGACTGCAAAACTGCAGAAAACATCCTGCCCTGGCATGGTGAGCACCAAGCAGCTGCACTGAGGTCAGGCAGCCCATCAGGTGGGGTGGGCAGGGAGGTTTTGGGAGCCTGGAGCCGGCTGGATCTCAGCCAGGACGGAGAATCCCCTGCTCCGGGCTGGGGGTGAGGCTGCCCGGCAGCACTGCAGCAATGCTCGGTAAACAAGAGGTAAATGACCATTGCCCCGGTGACAAACGCCTCGGAGGGACTGCAGGAGGAAGCTGAACTCGGGTTTGTAGAGAGCAGGGAGGGAGGAAATAAATATTCTGCATTTAACAATCCGTGCAGGGCAGCACGGGCAGGGAGCTGGAGGAACTGGGAGCGGGGTCTGGCTGTGAAGCCCAGATGGCCACAGGTTTCCAAAGCAAAGAGATCAGCTGGGAAAAGCTCTCCTTCTTCCCTGTGCTCCAGAGTCGCGCTCGGGCTTTGCGGGGAAGCCGCTCCCGATGCAAAAATGGGCATTTATTGCTCTCTGCTGGCGAGCCGGGCTGAGCAGCAGAGCTGCGCATCCTCCTGTGCCCGGAGAGCCGCTGGGCTGGGGAAATCCCTCCAAGGTCGGGAAATCCCTCCAAGGTCGGGAAATCCCTCCAAGGTCGGGAAATCCCTCCAAGATCGGGAAATCCCTCCAAGGTCGGGAAATCCCTCCAAGGTCATCGAGCCCGACCGATCCCCAGCACTAACCCGTGTCCCCAAATCCACATTTTGACACCTCCGGGGATGGGGACTCCAGCATCTCCCCGTTCCTGTGCTCCTTTTCTTTGCTCCTGCTCCAGACCCGGAGGTTGGGTGGCAGGGCTGGGTCAGGGTGGGCTCTGCCTCCCCCTGAGCAGCTTTTTGTGCCCCCAGATGAGGCTGGACCAGCCCCTTTATTCCTCCACTCTTCCCTAATTCTGTCCCTCACTGCCAAAAGCTTTGGTGGTGCTTTTTACAGGAGAGGGGCTTGGCAGAGATGCCAGCACAGACCTCGTGGAGCAGATGAGGATAAATCCAGGTGTAAATAAAGGAGTTGCTATTCCAAACACGTGTGGGTCGGGCTGAGCTGCTCCAGGTGTGCAGGCACATGTGCAGGCACATGGCAGCATCCCTCAGTCCCCACCCTGGGCAGGGCACTCCTGAACCCCCCAGGAGCTCAGCCCTGCTGCACCCCCAGCTCCAGCACCGCCACTGTGCCACCCTGCCATGGCTGTGCCACCTCTGCTCTGGGCACAGCCCTGCTCCTGGAAAACAAGGGCAGGGTCCCAAGTGCTTGGGAGGAGGAGCCCAAACCCCTCCAGCCCTCAGGACGTGGTGCAGGAGCCTCCTGGGCCGGTCCTGGTGGGCACACAGACCTTGCATTAGGCTGCTGGATGGCTCCACTGGTGTCCCCAGGGTGGCACACGGGTCACACCACGTGGCCACCTTGGCTCAGCCATCGGGGCCGGTCTGTGGCACAGCCTGGGGCGCCCTCAGGTCCCCCTGGGGCTCCGGGGATGGCACCCAGCTTGGCACGGAGCAGGGCCTGCAGCTCCTGATCCCCCAGCTCGGTGGCTGCAGCCAGGGCCAGCAGGAAGTAGGAGGCTGCATCCTGTTCATCCTGAGAGAAAACACAGGACAGGAGTTAGGAAGGGGCTTCACTGTAGGAAAGACATTCTGTGCTGTTCTTGTGAGCCAGCAAAGGCCTCCTGAAGATAAAGGAAAGCCCTGTGCCTCTCCTGAGGAAGACACCAAGGTTGTCACCATGGAGATGGGATGAAGGAGAGAAAGTTCAGAGATACAGACTCTAGCTGGCTCACAGAGTGACGTGGCTCCTTGGTCACCCACTGAGAACTTTGTTTTGTTCCTATAATCAGTGGGCAGTGAATGTGAATGTTGGATGAATGTAAATATCTTGAAAAAGTATAAAAGCAACATGTTGCTGTAATAAATCTCTCTTGCACCCTTCTGATGGAGCTGTGGTACTTTGTGCTGTGTTGTGCTCTATAACAACACTCCACTGGAGCTCACGGGGCAGGAGGGAGCTGGAGCAGAGCCTGGGGGTCCAGCAGGACCCAGGGACACCTGATTTCACTGGAATGGTGCTGAGTGCCAGCACTTCTTCCCAAATTCCCTTCCTCCATTCAAAACCAGATGTGAATCTCCACCCTCAGCCCTCCACCCAAGGCACAGCACCATGAGAGACCTCCTCTCTTACCTTCAGCTTGTGCAGGGCCAGGTTGCCCAGGTGCCAGTAGACCTTGCAGTAGTACAGGGCCTCTGCTGAGCTCTGCAGCACGGGGGGATGCATGGCCAGGGTCTTCAGGTAGCAATCCTCAGCCATCTCGTGCATGTGCAGCAAGTCATAGGCTGTGGCCAGGCGGTGGAAGGCAACCAGCTCCTGCAGCTGATCCCCTGGGAAAGAGAGGGATGGGATCAACCAGCTCCTGCAGCTGATCCCCTGGGAAAGAGAGATGGGATCAACCAGCTCCTGCAGCTGAAAGAGAGATGGGATCAACCAGCTCCTGCAGCTGATCCCCTGGGAAAGAGAGATGGGATCAACCAGCTCCTGCAGCTGATCCCCTGGGAAAGAGAGATGGGATCAACCAGCTCCTGCAGCTGATCCCCTGGGAAAGAGAGATGGGATCAACCAGCTCCTGCCATGGATCCCCTGCGAAAGAGAGGGATGGGATCTGATCCCCTGGGAAAACAGAGGCATAGGATCAACCAGCTCCTGCAGCTGATCCCCTGGGAAATGGAGGAGGGATCAACCAGTTCCTGCCATGGATCTCCTGGAAAAAGTTGTGTGGAATCAACCAGCTGCTTCCATGGATCTCCTGGAAAAGAGAGGGGTGGAATCTCCTGGAAAATAGAGAGGTGGGAACAACCAGCTCCTGCAGCTGATTCCTTGGGAAAGAGAGAAGTGGAATTAACCAGCTCCTGCCAAGGATCTCCTGGAAAAGTTGCTGATCCAGCTCAATCCATCCCCAGCCCTGCTGAGCCACTCTGGATGCATCTTCTCAGCAGTGTGGGAGCATGGATACCTCTGAGAGAAAACAGAGCCATGGGCAGGGTGGTTGATGCCACAGCTGGACAGATTGGCACAGGAGTATCATCCAGCATGGGGATTTTTTGGGTGCTGGAAGGGGCTGGTACAAGACTGGTCCCATCCCAGACATTTTAGCTGGCATTTTGCCCATCCAAACTATTTCTGTAATGGGAAGGGGTGAGATTTTTAGCAGAAGCAGGGCAGAGAGGAACTGCTGAGTCCTGTGCTTTCACCAGACTTCCTGTGCTCTGGGGTAACACAAACTCTCTGCTGTCACACAGCTGAAAAAAGGGGAAGTGGCCTTAAAAAGCTGTCATGATTTTGGGTTAGGGCAGGTCCAGCAGTGTTAGGAAAGCAGGAGATTCCCCTTTTCACATGGATCTGGTTCTCATCCACAAGATTCAGTGGCTCTCCCAATAAATCACCCACTGCCCAGTAACTCCCAGTAACTGCCAGTTATTTTTGGGTGTAAATCACTCACCAACCCTGAGGCTGAGCCTGGCTGCCAGCGTGGCAAACTCCAGAGCCTTCTCGTAGCCCTGCAGGCTGATCTGCAGCTCTGCCAGTTTGTTGAACAGCCTCAGCTCTGTCTGGGTGGCCTTGAGTTTCCTGGCCAAGGGCACAGCTCCTCCCTGAGGAGAGAGAATGGTGAGCTCAGGATGTTCCTGGAGGGTCAGCACTGCCTGAGAGGGGTGACAGAGCAGCAGGACAGGGACAAAGGCTGGGGATGGGCACTGCAGGTTTAGGTTTTAGTCCCTTGAAAATGAGTTTTAAATCCCAGTGTCTCTCAGAGCCTGAACCTCACATCCCTGCCCTTCCTTGGGTGCTTGGAATTCTGACTGGGGGTACCCAGGAGTGACCAGCTCACATTTAACACCACCAGGATTTGTAATGGAGGATCCCATTCCCAATCCCAAATTATTTTAGGGGATTTTTGCGAATCTGTGCTCCAAGCCTCCCACTCTGGCACCCTTGGGATCATCCCATCCCTCTGCACCCTCCATCCTTGAGGCAAAGCCCCCTCAGCCATCACAGGGGGACACAGGGACAGAGTGCTCAGGGGCTCCATACCCTGTAGAACTCCACTGCCCGGGCCCTGTTCCGGCTGCCATTGAAGAAGGTGTCACCTGCTTTCTCATAAAGGTCCATGGCCAAGGAGAAGTTGTCCCCTTTCAGAGCAGTCTGGATGGCTGCCTGGGAGGAAAAAGGGGCTGGAGTGACATTTGGAAAGGCAGAGATATTGGTGTGATTAAATAAACCTCAAATTTTAGGAGCTGCTCTTCCACTTTGCAGCTCAGCTGATAAAATAATGCTGGGGATGGAGAGGTGCCAGAAGTCTTCAATTCCAAGGACTTCCCTGGCACTTGTTTATGGATATTTCAATGGGAACTGCTCACTTGGCACCTCCAGCTTCTTTTGGCACTCCCCCATCACTTTCTGACTCAATGAACTCACTTCTTTTCACCCCAAAATCCTCTAAACTCAAGTGGATGGAAAGAAAGAGAGGAAATTCAGTGCCTGAGGGTAAGGCAAGTAAACCTGCTCCTCCTTCCAGCAGCAGGTTTACAGTGCTCAGAACTTTCCCTTCCAGGTTTCCCAGCCCTAAAAGGTGTGATGGGAATGCAAGGCACAGCTCCAGCCACCTCCCCCATACCTGGAAGTACATTTCCACCAGCTCATCCTCCTGCAGGAGGTAATAGAGTTTTCCTGCCTGCAGCCAGGCCTCTGCTGCCTTCACAGCCTCCTGCAGGTCAATGAAGATCCTCAGGCTCTGCTTGGTGCAGTCCAGGGATTGTCTCAGAGCCCTGTGATGGCAACAGGCAGAAAGCCACCTCAGAGGAGTCACAGAGCTGTCCCCAGGCCACCTCCCCATGGCACTGACCCCCTGCCCTCTCCTCCTGGAGTTACCAAAGGCTGGGGACAGAAGGACATGGCCAGCTCTGAGCAAGGTGTCCTGGTAGGATCATGGATGTCTCCATGTGTGAATGCTCAGGTTTAATGGGCATTTGGCCACCTTAGCACAATTCAGAACACCAGTGGTCCCACTCAGGCTGCTCCTCACCCCTTGGAGGAACAGAATCCCATGAACCCCATGGGATTAAGAGGGCTTCATCCAGGTCACCTCCAAACACAGTCTGCCTCCCTAAACCGAGTCCCAGAGTCACTCCCAGCTCCTCATGGGAGCCCAGGCAGGGAATGCTTGTACCTGAATCTCCCAGAGAGCACCTGGCACCCAGACCCACACCTCTGCCTGGTGTTTGTCCCTTGTGAGATCTCTGGCTGCATGTCCAAGCCCCTTTTCCAGCCCCTGATCCCTGTAGGACGCAGGGCCAGGCAGTGGAATAAGCCAGAGGGCTGGACATGGACTCAGCTGTAGGGAAGGGAGAGCCAGCAGTGTCCAGGGCACTTTATCTGCTTGGTGTCTCTCCTGCTGGCAGGCAGGCCCCAGCTGTCCTGGGAGCCCAGGCAATGGGGTGCTTTGTGATCCTAAATAGCACTGTTCACATGACAGGCATCTGCTCCCTGAATACCTTCCCCCTGCACTCACCCTGACCTGGCTGTGAGGTGAACATCCCAGCTGGGGACAGCCCTGCCCATTTGTCCTTCTGGGACTGGGAACTGGCTCTGCACTCTTTGATCTGATTGCCTTCAAGGTCTGTGGCCTGTCCCAGTCTCCTCTCCTCTCCTCTCCTCTCCTCTCCTCTCCCAGTCCCAGTCCCACACAGTGTTAGGCAGGGATTAAAGCTGAGCTGATACTGGTTTTAAACACCTCCTGTGGGTCTTTAGTCCCTCCCTGGGGACAATATCACAGCAGACATAGGAAGGGCAGCCTTGGTAGCTGGAGGCTGAATCCAGACTTACTCAAGGAGCAGATAAGGAGCCTGTTCTTGCTGGGGAGTGGTGATTAATCACTGGGATAAGCTTCCAAAGGAAGCAATGAATTCCCTGTCACTCTGCTGACACCTGGACGTGTCCTGGAAAACTGTGTTTGGCCACACTCCAGCTCTGTCTGGGTCAACGTTTGCCCAGTTCTGGTTGACATTGAGCTGCTCCCTCTCAGAGCACAGTGACAGCTCATAAATCTCAGAACCAGAGCTGTGGGGCACATGGAGCCACCACCACCCTTCTCAAGGGACACCCCAGGAAAGCCAGCACACTCTGGCAGCATCCCACAGCCCAGGCACTCACTGAGGTGTGCCCAGAGCCTGGTAGAGCTGGCTGAGAGCCTGCCTGGCACTGGCCTCCAGCTCCCTGTCCTGCAGCTGCCGTGCCAGGGACGCCCAGTGCTCGTGGTAGGTGATGGAGGCCTGCAGGTCAGGGCACACTCTGCTGTAGAAATGGCACAGACGCTCCGTGATGTGCAGCTGACCTGTGTGGCACAGGGAAAGGGAGAAGGACAGCTCAGGGGACAGCTGACCTGTGTGGGACAGGGAAAAGGGAAAAGGACAGCTCAGGGGACAGCTGACCTGTGTGGGACAGGGAAAGGGAGAAGGACAGCTCAGGGGACAGCTGACCTGTGTGGGACAGGGAAAGGGAGAAGGACAGCTCAGGGGACAGCTGACCTGTGTGGGACAAGGAAAAGGGAAAAGGGAAAAGGGAAAAGGACAGCTCAGGGGACAGCTGACCTGTGTGGCACAGGGAGAGGGAGAAGGACAGCTCAGGGGACCAGCTGACCTGTGTAGGACAGGAAAAGGACAGCTCAGGGGACAGCTGACCTGTGTGGCACAGGGAAAGGGAGAAGGACAGCTCAGGGGACAGCTGACCTGTGTGGGACAGGGAAAGGGAGAAGGACAGCTCAGGGGACAGCAATGGGGACCTGGCGGGGTCAAACACTGCCCGGCTCCCCTCTATACTCACTCCTCAGGTTCTGCCACTTCAGGGCAAACCCCAGTGCCAGCTCATAGCACAGTTTGGCATCTTCCACCCTCTGCCTGTCCACCATGGCCTGTGCCAGCCACAGCAGCACCTGTGCCAGCTCCGTGTCCATCTCTCGGTGGCCCTGGAGCTCGGCATAGAGCCGCACTGCCCACAGCAGGTACAGCTCGGCCAGCTGGGCCGCCCCGCACGACAGGCTCAGCTGGCCCAGGTTAGCCAAGGCCACGGCCTGGTTCCTGCTGCTCCCCGCCTCCTTGGCCTTGTGCAGGGCCCTCAGGAAGTTCTCTGCGGCCTCCTGGAGGCGGCCCTGGGCGGTGAGGGCCATGGCCAGCAGGTTGTGCACGGCGCCGTGCGGGGTCTCGCAGGCCGCGCCGCGCAGGCAGCGCCGCAGCCGCCGCAGGAGCTGCCCCGCCGGGCCCGGCCGCCGCTGCAGCACGTACAGCCAGGCCAGGCACAGCGAGGACTCAAATGCCTCCTCCTCTCCCAGCAGTCTGGCCAGTTCTGCAGCCCTGGCTGCGTAGGGAACGGCCCCATCCAGCAGGCCGTGCTGGAGGTACGTCCTGGACAGGATGGCGCAGAGTGTCCTCTGCATGGGCACGGCCCTGCTCTCGCAGCAGAACTGCAGAGCCTGCCTGAGGTACAAACAAGCCACTGCTGGGATGCTGCTCCTGTCCAGCTGCTGCCTCCCCAGGAGCTTGGAAGCGTTTTGGAGGATGAAGCCAGCTCTCCAGATGGGGGTCGGTGTGCCCTTGGTGCCGCTGGGAACGAAGGACCTGACGGAGGCCAGCGCGATGTTCGGCAGGCACTTCTTGTCGTAGAGGTAGCCCAGGGTGGCAGTGGCATCCAGGGGCCCAGCACGGCTGCCTGGGCTGAGCCAGGTGGTGCTGAGGCACTGGAGATGCTCCAGAAAGGGCAGCACCTCCTCGGTCCTGCCCAGCTGCAGGAAGAGCTTGACAATGAGGAAGCAGATCCGAGCCTCCAGCGGGGCATTGCCCACAGCAATGGATTCCCTCAGGATGTAGGTGAGGAGCTCCAGCTCGTTCTCTGAGCTGAAGGAGCGTCCAGGCAGGCACACGAGCAGGGTCACCGTCTTGCCCAGCAGGGAGGAGAACTTGTGCTTCATGCTCTGCTTCAGGTAGATGGAGGCGAGGCTCCCATGCAGTGCTGCCAGCAGGGGCAGGTCCCCAAAGCCCCTGTCCAGGACACTCATGGCTTCCTCAAAGTACACCCGGGCCTGGGAGAGCTTGAGCTTTTTGATGCAGAGCTTACCCAAGAGGAAACAGAGCCTGACGTGAGCCCAAACTGAACGAGTCCTCTTGGCCCAGTTCCGGGAAGTCTCAAGGTACAGGACCAGTTCATCCTCATCAGAGAAGCCATAAAAAGTGGAGTGGAGAAAGGAAAAGCTGAGATCATAAAAGCTTTGAAAACTGGGCACGAAACTGTCTTGGTTGAGGAAGGTCAATATGGGGTCAAAGACATCAGCATCCTCCATATGGCCAGCGTTGAGGTCGATGAAGAATTTGGGGTAATCCAGGTCATCCAGCTTCTCCAGGAGAACATCTTCCAGTGTGGCAGGGGCTGTTTCACTGCCTGGGCTGGACAGCTCTGAGGTGCTGCTGGTGGCCCAGTCATTGATCTCCTCCCAAGACTGGAGCACCTGGATTTCTTTACTGCCATGGAGAGCAGCCTCTGGAAGGGAAGGGAAACCACAGTGAGATCAGGAAGAAATTCTTCCCTGTGGCTGCCCCACCCCTGGAAGTGTCCAAGGGCAGATTGGACATGGCTTGGAGAAACCTGGGATAGTGGAAGGCGTCCCTGACCATGGCAGGATGACCTTTAAGGTTCCTCCCAACTCAAACCATTCTCTGATGTTTCCTCCTGTCCAAATTCACCCTCAGCAGCCATCACCAAAGCCTCCCCCTCTGTCCCCTCCTCATACTCACCTGGTGGCACTTGTGGGAACACAGCTGTGGGTTCAAACCCAGCTGTACAAAGAGACAAACAGAACACAAACCCCAAATCCTTGGTCAGTGTCAATGTGCAGAAATCAGCTGAAGTCCCAAAGCCACCCAGCCAGAACAGAGAAAGTGAGAGCCCACAGACACCCCAACCCTGGTGCTGCAGGCCAGGCTCAGTGGAGAGCAGCACCTGCCAGGGTGAATCCCAGCTCAGGAGCTGCCCTGGCAGCAGAGAAGGGCCCTACAGACTCCAGCATGGCAGGGTCACCTCCTGAGGACACCTCCAGCCTCTGTCACCAGGCTGAGCACAGGTGTCACAGACACATTTTATGAAAAAAAACTTTCCTTAGGGTTTTTTCTCCTGAGAAGCTGAGAGGCCTCAGAAACAAAATGTAAGCAATGGTTATCTGCTGCTGTGGAATGCAACAGGTGCATCTGTGATTGGATCTGTGATTGTTTTTAATTAATGGCCAATCACAGCCCAGCTGTCTGGACTGTCTCGGTCACTCACAAGATTTTATTATCAGTCCATTCTTTTTCCTTTCCTTCAAACCTTCTGATGAAATAATAAATCAGCCTTCTGAAACATGGAGTCAGATCCTTGTCTCCTCCCTCATCCTCAGAGCCCTGTGAACACCATCACACACAGGTTTGTGCTGCCTCCACCCCAGAAGTTGCTTCCACTGCACCCCCATGATCTTGGGGCTCTCCAGGCCTTGCCCAGCTCTCCCTGGGGATGTAGGGACTGGGATAAAGAGAGGGGACACTCACCCAGCCTGTACACAGAGGTGATGTCCGTGTGTGCCAGGTCCCCCAGGAGGGTGACAAAGTGCTCCTCGTCACCATTGCAGGGGATGTGCAGCACTGGAGACTTCTCCTCTTCACTCAGAAACACAAAGCCCTTTCCCCTGGGGTGGGGCAGGAGAAAAGAGTCAGTGTGTGCCCAGCCCCTGGCTCTGCAGCTGGCCTGTGGGGTGGGTGGGTGGGGTGGGGTGGGGTGGGGTGGGATGGGATGGGATGGGATGGGATGGGATGGGATGGGATGGGATGGGATGGGATGGGATGGGATGGGATGGGAAGTTTCCCCACCCCTTCTTTTCCTCCCACCACAGAAGTTGTGTTGCAGGTGAACACAGGATTCTGGACACCTTCCCCATCCAGGTTCTCCATGAAGGAACAGAAAGGCACCAGAGGAAAGGACCTATTGGTCTATTTTGGAATCCAGAAGCCACAGGACACCACCTGATCTGCTCTGCCCCTTCTGCAGTGTCAGAGAAAAGTGCTACAACTCACTTGGGGTGAGTCTGAGAGGGGAAAACCCAGCAGACCTTGGTTAAAACCTTGTCCTCCTACCTACACTTTTGGGATGGAAGGCACCAACAGAGAGAGCTGCTGAGTCAGGGTGGGATTTTCCACCCTCCCTCCCTGGACAGCTCTCACTGTGTCCTTGGGAGGGTGTGGAATTCTGCTCTGGGCCAGTTCTGCTTCCACACCCAGGGCAGGAGGAAGGAGAGCAGGATTTGTGTCCTGGGCAGGGAATGCTCTCCCCACCCTTGCCAGGCTCCCAGCCCCTCAGAGCTACAAACTGAAGACATTTCTAGGACAAACTGGGAAGCAGCTTGCAGGAATTAACCCAGGGTTGGATCTGTTCCTCTCCAAGAACCACCAGAGGCAGGTGAAATGCAATTTCTTTGTCTGGGCTGCAGCAGAACCTGGCCAAAGCTTCTGCTCACACCTCAAACCCACCCTCTGTGAAGGTCCTGCAAGGGGCATCATCTGCCCTAGGCTCTCACACAGCCTTGAGGCAGAATTTGGAGCTTCCCCTCCCTTTTCTCCAGAATTTAATTTAAATAAACTCACAGAGGTTCGCAGGTCTCGGGGTTTACGTGTCGGGTGGGAACGAAGCCGATGCTCCTGGTGCTGAGGGATCTGCCCACAAACCAGGGCAGCCCAGGGATGAAGAATCCAATGATTTCTATGGGATCTCCTTTGGAGAAGCTCAGCTCATCCCACGCTGCTCCTCTGTGGTCTTTGGTGGCGATGCACCTGCCTCTGACTGGGAAACCAAGGCAAAAAAGGGAATTTCAGTGGGATCCCTGCTAAACCCTCCTCACTGGAAAAGACCTGGGCAGGGACAGGCCATGATTCCAGCTGCAGAGGGCTATTCCTCTCTCCCCTAAGATTTATTGTGATCTTGGGTCCAGCTCTCTGCCTTTTCTCCTTGAGAAGTGGGTTATAATACAAAATAAAAGAAGTATGGATGAACTCCACACCTCTTGAGCTGCAGCCTGGAAGGTGACTGGAAATTTTTCACAGAAAAATCCCTGTCCTATCTCAATTCTGCCAGGAGTGAAATCCCGGACAGTGCCAATGTCCATCCCTACAGGATAAAGTCACAGCTGCAGGGACCTCCAGTGTCCAGCCTGCTCTGAACTGGACAGATTGGGGTTAAGGGCTGGGTGGAGGGCACAGGTTTCATGTGAGCACAAGGGGAACCTCATAATTTGAAACCTCACTTTGAAAGAATGAAAAGAAATATAAATTGAAGTAGGACAGGGAAAAGCTGGTGGCAGGAGGGTGTCACCAGCAGCTCTCTGCTCTCTGTGCTCCTCAGATCGTGGCAAGTTCTGATCTGCATTCCAGAGGGTCCAGAGATGCAGCATTCCCTCAGAGCCCCTGTGGTGGGGTCAGTCCCAAAGAACAGATGGATTTGTGGCCAAACCAAGGTATGGTGCCCAGCCTGGGACAATGCACAGGTGTCACTCACCAATGGCCCGAGAGCTCGTCCCACTGATCTCCTGGGAGAGGCCAAAGCTCACAGCATAATTCCTCAGGAACCACCTGCAAGGCAAAGGGGACTTCAGTGGTCCTGGTGAGCACTCCTGAGCTCAGGCCAGCCCAGGGATGCTGTCACACCACGGGGGAGGAGCAGGATAAATTTGCCATCTTTAAGGAAGCTTTCTCCAAGTAAAAGGCTCAGCCAGGTGACCAGTGTGAAGCTTCACTTTGGCTGGCATTGCCTGAATTTTTTCTGCCACTTCTTCATCTGTTAATCAGAGATAACCTCATGTTTGACCTCAATCAATACCTTACAAAAACACATCTGAAGTAGGAGCATGTCCTTGCTATGTCCCATTGACTGCGCCTGCATTAATTCCAGTCTTTATGCCTAATGTAGATCCTCCTGGAAATATCCTCACAGAATTGTGGCTCTTGTCCTTTGCCAGAGGCAGGAGGAGTTTCCCAGCCAGCCTTGGTGCCAGTCATGCACCAGGATCAGGAAAGAATCCTGGTTTGAGCCCTTTCATTCAGCACTTACTGGTAAAAGGGGTGAGCTATTGGCTCCAGAGCAGTCACGGGCACCACTCCTCGCTGCCCCGTCAGCAGGGACATCCCTTCCCATCTGCAATCCTGTCCAGCACTCTTCACATGGACCAGCTCGTTCCTGCAGAGCTGCAGACCCTCCTCTCCCTCCTGCTCCAGCTTGCAGACACCAGGCACTGCCCTGCAGAAAAAGTTCCCTGCAGAGAGAGAGGTGGGATCAGTGCACCAGGGGCTCCAGCCCAGCCCTGCTGGGGGATTTTCAGGGATTCCCCCACGTGCATTCCCATCACACCTTCCTGGAGGAGCAGATCCATGTAGATGGTGGCCAGGTGCTCCTCATCCACGGTGACCCTGAGCTCTGTGTCCTCCACCAGGGCACAGTCCAGCCAGAACTCCTGGGCAAGGAGCAGCTGCTCCAGACAGGTCCCCACGTACCCTGAGAAGCCAAGAGGGGCATCAGGATCAGCACCTCCTTCTCTGGGCAGCAGGAAGGGTCTTGGGGATTTCCAAATGTCAGGCAAAAGCTTCTAATTTTGTCTCCAAAATTTCCCAAAAGGAATCTTCCCAATTCTCCCTGATCCAAACAGAGATTTCATAAACAACAGATTGCAAAGTTTTCTAATTCATTTCTCACTGTCCAGCCTGAACATTACAGTTCTGTAGTGTCAGACAATGCCATCTCCAAAAACCCTCCTCACACTGTCTGGTCAGACCTTGGAAACATTACCTAAAGTCAGATAGGTGGAAAACTTCCAGACTTCCTCGGGGGTTTTGAAGGTGAGGAGGAAGCGATCCTCATGTGCCTGCGTGCAGAGCAGCCTGGCTGACAGCTCCTGCACAGGGGAGACAAAGCAGCATCAAGGGACACTCCTGGAGCCGTGAGATCCAGCAGGGAGGGAGAGTTCAGTCCAGGCATCCTCTCTGTAGCTGGGATTTGTTGGTATAAAACCAAGCCTGAGAACTCTGTGCCTGTCCAGAGCAGGGACATGGCTTTGGTGATCCCAGCCCTGGGAATTCCCAGATATTTAGGCTCAGAGCCCCCAAAACAACACAAGGCTCAGCTTTGCCCCTCACTTGCCATCAAGTTCATCTTCCCCATCATCTCACTCCCCTCCAGAGTCCCTTGCAGTGGCCTTGGAGGAACTCCTCAGCTGGGTTTGGCACCTCAGCACACCTCCCACCATTCCAGGAGCATGCCAGCACGCTGGCACGGGGTTTGTACCTTGAAGAGGGCACAGACACTTCTGTCATCGCTCTCCAGAGCCCACAGCCTCCTCCTGGCAGCCTCCTGGAGCTGGGCATTGCAGCACCCACAGGAGCGGCTCTCCATGGAGAAGGAGAGAGAGAGCTCTGGGGAGGGAAGAGAGGAGGGTGGGAGGGCAGGAGGGGCTCTGTGCCACCCAGAGCCACCCCTGCCACCCACAGCCACCCCTGCCACCCTGCCAGGGCCACCAGAGCCTCCCGCTCTGGGTTTCTCTGTGCCTGGATTGAAGGCCTTGAGATGATAGTTCATGTTCAGACTCAGGAGTTTATTATTTCTTATCAGTAAAACAGTCTCACCACTGTGAGTTCTGCAGCCTTTCATTAGAAGTCACAAAATGGCCAACAATCTCTTGGTACAAGGTCTTCTAAGACCAAACTATCCAATGAAGAGCTGACACCTGGATTATTTTCCCTTTTAACCCAATGACTGATCCCAAAGAGCTGCAATGGGGACTTTCCTGCCCAATTACAAAATGCCACCCAAACCCATGGAGAAGGAGGAGGAAGAAGCATGAAGAAGAAACCCAGGATGACACCCTGTGCCCTTCATCTTGCTTCCATCCACAACACACTAAAAATGCCAAAACCTCAATTTCTCACCAGGTGATACACCTACACTACTCTCTATAATCTATTTTACACTTTTGTGGATTCCAGTCTATTCTGGAGTTTAGGAAACTTTCTCCACGAATGAGGGTCAAAGTCAGTGCTGCCCTGGGGGTCAGGGCACCCCAGAGCAGACAGAGGAATATTCCCTGTGGTTCCCTGGGTTTCCCCATCCAACCTGGCTGTGATGTTCACACAGCACAAGCCCAGCCCATCCTCATCCCTCAGGCACCAAGGTGAGACCCGAGGCACTGCAGGAGCCAGGAGATCTGTGAGGTGCCCCAGGATCTCCTTACCTGGGGGAAAGGTGTCCCTGAGAGCCAGCAGCACCACCGGGGGCTCAGGGGAGCCGTGTCCTGCCTCGGGAGCGGGGCTGCTCCTCTCTGCCAGCCCAGCCTTACCTGGAGAGGAGGGAACAGCAGAGCTGCTGGAAATGCTGTGCAGAGCTCTGGGATGTCCTGCCTCAGCTGAGAGCTCCTGGGAGCACAGCCCTGCACATCTGCTGGGCACTGGGTGACTCTGGAACCAGCCTCAAGTCGTGCTCAAGGTTGGAGAGATCCATGTGTGACCGTGTTCATGGGGGTTCTTGGATCAGGGAAGAGATGAGGACCTGACTCCATGTTTCAGAAGGCTGATTTATTATTTTATGATATATATTATATTAAAACTATACTAAAAGAGCGGAAGAAAAGGTCTCATCAGAAGGCTAGCTAAGAATAGAATAGGAAAGAATGATAACAAAAGGCTTGTGTCTCAGACAGAGAATCCAAGCCAGCTGACTGTGACTGGCCATTAATTAGAAACAACTCTATGAGACCAATTACAGATCACCTGTTGCATTCCACAGCAGCAGATAATCAATGTTTACATTTTATTCCTGAGGCCTCTCAGCTTCTCAGGAGGAAAAATCCTAAGCAAAGGATTTTTCATAAAAGATATCTGTGACACCCATGGGAGTGATGGGGTCTGACTCCATCATTCCCTTGATGTTGGGGTTTTTCCCAGTGCTGGAGAGGCTCTGGAGTGAGAGGATTTCCCTCCTTTCTCCTGGCCAGGCCCTCAGATGAGCAGATCTGTTAAAAGGGTGAATCTCCAACAGAGAAATTTTTTGGAGGAGCCTCAACTCCCCAGCACAGGAGAGCCGAGGCCTTGCAAAACTCTTTGTTCAAAACTTTGGAAATCAAAATGAGATTTTCTCCTCTGCCTGCTCTGCTGGGTATCCAAAACCCAAGCAGCATTCTCCCTGCTCCACACATCATCAGCTATTGCCATAAAGGATTCAGGGCCTGCTATGGGAGCTGCTAATTATGTTAATGAAAGCTGAGGCACGCACAACTCCAGCCCTGCTCTCCACAACTGCATTGGCAGTGGAGGGATAACCAGATTAAACCCCAATTTTTGTCAGCAATCACACAGGATTTGTAAGATAAACATGTACCTGGAGATGTGGAGCTGGAATGTGCAGAAGCTTTTTGAAGTCATTTCTTTGACCAGAACTCTGCTCTACAGTTCTTTTCACTGAGCCAGCTTTGCCAGCCACTCAAATAAACTGATATTTGCATACAGAAATAGAATTCTTATTTAAAGAAATAGAATTCCTATGTAGAGCTGACAAGGAGAAAAATCAGCCCAAGGCTGGACAGGCCATGAATGAGTTTTGCTTTGAAAGAAAAGAATCTACACTGAACAAAGTCTCAACATTTCATGTGGCAGCTCCATCCCCTCCACACGAGGAAATGGAGAAGGGGAAGTGAAGGGAGGCAGAGGCAGAACTAAATCTGAGCTGGCTCCTGCCATTGCTCCACTCCTGGCAGCCCTCCTCCCTCTCTGTGCCCACAGAGCCTGGCAGGGCCTGGGGGTGGGGACATGGTGCCATTCCTTGGAGATGGGGATGGGGATAGGGATGGGCATGGGGATGGACATGGGCATGGGTATGGGTCCCTGATGCCATTCCCTGGGCATGGGGATGGGTCCCTAGTGCCATTCCCTGGGAATGGGTACCTGATGTTGTTCCCTGAATATGGGGATGGGCATGGGTCCCTGGTGCCATTCCCTGGGGATGGATCCCTGATATCATATCCTAGGGATGGGTACCTGGTGCCATTCCCTGGGGATGGAGATGGGTCCATAATGCCATTCCCTGAGGATGGGGATGGGTACCTGATGCCATGCCCTGTGGTTGGGTACCTGGTGCCATTCCCTGGGGATGGATCCCTGGTGCCATTCCTTGGGGATGGGGATGGGTCCTTGATGCCATGCCCTGTGAATGGGTACCTGGTGCCATTTCCTGGGGATGGGGCCCTGATGCCATGCCCTGTTGCTGGGTGCCTGATGCCATGTACTGAAGATGGGGTTGGGTACCTGGTGCCATTACCTAGGGATGGGGTTGGGTACCTGGTGCCATGCCCTGGGGCTGTGTCCCTGATGCCATTCCCTAAGGCTGGATCCCTGGTGCCATGCCCTGGGGATGGGGTTGGGTACCTGTTGCCATGTCCCATGGGTGAGTACCTGTTGCCATGCCCTGGGGTTGGGTCTCTGGTGCCAGTCCCTGGGGATGGGGTTGGGTACCTGGTGCCATGTCCTGGGTCTGTGTCCTTGATGCCATTCCCTGGGATTGGGTCCCTGATGCCATTCCCTGGGGATGGGTACCTGTTGCCATGTCCTGGGGATGGGGTTGGGTCCCTGTTGCCATGTCCCATGTGTGTTGCCATGTCCCGTGGTTTGGTACCTGCTGCCATGTCCTGGGGATGGGGTTGGGTCCCTGTTGCCATGTCCCATGGTTTGGTACCTGCTGCCATGTCCCGGTGCCGTGTCCCCGGTGCCGTGTCCGTGTCCCTCCACCATTGTCCCCGGCGCTGCAGGCTGTCCCCGCGGGGCAGGAGCTCGGCGGGGCGGGGCCAGCAGGACTCGCACTCCTCACCTGGAGGGGGGGCACAGGTGTCCGCAGCCCTGGCAGGATTCACCCAGCCCCAGAGGCGTCCCTGGGATGTGCCAGGTGGGACACTGCCCGTGCCACCCCTGCCAGCAGCAGGACACAGCCCGTCCATGGGTCCCCAGGGCTCGCTCCGGTTGCTCTCACAGCTTCAGTGTTTATTTTCATTTGAGCCAGGCTCAGAAAGGGAACTGGGAGCTTTTTTTTTCAAGAGACCAATTGAAACTGCAGCTGGGGAGTTGTTCCCAGCCGTGCCAGTGACTCACTGACCTCCTCAGTGCCAAAATATTTTGTACCAGTGGGCAGCAAACAGCTCCAGCCCCAAGCCAGGTCCCAGCACTCAGAGCTGCACTCCTGGCTCCAGGGCTGGGTGCTCAGGGCACCTTCTGGCCCTGGCTGGCCCTGACCCATGTCCCTCCTCCAGCTAACTGGGACACCCTGGAAAGGGAATGGTACCCTGGGGGATGCCAGCACCCATGGGCTGTGCTTGGAGAGCTCCTCCCCCAGATCCCTGGGACACCCTGGAACAGGAATGGTGCCCTGGGGGATGCCAGCACCCATGGGCTGTGCTTGGAGGGCTCCTCATCCAGCTCACTGGGACACCCTGGAACAGGAATGGTTCCCTGGAAGATGCCAGCACCCATGGGCTGTGCTTGGAGGGCTCCTGGGCAGGGAGGGGAATCACCAACAGTGTGGGAATAAACCAGCCCCAGAGTCACCCTGTCCCCTCCCTGGCCAAACCGTCCTGCCTCACTCCCCACACACCCCAGTCCAAGAGGAGAGAGAGCACAGGAGCCATCCCAGAGGAAAGGCAGGCAGCCAGAGGGGCCAGTGCTCAGTGCCAGGGTGTCCCCAAAGCCCCCTGCCCATGGCAGGAGCCCTGCAGCCCCACGGGCACCTTACCTGTGCATCCCAGCGCCAGCTCCTGGTGCCAGGGGGTCTCGAGGCAGCAGCCCATGTGTGCAGTGACAGCAGCAGAGGGCTGGCACAGGGCTGGCACAGGGCTGGCACAGGGCTGGCAGGGGCAGGGCTGCTCGCTGCCCGCCCGGCACGGAGCTGGGCACGGCCACAATGCACAATGTCCCCTTTGAGAGGGCACTGCCACCACGGGGGCAGCGGGCACGGGCGCAGGGCAGGGCACAGGAGGGAGTCACTGCAGCAGCCGGCTTTGGAGAGTTCTTTAAGGCAGCAGTTAGCTTTGGAAACACCTTTAGGGCATCACTTAGCTTTGGAAACACCTTTAGGGCATCACTTAGCTTTGGAAACACCTTTAGGGCATCACTTAGCTTTGGAGAAGCCTTTAAGGGCATCACTTAGCTTTGGAAACACCTTTAGGGCATCACTTAGCTTTGGAGAAGCCTTTAAGGGCATCACTTAGCTTTGGAAACACCTTTAGGGCATCACTTAGCTTTGGAGAAGCCTTTAAGGGCATCACTTAGCTTTGGAAACACCTTTAAAGACATCACTTAGCTTTGGAAAGGCCTTTAGGGCATCACTTAGATTTGGTAAGGCCCTTAAGGGCATCAGGTCTGGCCACACACCTGATAGTGCCAAGGGTACCACTAAACTGTGTCCCTCAGTGCCACAGCAATGTCCTTTGAATGGGGACCACACCATGCCCTGGACAGGCTGTGCCAGTGCTTGCCAAGCCTTTCCATGGAGAAATTCTCCCTGATATCCAACCCTGGTGCAATTTGGGACCATTTCCTCTCCTGCTGTCCCTGTTCCCCGGCTGTCCCCTCCTGTCAGGAGCTGTGCAGAGCCAGCAGGGCCCCCTGAGCCTCCTTTTCTGCTCTCTGCCTCCAGCAGGGCAGTGCCCATCCCACATGGCACATTCCTGCCATTCCTCCTCTGCTCTGCCAAGCCTGCCCCAGCTCCCAGCTGCTCTCCCCCATTTCCAGAGGCAGAGCAGCTCCCTCACCTTTGGGGATGTCCACCTGGGGCCCATCCAGCATCCTCCATGTGGGTCTGGCTGTGATCCTGCTCCTCCTTCCTGCCCGATGCTTCTCCTGTGTCACCGTGGGGGCAGCTGGCAGCACCACGGGCATCTCTGGCACCCACACCCAGGTGAGTTCTGCAGCCCAGGCTCCAAACCCCAGCTCCAACAGCAGCAGGAAGGGCCTGGCTGCCCTGCAGGATCCCTTGGGCATCCCAGGATGAGGGGGAGCCTCATTCCCTCCTCACTCACATCCTCAGAGCTTCCCCAGCCCTCAGGGTTGGGATTTGGGGTGTCTGGCAGGGTTCATTGAGCTGTGTGGGGTCTGCAGAGCATCTTTGGGCAACAGCAGCACAGCCCCTGAAAAATAAAACCCAAAAGGGTTGAGGGTGAGAACTTGCAGGTTTTGAGGGGTTTTAGGGATGGGATTTTACTGCAGCACCAGGCAGAGCCACCACTGCAGGGATTTGTGTGCTGGGGGTGCTCCAGGAGCATTGCTGGCTCTCCCATGCTGCATCCCAGGCCATGGCAGTGCCTTGGACTTCTCCAGAGCAGGGAATAATTAATCCAGGGATTAATTATTATATTAATTATTGTAGTAGGGAATAATTAGGCCAGGGTAGATGAGGCTGTGAGCTCACTGGTGCAGTGGAAGGTGTTCCTGTCCATGAATGAAGGTAAATTTTAAAGTCCTTTTTAACCCAGACCTGGTGATGTCTGTGATTCCATGACCCAGAGAGGGAATTTCTCACAGGACAGATTCCCACGCCTGGCACAACTGCAGTGCCCATAAAACAAAGCCTGAGGAGTACCCAGCTGTGGGAAGGGCAGGATGGAACCCACCTGGCATGGGGCTGGCAGCTTCCACACAAAAGGGAACCAAACCCACCTGTGCAGGGAGGGCTGCACTGAGAGGTGCTCAGGGCACTGTCAGGGCAGGCTGCAGGAGTGGGGGTTCCTCATCCAGACCCCCACATGCCAGCCAGGAGAAGGGAGCAGCCCCTCATCCTCCTGCTGCGCCCCTGGGCTTTGCAGCCAGAGCTGTGGGGCTGCAGGAAGGGGAGTCCTGGGCCAGGCCAGCGCTGCTCCCCCCGGGGCAAAGCAGAGCCCGGGCCCTGCTCACCAACCCTGGGAGCTGCACAGAGAAAATCCTGCCCCAGCTGAGCCAGTGCAGGAGGCAGAGGGGGAATGAGCCTGCCTGTGCTCAGGGCACACAGATGGAATTCTGTGATGGATTCAGGCACCCTTTTACAAAGAGGTGCTGCTGCTTTGGGCCCATGCTGTCCAAGTGCTCAGAGCTCGGGCAGGGCAGTGTTTGTAAACAAAGCTTTTTGCTTTCCTCAGAATATTCTTGCTTTTAGCAGTTCCTGCTCACCAATTAGCATCAATTTCTTCTACACAGTGGATTTTTTTTTAAAGCAACAAAATGGGAGGGATTTAATATTTTAATATTAATATTTTAATATTAATATTTTAATATTAATATTTTAATATTTTAAACACGAATGTTTTCCTTTGTGGTTGTGAAATGTCTTTTTGTTTTTAAGTCTATCCTAACAACTTAGCAACCAAACCCATCCCTGTACAAGCAAAGGTGTCACCTCCTGTTTGTCCTGAGCTGGAATTTGCCTTTTGGCCAGCAAGCTGAAACCCTCTCACTCCACTTCTTACCCTTCTGCTTCCCAACAAATCCTGGATCTGCCCTGGAGAGCCCCCATTGCTGCTGCTGCTGCAGCCTGGCCTCCCTGGAAAAGCCAGGGATAAGTCTGGAATATTTCCTGGCATCTCAGCCTGTTCCAGAGGGGGCTCTCTGCCTGTGCCCGCTCTCCAGGGCTCTGCTCCCTCTGCAATCCCAGTGCCAGCCACGCTCCCTGCCCTGGGCACAGAACGGGGTCAGACTGGCTGTGCAGGCACCCTCGGCTCGGGGACAGAGCTGCCACAAACCCCAGAGCTCTGCGGGGCTGACACCCAGCCCTGGCACCAAACCCCCTTTCCCAGACCCATTTCTCCCAAAAGTCGGTTCCCAAAGCTCCTCTCCCTTTCCCCGTGCTCATCGCTGAGCCCCTGATCCCAAAGCACCCAAACCCTCCTGTCCCTCCCTCTGTGCTCATCGCTGAGCCACTGACCCAGGCAGCACCAAAGCCCCGGACTCCGCGCTCCAGCCTGGAATTCCAGATGCTCTGGGTTGCCCCAGCCAGGAATTCCAGAGGGGCTGGATCCAGCCTGGAATTCCCGAGGCTCTGGATCCAGCCTGGATTTTCAGAGGCTCTGGATCTCTCCAGCCTGGAATTCCAGAGGCTCTGGATCTCTCCAGCCCAGAATTCCAGAGGCTCTGGATCTCTCCAGACCGGAATTCCAGAGGCTCTGTTTCTCTCCATCCACCTGCACCAGCTCCCGGCTGGTTTTGCCCGGCTGGGCAAGAGGGCAGGGGACAGCACCGGGACAGACACACAGCGGCTCCACTGACCTGCTCCCAGCTCCGCGTCCCTCCCGGAGAGCTCCCGCATCCAATTCCAGCCCCTCGAGAGCTCCCGCATCCAATTCCAGCCTCTCGAGAGCTCCCGCATCCAATTCCAGCCTCTTCAGAGCTCTCGTATCCAAATCCAGCCTCTCCGAGCGCCGGGGGAACGCTGCTATGCTTTGCGAGCGTGCCCAGCGCTGCCGCTCCCTCACACGAGGGGAGGAATTCCTTCCAAGAGCTCCTTATCATCCTGGGAACCTCCGCTTCCCAGCAGAGGTCAATGAGTTACCCGGGGCTGGGTTAGAAACTGCGGCTCCCGCAATTCCCAGCGCCTCCTTCGCCCCGCTGGGCAGGAAAAAATTCCAGGGAGGCTCCATGGGCACCGTGTGCCCGTGCCAAGCGCGGGGATCTCCCCTCCCTGGCAGGAGCAGCCTCTCCCGGCCTCACCTGTGCCCTGCTCGCAGCAGAATCCCGGGAGAGGCATTCCCGAGGGAATCCCTGCTCCGACCCCCCCGGCAAAATGCAAACACAGGCACAGAACAAGAGATCTGTGCACCCAGCAGTATTGGTGCTAAAGTCCGCGGCAGGGGAATCACGGGGAGGTTTTTCCTTTTGGAAGGGATGAAAACAGTTAACAGTTAACACCGAGCTTTCCCGATGTGGAAATCATGAAACAGTTAACACCGAATATTCCCGATGTGGAAATCATGAAACAGTTAACACCGATCTTTCCCCGATGTGGAAATCATGAAACAGTTAACACCGAGCTTTCCCCGATGTGGAAATCATGAGTTAACACCGAGCTTTCCCGACAGAATTAACACCGAGATTTCCCGATGTGGAAGGGATGAAAGAGTTAACACCGAGCTTTCCCGATGTGGAAGGGATGGAATAGTTAAACTCCGAGCTTTCCCGATGTGGAAGGGATGGAATAGTTAAACTCCGAGCTTTCCCGACGTTTCTGCTCCTTCTGAAGTCGGCCATTCCTCGGCAGGTTCAAAAACGAAGCCTCGTGGCTTTTCAGCTTGTTATTCCACACTGAAGCTGAAAGCAAAGGAAGTCAGCCCAGAGCCGGCTTCGCTGGAGGAAAAAGCAAACAGAAAAAGATGAAAGGTTTTGTTTGAGGCCAAAGGAACTCTTGGTTCATGGTTTGATCCTCTGGTAGCCACTTTGGTGTGAGATGGAGCAGAGCTTTCCTTCCCTCCTCTGAAATCCCGGTGGGGGAGGGCTGGGAGCTGGCAGGAGCACAGGGGACAATTCCTCAGGGACATTTCCTCATTCCAGAGCTCTGCTTTTGCTGTCACCCTGCGCAAATGGCACCGAGCAGCGATAAGCACCTGCCTCCTCCAGCTTCTCCAGGAATCCAGGGTCCCTCGGGCTGCTCACCTGGAGAACCTGCCTCATGTCCCTCCATCCCTAGGTGGCTTTGGGACAGCATTTTCCCAGATTTTTTGGCAGGTGGGGCACTGGGGAAGGGAGGGCTCAGGCAGGACACACGGAAATCTCAGGGCTTCCACAGCCAAACTGGTGTGGCCAGTCCCTGAGTGCAGCCAGACCGGCCTGGCTTTCAGATCTTTCTCCTCATTGATGGCCATCCCTCTGGAATTTTCTTCCACCTCCAAGCCCTTTCTGAAGTCTCTCAACACAAGGCAATCCAATGCTGCTGCTGCTGCTGCCCTGGGAATTCTGCTCCATCCCACAGCGAAAGGGTTAAGAGGGCTCTGGGGCTGAACTGAGCTGAACTCAGCGCTTCGTGTTCAGAAATGCTGAGTCCTGCTCCTCTCACATTGTTTTCAGCCAGGGGAGGAAATGAGCCCTCCTGGAAAACTGCAAAACTGGGAAACTGCAAAACTGGGAAAGTGGGAAATGGGAAAACAGGAAAATGGGAAAACTGGGAAAGTGGAAAATGGGAAAACTGGCTCAGTGTGTGTTGGATGGATCTGTGTGGGTCTGGAGCCTTTGCCATACCAGGAGCTGTGGTTTGAGGTCTCCTCCCTGGCACTGGGGTGGGAATCCCAGGAACCCTCCCTGCTCCTGTCACTGTCACTGCAGGGCAGCAGCTCAGTGCCACAGCCAGGGCAGCCTCAGACTGTCCCAGACACAGCCAGGAAAGTGAAGCGTGCATGGGGCATGGGAAGGAGGAAGGGAGGAGCAGAGGAGGGTGCTGGCACTGCCCAGGCTCCCCAGGGATGGGCACAGCCTGAGGCTACCAGAGCTCCAGGAGGGTTTGGACAGAGCTCCAGGGATCCCAGGGTGGGATTTTGGGGCTGTGCAGGGTCAGGAGTTGCACTGCTGATCCTACAGGTCCTGGCAGCTCAGGATATTCCCATAGCCGTGCATTCGAGGGTGTGAATTCACCCTGCCCCAGGAAGGGCAGAGCTGCTGCACCAGAAGCATCGTCCCAAAGGAGCTTGTCCTGAACTTTGCAATAGGAATGTCTGTCCCTGCGCTTCCCACCGTGCCCAGTGTCCCCTCAGGGACATCGTGCCGTGTTTTGGGCTCGGTGTGACCTCCTGCAGCCTCAGGGACAGCCCAGCCAGCAGCGCTGACTGAGCCGGGCCCTCCCTGCTGGGTGTTCATTGTCAGAGCCATTAGATGGCAGCAGGAACCGCAGCGCTGCATCCAGCACGGGGAAAACGCGATGGCAGCTCTGCTGTCCCTGCCCTGCTGTCCCATCCCTGCTGTCCCCAACCCTGCTGTCCCCATCCCTGCTGTCCCATCCCTGCTGTCCCATCCCTGCTGTCCCCATCCCTGCTGTCCCCATCCCTGCTGTCCCATCCCTGCTGTCCCATCCCTGCTGTCCCATCCCGTCTGACCCCATCCCTGCTGTCCCAGCCCTGCTGTCCCAGCCCTGCTGTCCCCAATCCTGCTGCCCCATCCCTGCTGTCCCATCCCTGCTGTCCCATCCCTGTTGTCCCCATCCCTCCTGTCCCAGCTCTGCTGTCCCCATCCCTGCTGTCCCAACCCTGCTGTCCCATCCCTGCTGTCCGCATCCCTGCTGTCCCCAGCTCTGCTGTCCCATCCCTGTTGTCCCATCCCTGCTGTCCCATCCCTGCTCTCCCCATCCCTGCTGTCCCATCCCTGCTCTCCCCATCCCTGCTGTCCCATCCCTGCTGTCCCATCCCTGCTGTCCCATCCCTGCTGTCCCCATCCCTGCTGTCCCATCCCTGCTGTCCCAGTCCTTCTGTCCCCATCCCTGCTGTCCCATCCCTGCTGTCCCTGCCCTGCTGTCCCCAACCCTGCTGTCCCATCCCTGCTGTCCCATCCCTGCTGTCCCATCCCTGCTGTCCCATCCCTGCTGTCCCAACCCCGCTGTCCCATCCCTGCTGTCCCATCCCTGCTGTCCCCATCCCTGCTGTCCCAGCTCTGCTGTCCCATCCCTGCTGTCCCATCCCTGCTGTCCCATCCCTGCTGTCCCCAGCCCCAGCAGCTCCATGGGCTGGCAAAACCCCCAAGCCCTGTGGGGCTGCAGAATTGGAAAAACAAACAAAGTTTCTTTGGAGGCAAATCTCCAAACTAGGGGAGCAGCACCCTGAGCAGCAGCAGGGACACAGGAGCTGGGTCTGGAGGACATCTCCAGGAAAATCACCCTCTGGAAGCTTCTCCCAGGGATTCTGGGAGCTCCCAGCTGGGTGTGCCTCCGTGGTCAGCACACCACATGCAATTCCAGCAGGGATTTTATGGTTCCTGGGTTAAAGACAGCCCAGGTCAGGTAATGCTGATGGGAATGTCCAGCTGAGCTTCATCCAGGTGCTGCTTTGGATGGAGCTGAGTGAAAACCAGCAGGAAAAACTGCTCCAAGCATCAGGGCTGTCCTCCTCCGAGAGGCTTCCCAAGGAAATGTGTTTCACCTCTAGAAAATGAGACTTCCAAAATATTTAATGTTCAATTTCCCTTCCAGTCTCTATTTCCTTTATTATCCTCTGCTTTTACCCTGGTGTTGTTTTGCCACTGGAACAGAAATAAACAGGACAAGGAGAAGGAAAGATGACAAAGTGAATTTAAATGAACCACTCCATGTAATTCCCACAGCTCAAGCTCCAGCTTAATCATCCAGTGAGGGGATCATATTTAAAGAAATCTTTGGATAAAATGGAAAAAAAATCAATATTTTTAGACTTCCCTCTGGAAGAAAAAGAGAAAATCTAATTAAGAAATTAATTGCTTATGCTGAATTGGGTTTTTTTTTTTTTTTGAAGTGCTTAATGATCCAAGCTTCTTGTAAAGGTGTTGGTCTCGATGCCATTTCCTTTTAGAAAGCAACAATGCAGCTCAGCAAGGCTCAGCATCTTGTTTTGATATTTCCAGGCTGGAACATTTTGATTTTTCAACTTCCAAAGCTTTGCTGCTTTTAATTTTTTGTCCATAAAGCCGAGGCTGAAATCAGAATGAAAGCTCTCAGTTTAAGCTAATTAATCCAAACACTTTGAATCAAAGCCTGGGATGTTTGCACAGTGGTGTTCTCTGGGAATTTATTTTCAGGGTCTGCATTCCATTTTTAGACTGAGGAACAAAAAAAAAAAAAGAGTGAGATTTCCTAGAAAAGAGATAACCTGCTGCTTACCTGGGGCGAGCCATTCTGCAGCTTCGAAGTGGAAAAAGAAATTAGCTCTCCTTAATTACAGCATTTGGCCTCCTCCTGAGAATCTGGAGACCTGGCCTGAGCTCCAGATCCTGGAGGTGCCCTAAATTCCCCCAGAATCACCCTGATTCCAGGTTTTTCCCATGGAATAATTTGAGGAAGAAAAGGAAAACCGAATTATTGTGACAACCCCACTGCAGCAATCAGAAATCAGCAACATTTCCCAGGTCATCCAGAGCAGGGGGTGCTCCCTGAGGAGCTCTGGAAGGTGGGAGGAACTCCAGGAGTGCACAGATCCCAGAGCTGGGCTTCCCACAGAGGGTTCATGCTGGGCAGGGCTGGCCATGAACATCTCCTGATCCCAGCCCAAGGGGAGGAATTCCTTCTCCAGCAGCTTTCAGTGCTCCAGGGCAACTTCAAAGAGAAAACCAAAATGAGCCCCGACGTCCCCTGCCCTCCAGTGGGGTGAGAGCAGGCAGGGAGCTCGGGCTGCAGCTGGAACTGAGCTCCCTGTGCCAGGAGGAGCTGCCAGCTGGGCTCAGCAGGGTGGCTGTGCCCACAAAGGGTCCCTCTGTGTCACACACAGAATGTGACAGGGAAATGAAGCAGCCCCAGCTCGGGCAATAATTCCTGACAGAGGCTGGTGGCCCAGCCCTGCTGTGGGACACAACAACTGCTCCTCCTCTTCCAGAGGGCCCCAGGGTGAAAGATTCACAGGTTTTGGGAAAAACACTGACTTTCAATGCCCTGAAACCTTTGCCATCACTCCTGTATCAGTCCAGGCCACGCAGCACTCTCCTCTCCTGCTGCCAGGTCTTTCAGGAGGGAATGTGGACATTCCTGATGTGCAGAGCTTCTGCAGGACTTGCTTTGACTCACCTGCTGCTGGTTGGGGAATATTTGTTGCATTTGACCCCGAGGCAGCCTTGGTGAGGATAAGAAGGAAGGAGGATGCAGGAGGCAGAGGATGGAGGCAGAGGATGGAGCCATCCCTTGGTGGCTTTGCAGGATGGCTGCAGGTACAGATGGGCTGTGGTGCATCATCTTTCCCTGGAGCACATCCAGATCCCACCCATCCTCCACTGCCTGGGTGCTCTTTTCACTGCCTCTCTTTGCACAGCACTAAAATTAATGCTGAAAATGAGAGTTTGCTTGAAAATAATCTATCATTTGATTATCGCTTTAATGCAGGCAGCCCGGGGAACATCTGCCTCTGCCAGGCTGTGTCTCCTCCTGCTGATGTGGGGAATTGCTGGGAAGGGCTGCTGGGGAAACTGGAAGGAAGCCAAACCACTGGCAAATGATTTGGTAGTGGCTGTGAGGAGGAAGAGGAGGATGAGGAGGATGAGGAGGATGAGAGGGGACCTTTGCACCAGGGCCCCACTGCCCAGTTCACTGCCTCTGCTCCCAGCTGCTCTGTGGTCCAGGGACTCACAAATTAAAATGTTCATCTCCATCACGTGGAAAATAATTCTGCCATCATCAGGAGTGCCTGGCTTTGCACTGGGGCAATGGGCAGCAGCATCTGCCCACGCCTGACCCTACCCCTGCCAGATGCCACCTCCCAGGGGAACCAGGGACAAGGAGAAGGGATGGGAACTGCCCAGCGAGGCAGAATTTCCTCCCTGCCATGCCACAGCCCATGTGCCGTGGTAGAATGGGGTCTGCAGCCCCCTTAGGCTCCTCTGCTGCCTTTTGGGAACATCACAGCCCCGGACTTGGAGGCTTTTTTTGGAAAATGTCACCAGCTTGTGATGAGTCAGCCGTGGCTGTGTGCAGCCTGCCCAGCGCTCCGTGCGGGGCGTGGGGCTGTCCCCAAGGCCATTCCCGCTGCTCTTTGCACTCAGATCATCCCGGAGACACGAGAGGCTGCGCTGGCAGCGCCGGGCAGGAGCTGAGCCGGGGGCTGGGGCTGCCAGGGCCGCGTTTGGCCAGCCGGAGCCGCGGGGACAGACGGACACATGGGTGCTGCAGCTGCCATCCCCGGCAGAGGCATCTCCAGCCCGCAGCGAAGGCTGTGCACCCAAATGACTCCCGGTGGAAGGGAAGGGGCTGGGAAAGCGCGGGGAGAGCGCTGGAAGCTGCGCTGCAAGCGGGGATGTGTGGGCGGCGTCCAGGTGTGCTGGAAGGGATGGTCCAGCTCCGAATAAAGCAGAAACGCCACAGGCTGCTGATGGACCAGCCCCCGTGCCTCCAGGACAGGGTGTTTGTGTGATCCTTTTACTCTCCTGACTCTCTCCCTGCTATCCGGAATTCCCTTGCAGCCTCACCATTCATCATCTGTCCCATGGCAGCGAGGATGGATCCCCTTCCCTGGGGCTGCCCCTGCAGCCCTGGGGACCAAAATCCCTTCCCAGGGACAGCAGCTGAGCACAGCCTCACATGGAAACACTGCAGACACACATGGAGAGGTGCTGGACCTGATTTCTCACCATTCCTGGTGCAGGTGTGCCACAGGATATGTCTGACGTACAACCAGCAACTCCCGGCTCTCCAGCTGGGATCAGGCATCAGGGCAAGAGGGAACGCAGTGACTGAGCAGGTGGGGGAAGTCTGGTTCAGGTGGCTTTCAGCATCTTACGGAGGAAGGATAAAAATCCCACTGTCCAGGGAAGGAAAATTAAATGGAATTAGCACCTTTTTCACCTCTGTCCTTTTATCTCCATCACTCCTGTGTCCCTTCTCGCTGGTGGGTGCAGGGTTCCCCTTCCTCTGCACAGCCTGAGCTCTGTGGGACCTGCAGGTGCTGAACGGAGCAGGAGCCTTGTGGGAAAAACACATCCAATAATTGCTGTGAAAATTCATGTTGCAGCGCACAGACACAAAGGGATGAAAGGAGGCTCCCTTAACATCCTGACATTTCCTCCTCTCTGACTCCTGTCTCAGGCATCCCGAACATCCTCTCGCGGCAGCTTTCGCAGGCAGTTCCCTCAGACAAAGGAAAGGAAATGGGATTTCCAAAACGCCCTGGGACGGCAGCGCTGGCGGTGAGGGGCTCGGAGGAGCTGCTGGCTGTGCTGAGGGGTGACCGAGGGTCACAGCTCCTCGGTGCCACCTCCCCAGCACCAAAACTCACAGATCCCACTGCGGGGAGCACCCTGCCCACCTGGCAGTGCCCTCTCCCCTTCCCCACAGAGCGCCTCTGGCACCACCCGGCTGGGGAGGGGATGCAAGGGCTGAGGTTCTGCACGGTGCCCCCTGAGATCCACCCCATCCTCCTGGGCAGCCCTCTGCAACCCCAGCCTGTCTGTGCTGGAGATTTCAAGTTGTTCTAAAGGCAGCAAGTTAACAAGATTTGGAAACCAGGTCAGCGGAAGAAGCTCAATTAGCTGCTGAACCGTGGGGACCAGATCAGGTCCTGGCTGCTTTATGGACTCCTCAGATGGGAGTCATTGACACCACTCATGACAGTCTGGTTGGGATGGGGACCTTCCCTGAGGAGGGCACACCTGGACAGGAAACTTTACAGAAGGCCAAACTCCGTGCAGCCTGAGCCATCCCACCGTGCTGTGCCATGGAATCACCACGGAATTCTAGAATGGCCTGGGCTGGAAGGGATCCTAAAGATCATCCATGGCAGGGACACCTTCCATTAGCCCAGCTGGCTCTGAGCTCCATCCAGCCTGGCCATGGGCACTGCCAGGGATCCAGGAGCACCCACAGCTGCTCTGGGCACCCTGTGCCAGGGCCTCCCCACCCTCACAGGGAGGAATTTCTTCCCAATATCTAATCTAACCCTCCTCAAAGGCCACTCCCTCCTGTCCTGTCACTACACGCTCCTGCAAACAGCGTCTCTCAATCTTTCCTGTATCAGCAGCCCTGCTCCCCCCAGCCCTGCAGGAACCCCCAGGCTCCCACTCCCACTGCTCCTCCTGCTCTTCCCTGCCACCCCAGGGGAGGGGACAGCCAGAGGGGACAGGCAGCAGGGCTTGCAGGGAGCTGGCAGCACCAGCACAGCTCACTGCTACCTGTCTTGTCACGTCACCGCCAGCAGCTGCTGCAGATGAAGCCGCGAGAGGAAGGGAAGGCAGAGGGGCTCTGAGCAGCTCTGCAGCCCCAGCAGTGCAGGGACACCGCGCCTGCATGACAAACCTCGGTCATTATGGCAGGGCTGAGCTCACATCCTGCAATCACAGCGAGGATCACAGCCTAGGAGGGTGGCACGGCGGGCAGGGGGCACAGCCCCGGCTCTGCGGGCACACGGGGAGCAGCCTGGGCATGGCTCTGTTCTGACTGAGAGCGTTTCAGCCACAAAACAACGGGCTCAGGGAGCCTTGCAGGGATCCTGAGGCGCTGCCAGCAGGGAAGGCTGCTCTGATCCTGAGGGAAGGGCCCCTCTCTGTCCCACAGCCCTGCAGACACCCTCAGCTCCCTTCCCAATCCTGGCATGGCACAGACACCCAGGCTGCCAGGACAGCCGGGGGTGCCAGCCTGGACAGCTGCAGGAGGGAATCTTGGCATGGGAGGAAATCCAGCACAAACCGCATCCCTCTGTCCTGGGACAGCGTTTCTGGGATGCTCAGCTGGACAGCAAACAGCGCAGGGCAGCAGCGGCACCCAGGGCTGTGGCAAGGAGGGACCAGCCAGGGGGTGAAAATAGGGCAGGGCAGGGCAGGGCAGGGCTGTGGGCAGAACTGAGGGCAAGATGGGGCAGTGGGCAGGGCAGGGGACTGAAAGAGAACAGGGCAGCTGGAAGGGCAGGGCAGGGCAAAGCTGGGCAGGGCTGTGGGCAGAACTGCAGTCGGGACAGGGCAGGGCAGGGCAGGGCAGTGGGCAGAAGAGGGCATCGGGCGGAGCAAAGCAGGGCAGGGCAGGGTAGGGCACTGCCAAGGCTGAGCATCCTTCAGCCACCTCTGGGTCCGCGCAGGGATCCGCGTCCGCCCCGCCCGGCCCCGCCCGGCCCCGCCCGTGTCTCCCAGGCCGGTCGCTGCCCGCGGGCGGTGCCGGGCGGTACCGGGGGGTACCGGGGGGTACCGGGGGTACCGGGGCGGTACCGGGGCGGTGCCGGAGGGGTACCCGGGCGGTGCCGCCGGACCGGGGCCGCGCCGCTGTGCCGGGGCGGTGTCGGGGCGGTGCCGGGGCGGTGCCGCTGGGCCGGGGCGGTGCCGGGGCGGTGCTGCCGGGGCGGTCCCGGTGCTGCGCGGCCCCGCCGCCGCTCCCAGCCGCTATAAGCGGGCGGCCGCGGCCGCGCTCCGCAGTGCATGGCCGAGCTCCGGCCGGCCCCCGCCGCTCCGCCGGGACCCTCCCCCGGGCCGGGACCCTCCCCCGGGCCGGTCCCGTCCCCTCCCCGCCGGCCGTGACCTTGGCATCCGCCGGCCGCGTGGACAGCGCCGGGGACAGCGCCGGGGGATGCGATAGGCGGCGGATCGCACGGGAATATTCTCCTGGGAGAGGGAGAGCGGCAGCCTCCTCCCGCGGCCGGGGAGCGGCAGGAGAAGCGGATTTAAAGAGCATCTTGGCCCCTTTGTTGGGTGAGAAGGACGGGGAAGGAGCGGCAGGATGAGCACCAGCAGTGAGTACGGCGTCCTCTCGCCTTGGCTGAGGGAATGGGGCTGATACCGCACCGAGCTGGCTGGGAGGAATTGGAAAGAAAATGTCATAGCAGCGCTGACAAGCCCAGTGGGATGGATTTTGGGTTATTTTCCTGCTCGCCTGCTTTCTGACAGGCTCTGGCTCGGCCGTGTTTGATGTGGGCTGAGCCGCGGAGCTTATCTCCACGGAGTACTTTTCTTGGCTTGGATTTCTGGGGTTTTGGAGGGCAGAGCATCGACTGAAATGTCGATACGCAACATGGTGAGAGGCAGCCAGGAGCGCTCTGACAGGCGCTGCCTCTGCCTGGGCACAAATGGATGCGAGGGGAGGAGGAGAAGGGTGAGGAGAGACCCAGAAACCTGAGCAAAGCACAGGTGCAATCCTGGGGGGAAAAAAAATATCCCCCAAGCCTTCTGCAGCTGGGGATGTGGGTGTTGCTATTGTGCGTGTGAGACAGGGACGGAGGCACTCATGCGCTGTGGATGAATTTCTAAAGAAGCAGAGCTCGGAAATGTGCTGCATAAGATGAGAACTGGCACCAGGCTGCTCACTTTGGATTCTGTGCCCTTGCTGGAAAGTCTGGGAAAGATTGATCAGCGCTGAGCAAGTCACAATCAATTTCTTTTTCCTGCCTGCCGTGCTGTGTGACAGCTGTGCCCACCTCACTGGCACGGCTCTGATCCCCGTGTTTAAGTCCCTGGTGAAGGAGTTGGTGCTGATGGCCACCTGAGGGGCTTCCTTCTGGCCTAACCCCTCCAGGGGAGCCCCCCTGGCCCTCCGTGGCTCCTGGAGCTGTGTGAGGAGCAGAGCCCTCCCCCAGGCACAGAACAGCAGAGCAGCAACTTCTCCATTGCCCTGGCGTGCTGAGGTTTCTCAATCCGAGGGCTTGGGGTGGATCCCGAGCAAAACACCGTGAAAAATGCCTTGGCACGCTGCGAGCCAACAGAACAGGTGATTCCAGCTCTGTTGGGCTGTGTCAGAGGCGAGCAAACTTCCCAGGTGCCCGAGCCACACCTGGGGCAGGAGCGAGCCCCCTCCCGGGGCAGCGGGTGGGAAACAATAGGGACTGATCCTTTCCGAGCCTGCAGGATGCCTGAAAACAAAGGGTCCTCCCTCTGCTCCTCCGGGGGAGCAGCTCAGCCCTGCTGGGATCACGGCCTCCCTGCTCAGGTGGGACTGCCGAGCTCCCTCCGAGCCAATTCTGACAAACGCCTGTTGGTTCCTTTTGGGATTCCTTCCCAGCTCTTAATAGCAGCCTGGGCTGCTGCTGGAGATAAGGGCTGTTTATGGCACTGCTGTGTTCCAGCTATCTGATGGTGCTGCAAAACTCCCTCGGCTGTGGCCTCCCACGCCCAGAGAGGTGCCAGGGAGCCAAACCCTCCTGCTCTGCCCATGGAGATGCCAGGGAGCCAAACCCTGCTGCCTGCCCATGGAGGTGCCAGGGATCCAAACCCTGCTGCCTGTCCATGGAGGTGCCAGGGATCCAAACCCTGCTGCTCTGCCCATGGAGGTGCCAGGGATCCAAACCCTGCTGCCCGTCCATGGAGGTACCAGGGATCCAAACCCTGCTGCCCGTCCATGGAGGTACCAGGGAGCCAAATCCCCCTGCTATGCCTATGGAGGTGCCAGGGATTCAAGCCCTGCTCTGCCCATGTGGGTGCCAGGGATCCAAACCCTGCTGCTCTGCCCATGGAGGTGCCAGGGAGCCAAATCCCCCTGTTCTGCCCATGTGGGTGCCAGGGATCCAAACCCTGCTGCTCTGCCCATGTGGGTGCCAGGGATCCAAACCCTCCTGCTCTGCCCATGTGGGTGCCAGGGATCCAAACCCTCCTGCTCTGCCCATGGAGGTGCCAGGGATCCAAACTCCCTGCTGCTCTGCCCATGGAGATGCCAGGGATCCAAACCCCCCTGCTATGCCCCCTACTCTGCCCTGCCACCCAGGAGAGGCCCCTGGGCACAGCCAGGAGTCCTTGGGAGCTGCTCCTCTGCCCCTGCCCAGCTCTGTGGCCCTGGGCACATCACTCAGCAGTGCCAACACTCTTGCCCAGCCTTTTGGGGGGCTTTGCAGTCTTTGCCTAAGTTGCCAATTCCCCATTTGAAGTAGCCACGTGTTGTAGTCAAGGCTTGGTAGCTCTGTGGCATCTCCTGGTCGCTGAGGGTGCTGGGGTTGGTGATTTTGGGTCCCTGCAGGTGCTTTGGGACCACCCCAGGGCTGAGCAAACCCTGCTGGCTGTGCCCCCGTGGGCTCCCATTGCTCTCCCAGCAGCTGGAGTGCCCCGAGCAGGCCTTGGGTGCCCAAAAGCTGCTTCAGTTGTGTTCCAGCTCAGTCTGTGAGCCAGGCCAGGCTGTGGGGCCATCTCTGCCATCAGCTCACTCTGGGGCTGCTGTGAACACCCAGCTCTGGGCATCCCTCCCCAGCCTGTAGCCCTCCAATCCATCCACGAGGCACAAAACCCCAATCCTGGCAGCCTTGTGCCTGTGCCATCTCTGTTTCACCCCTCTGGTGCCCCTGGCACTGCCCTACCATGGCATTTCACCCCTCTGCTGCTGGCCAGTGCCTCACTGGGGTTTGATTTGATTTGCTTTGATTTTTTGGCCGTTTTTCCCCCCAGGACAAGGGCTGAAGAAGCCAGATTGTGCACAAATTTATGATGCCCAGGTGTTCCTGTGCCTGCAGGCCTAAAATTTTTGGGGCTGGCAAAGCAAGGAGATGCACAGCTGAGGACAGAATGGCACCATCTGATCTGTGAGCTCCCACCACTGCTTCCCACTGCTCTGGGTGCATTTTGTTCACGCTTCTCCCCTGCCTGAGGCTGATGTGAGGCAGGAAACCTGTGGCTGTGGGCCATGGCTGGCCCTGAGCCACGCTGCTGAGCAAATCTGAGAGGCCTCCAGGAGCTCTGGGCAGGATTTGCTGCGTTTATCCCTGGAGATGCTCCATGCACAGCACACAGGAGCCTTGCTGAGGGGACAGGGGGTGGTTTGCAGCCTGGATTTCAGTGTCACCGTGTCATTATCTGTCCCATGAGGAAGGCAAAGCCAGATGGAAATTGTGTATTTGGGGTGAAGAGATAAAACCACTTGATGCCAGGTGTAAATTCCTGTCCTGAGGCTGCAGAGGAGCTCAGGTGGCCCTGAGGGAGGGAAGGGTGGGAAGGTGGCCTCTGCTCCTGGGATGGCAGTGAGGGCACAGTGCTGGTGTTCCCATTCATTAGGCTATCACTGCCTCTCACTAATTGCTTACAAATGGATCCTTACCTTAGCAAACAGCTCTGTGCTGTGCTTGGCATTTCCACGGCAGCTGGAGCCTGCAGGACAAACCCTTGGCCAGGAGAACATCCCTAAAAATCAACCCCTGGAATGTGGAATGTGCTCTGCCCGGGAGCCTGGGCAGGGAGCCTGGCATGACTGGGGCTGTGTTTGTGCTGGAAGGGTTAAAGCTGCCCCTGCCCCCGGGATTTCAGCCCCTGCAGGGAGTGGGAAGGATCTGATCCCTCCTGCTGCTCTGGAGGAGCCAGCAGGGCTGGGTGCTGCAGGTCCCTGGAGTGCAGGCTGTGAGTCAGCCGTGGGATCTGCACACCATCATCCATCCCTGCTGGGGTGGCACGGGGGCTGTGCCAGCCTGGGCACTGCTCTGGGCAGGATCAGTGTGCCCCTGCTTGTTCTGGGTCCCTCTGGATGAGGGCAGAGGGACTGTGCCAGCCCGGGCACTGCTTTGGGCAGGATCAGTGTGCCCCTGCTTGTTCTGGGTGAGGGGCTGTGCCAGCCTGGGCACTGCTTTGGGCAGCAGCAAGGTGCCCCTGATTGTTCTGGGTGAGGGGAGAGGATTGTGCCAGCCTGGGCACTGCTTTGGGCAGGATCAAGATGCCCCTGCTTGTTCTGGGTGAGGGGCTGTGCCAGCCTGGGCATTGCTTTGGGCAGCAGCAAGATGCCCCTGCTTGTTCTGGGTGAGGGGCTGTGCCAGCCTGGGCACTGCTCCGGGCAGGATCAAGGTGTCCCTGCTTGTTCTGGCTCCCACCAAGGACATGCCAACCCCTGGGGGTGCCAGCCTGGCCAGCTCTGGGTTGGGCAGCTCTGGATCAGCGTGGCACTGGGTGGTGGGGCTGGCTCACACACCTGGCATCTTCCAGCCTCCCTCCTGTCCCCAGGGTGGGACAAACAGGGCCAGAATCTGATGGCAAACCAGCTCAGGGTGGGCTGAGCCATTTTTGCCCATCCTTGGAGCAGTGGGAGCCTGGTGGGGCACGGAGAGCTCCCAAAGCAGGTTTGGGATGCCAAGTGCAAAGTGCCACCCCCATCCCTGGCACCTCTCAAATTCCTGCCCCTGCTCAGAGAGGGAAGGCTGGACAGGGGAGTGTTTGGGGAGGGAGGTTTCCTGACAGACCCTGCTGGCTGCAGCGTGTTTGCCTGGTTATTTTTGTCCTCCCTCAATCATGCTTCTCTCAGATCGTGATCCTCTAAGCGTGATTACCCCGTAATCTGCAGGCACATGTGGCTACAAGGTGTTTACCAGCAAACTCCATTAAGGGCCTGTGTAATTAAAGAGGAATGCCGTGGTGCTGCCCGGCTCTGGGAGCTGCAGCTCTGCTCCTGGGCCAGGTGATTCCCCAGGTGTCCCATGGTCAGGGATGCAGGGAACCCAAGGGATCAGCCTGTTGATGCCATGAGCAGGGAGTTTTCCAAAATTTGAGCACCAAGAGGAACTCCCAGACTCCCTGCCTGCATTTTAGTCCTCTCAGCACCCTGACAAACAAGCAGACACAAATCACTCCCTGTTTTCCTGGGCAGCCTAGCAGAGGCACAATCACCCATTGCATTTGCTTTGCTGCCAGAGAATTCCAATGCCAGGCAGCAGCTCTGTGCCTGGGCTGGTGGATGGGCTCTGTCCTCTCCCCCAGCCTCTTTCAAACCCTCTTTCCTGGCAGCTGGCCCTTGGGAGAGCAGGAGCCCTGGAGCCCTGTAGCTCATGGAGTGCGTGCTGGAAGGTCAATGGAAGCCACTGCATTCTTCCGAGGGCCTGGCCTGCTCCTCTCAAACAAAAAGCACATTTTCTAATCATCAACTGGCCCTGCCTGAGCGGGATAACAGCCCTTGGGGTGCCAGCAGGCTGGGCTGGGGACAGGAGTCCACGTGCTGCTGCCTTTGCTGGGACAGAGGGAGGAAAATCCCACCCAGCTCCTGGCAGACCCTGCGGCCCCGCCGTGCTGGGGCCATCACGAAGCGCTGGGAACACCTCATTTGGTATTTTTAGTTCTGAAATACATCAGAGCCTGAGCTGGGAACGCTGCAGAACCTCCAGAAAGCATCTGGGGGTGGAGTGGTCATGGCAGGAGCTGGGCTGAGGGATGATGGGGAGTTCTGCAGGATGGGGAGGGAAGGAACAGGTGCCTCTGGCTCGGGGATTGTGGCTGTGGGCAAGGCTGGCAGGGGTCTGGAGCAGGGATTGTAGGTGTGGGCAAGGCTGGCAGAGACTGGAGCAGGGATTGTGGCTATGGCAAGGCTGGCAGGGGTCTGGAGCAGGGATTGTGGCTATGGCAAGGCTGGCAGGGACTGGAGCAGGGATTGTGGCTGTGGGCAAGGCTGGCACGGACTGGAGCAGGAATTTTGATTTTGCCAAGGCTGACAGGAGCCTGGAGCAGGGATTTTGGTTTTGCCAAGGCTGGCAGAGACTGGAGCAGGGATTTTGGTTGTGGGTAAGGCTGGCAGGGGTCTGGAGCAGGGATTCTGGCTTTGAGCAAGGCTGGCAGGGCACTGGAAGCCTGAAGCAGGAATTTTGACTGTGGCAAGGCTGGAAGGAGCCTGGAACAGGAATTTTGGCTGTGGCAAGGGGACTGGAGCAGGGATTGTGGCTGTGGGCAAGGCTGGCAGGGCACTGGAAGCCTGAAGCAGGGATTGTGGCTGTGCCAAGTCCTACTGTGCCCAGCCCCTCTGGGGTCAGGGAGCTCAGTGCATCCCTGGGGGAGCACAGCAGCTGGAATGCCCTGAGCCCCACAGCCCCTGGGCACTGCTGGATACCCTGAGCCCCACAGCCCGTGGGCACTGCTGGGATGCTCTGCCCCACAGCCCATGGGCACTGCTGGATGCCCTGAGCCCCACAGCCCATGGGCACTGCTGGGATGCCCTGAGCCCCAGAGCCCCTGGGCACTGCTGGAATTCACTCCCCACAGCCCCTGGGCACTCCTGGGATGCTCTGCCCCACAGCCCGTGGGCACTGCTGGAATTCACTCCCCACAGCCTCTGGGCACTGCTGCTCTCAGCACAGGGCTGTTTGGGGTTTTTCAGCCCCAAAGTGATGTCCCCAGGAGCACACTCAGCTCACAGGTGCCATTTATCCGCTGGTGGCTCAGGTGGTTGATAGGGCCCCGTTTCTGGGCGCGTTTTTCAGCTCAGGTGCAGTTTTGTGGATGCTTTATCAGAATCAACCTGGAGTTCTGTGGATGCTTTATCAGTATCAACCTGGAGTTCTGTGGATGCTTTATCAGTATCAGCCTTGAGCCCTGGCCTGGGAATTGATGAGCTCTGTGCACTGCCTGGGGCAGGGAGCTGCAAGAAAAAGGAGCTGCAAGAAAAAGGAGCTGCAAGAAAAAGGAGCTGCAAGAAAAAGGAGCTGCTGCTCTGCTGTGCTGTGCTCTCCTGAGCCAGCCTGCCTGACCTTCCTTTCTTCTCACCCTTGCTGCCCTGGCAAGGCCTGCAGAGCCCCAAGGATTATTTGGTTTTTCTGTTCGTGGATATTTTACTCCACTTCCATTTTGAATCAGCTTCGTCCTGAGCCCTGGGGAAGGCTCAGACCTGGGGAATTCTTCGTGGGAAGGTTTCTGTGCAGGAGGGGAGCAGGTGCTGGAGGTGTGGAGCCATCCCCTCCCTTGGCTTCTGGGTTTTCTTGGCATCAAGTGGCACATTTGGAGAGCTGGGGAGCAGGAGAAACTTTGCTGGTACCAATGCCAGCCTCAAAAAACCTTTCCTCAACCCAGGCTGAGTGTGAGCTCCGTGGAAATTTTTTTGATTTTTTGGAATTTTTTTTGATTTTTTTTTGGGGGGGGGGGATTTTTTTCGGGATTTTTTTTTTTCGGATTTTTAAATTTTTTTTTATTATTGTTTTGGATTTTTTAAATCTTTATTGAATTTTTTTTGGAATTTTTTTATTTTTTGGAATTTTTAATTTTTTTTTTCTTTTTAAAATGTTTTTTAATGTTTTTTAATGTTTTGGAAGATTTTGGAAGGTTTTGGAAGGTTTTGAAATGTTTTGGAATTTTTTTTTTCTGGATTTTTTTTTATGTTTTTTGGGGTTTTTTTCGTTTTTCTGGATTTTTTTTCTCTGGATTTTTGGGGGGGAGGATTTTTTTTAATTTTTTTTTTTTTTAATTTGTATGGAATTTCAGGACGGCCAGAGCTGAAAGTGCCCTCCAAGCTCTCATAGCACCCCCTGGCACAGCAGGGACCCCTTGCCCAGAGCTGGGTGCCCCAGGCCCTGCCCAGGCTGGCCTTGGGCACTTCCAGGGATTGCTCGTGCTGCAGAGCGGAGCCATTGCTGACCCCGTGGGACGGGCTGGGTCTGGGCCCGGCTCAGAGGCTCCTGCTGGGACATGTGGGGCTGTCCCGGTGCCAGCTGCTGCCAGGGCAGCCACAGAGGCTCCCACGGGGTGGCACAGGGTGGCACAGGGTGGCTTTGCTGCACCCCCTGAGCGAAGCCCTCAGAGCTTCAGGGGAGCAGAGCTGAGTGTGGAGCCCCTTCCTGAGGCACAGCAGGAGCTGCAGCCCCTGCGGGACCCCCTGTGCCCACACCCAGCTGGCACTGGGGTCACTGTGCCCACACCCGGCTGGCACTGGGCTCACTGTGCCCACACCCGGCTGGCACTGGGCTCACTGTGCCCACACCTGGCTGGCACTGACAGCTGGCACAGATGTGCCCACACGTGGCTGGCACTGGGCTGAGTGTGCCCACACCCGACTGGCACTGTGGGTGTCCTTCCCCCGTGGCACAGATGTGCCAGCCTGCTTTAGGCTCTTGCCAGGCTGTGCCAGGTGCAGGTGGCACAGGGGGTGTCTTTGGGGTTTGTGGGCAGACTGTGGGACAGAAGGGGGTGGCCAGGGAATAACCAGGTCTGGGAGGGCAAAGAGGGACTTGTGTGGCTGCTGCTGTGCCTGTGGGCATCAGGGAACCCTTGGTCCTTCTGTCTGTCCATCTGGGCTGTGCCCGTGGGAGCAGGGAGCCCTTGGTCTGTCTGTCTGTCCATCCAAGCTAGGCCTGTGGGAGCAGGGAACCCTTGGTCTGTCTGTCTGTCCAGGCTGTGTCTATGGCCATCAGGGAGCCCTTGGTCTGTCTGTCTGTCCATCCAAGCTGTTCCTGTGGCCATCAGGGAGCCCTTGGTCTGTCTGTCTGTCCAGGCAGTGCCTTTGGATGCAGTTTGGCTGGGATTTCCCCACCTTTTGACCACAAGCCAAGGAGCAGTTCAGGTGTGTGGGCACACAGGGAGAGCTCAGCCCCTCTCAGCAAGGCCACCCTTGGTCTGCTGCTGATCCCAGCTTGGACCAGGGAGCAGAACCATCCCTCCATCCACCCCCGATCCCTCCATCCTCCCCCGGAGCCCTCCATCCTCCCCCGGATCCCTCCATCCACCCCCAGATCCCTCCATCCACCCCCAGATCCCTCCATCTACCCCAAAGCCCTCCATCCACCCCCGGAGCCCTGGCACTGTGTCCCACCAGGGTCGGGGTGGGCTGGGCTGATCCTTCCCCTCTGCAGAAGGAGAGATCACCCTGGATGAGCTGGTGAGAGATGGAGTGTGGATGTTCTCCCCTCCTCTGAGGGACTGAGTGTGGATTGAGTTTTCCCCTCCCCTGCTTCTGAAAAAAAAACACCACAAAAAACAAGGAAAGGCAGTGCCTGTGTGGTGAGTTATGTGCTGATGACTCCTCCTGATGGGCTCCATATAAAATCCCCTGCCTCCCTGAGGATGCTCCCCGTTGAAAGCTTTTATGGCATCTTAAAAATAGCCCCAGAGGGGGGAGAGAATGAGAAGATGGATAGGTAGGTGGATCCCTAATAAGGAGAGGAGAGGAAACAGCTCGGCAGGGAATGGAAAGACTCTGGTGCACGGCATGTGAGCGGCTGCTGAGGGAGGGGACGGGGTGGCCACACTGAGCTGCTGCCCAGCAGGAGCAGGAAACCCCATAAACAGCCTGGCTGGGGGATCTGTGCCTTGCACGTGCTGGGGACAGGGCTGGGCTGAGCAGCAGCTCGGGCTGCGGCTCCCCCAGGCTCTCCCTGCATTCTACAAGTGGCTGTTAAAAATAATCCCTGCCCTGGCCATGCAGCTGCTGCTCCTGTGTCATGCCATCCCCAAAAAAGTGCTCATCCCGTTCCCAAAAAGTGCTCATCCCCCAAAAACTGCTCATCCCGTTCCCAAAAACTACTCATCCCATCTCCAAAAAACTGCTCATCCCATCCCCAATGAAGTGCTCATCCCCAAAAAGTGCTCATCCCCATCCCCAAAAAGTGCTCATTCCCAGCCCCAAAAGAGTGCTCAGCCCAACCCCAGAAAACTGCTCATCCCCCAAAAACTGCTCATCCCCCAAAAAACTGCTCATTCCCAACTGCTCATCCCCAACAACTGCTAATCCCCAAAAAAGTGCTCATCCCCAGCCCCCAAAAAGCGCTCATCCCCAGCCCAAAAAGAGTGCTCAGCCCATCCCCAAAAAACTGCTCATCCCCAAAAACTGCTCATCCCCAAAAACTGCTCATCCCCAACTGCTCATTCCCAAAAACTGCTAATCCCCAAGAAACTGCTCATCCCCCAAAAACCTGCTCATCCCGTTCCCAAAAACTGCTCATCCCCAAAAGCTGCTCATCCCCAAAAACCTACTCATTCCCAACTGTTCATCCCCAACAACTGTTCATCCCCAAAAAAGTGCTCATCCCCTATAAACTGCTCATCCCCTATAAACTGCTCATCCCAAAAACTGCTCATCCCCTAAAAACTGCTCATCCCCAAACTGTTCATCCCCAAAAAACTGCTCATCCTTGCTCCTCCCCTCCCTACAGGCTGCAGCTGTGGGATGGGGTCACTCCTGGATCTCCCTGAGGTGCCCTTTGCCACCTGGGCTGGGACCCTGAGGTGCCTTTCCCACCTGGGCTGTGCCCTGGGAAGGTGCTGGCAGCTGCCTTTCTCTGTGCCCCTGGCAGTTTGTGATGCCCAGGGTGGTGGCACTGGCAGGGGGCTCAGGAAGGAGGGCACAGCCCCCAGGGCTGGCAGCAGTGCCCTGCAGGGGGACTGTCCCCTGCTCTGCAGTGCCAGCACAGCGTCCCCCTGCAGGGGAGGAGGCTCCAGGCCCTTTGCTGAGCTTGTGGCAGCTCTGCCCAGCACTCGGGAGGATTTTCCAGAGTGTCTCCAAGAAATGCTAATTGCTTTGGCTTCCCTGGGCACAGCACAGCCACTGGGCACAAAGGGCTCTTAGTCAGCTCAGAGATCTGCCACATCCTTGCTCTGGGTGCCCTGGAGAGCTGTTGGGGTCTGCTGTGGCCATGCTGATCCCCACATCCCCTCTTGGCCCCAATGTCGGGTGGCACGAGGCACTGGGAGCTGTCTTTGGGGTGTGAACCCCCCAAACTCAGCATCTGAGCAGGCACAGTGTGCTCAGATGCTCCCCTTGAGCTGCAGGAAGGGTGGCAGGAGGGGTCACAGGAGTTTCCCATCTTGGAATGTGGCAGGAGCCATCAGCTGAGCCCTGGGGTGTCACTGCCCAGCCCAGCTGTGCCCATGGCAGTCACAGCATGATCAGATGCTCCCCTTGAGCTGCTGGAGGGGTAACAGGAGGGGTCACAGGAGTTTCCCATCCTGGGGATGTCTCAGGAGCCATCAGCTGAGCCCTGGGGTGTCACTGCCACTGCCCAACTCTGCCCCTGGCAGGCAGAGTGCTCAGATGTTCCCCTTGAGCTGCAGGAGGGGTGACAGGAGGGGTGACAAGAGGGGTGACAGGAGTTTCCCATCTTGGAATGTGTCAGGAGCCATCAGCTGAGCCCTGGGGTGTCACTGCCACTGCCCAACTCTGCCCCTGGCAGTCACAGCATGATCAGATGCTCCCCTTGAGCTGCAGGAGGTGTGACAGGAGTTTCCCGTCCTGGGGATGTCTCAGGAGCCATCAGCTGAGCCCTGGGTACCACTGCCCAGCCCAGCTGTGCCCCTGGCAGGGATGCCCTGTGCAGGAGCCTTGTTTTGGTGCAGGCAGCTGGGAAACTCTCCCTTGCTTTGCCCCTGCTCCAACTGCAGGGAAAAAATGCTGCTAACGAGGCTCCTGTGTCACAGCCACCAGCCTGTCACATCCAGGCCATCTCCCTTTGCTTCCTTGCCTTTTTTAATCTTTTTTTCACTCTCTCAGCTAGACAGGGAAGCAGAGGCTGTGGAGGGTTGGCAGTGCCCATCTCCAGGGCACAGTGGAGCTGCAGAGACCCTGCCTGGTCCTGGGGGTGGCTCTGAGGCAGCAGCACCTCCAGGCTGGAGTGTCCATCCTCCTCCTCACCTGCAGGGCTGCACCCTGCTCTGGGCTCCCAGCTCTGGGATTATCCAGCCTGGGGGAGAGGAGCTCTGGGATCACCCAGCTGTGACCTTCCAGTGCCTGAAGAGATGTGGAGGGAGAATTTACCAGGGATGGAGTGGCAGCATCCAGGGCATGGCTTCACACTGCCAGGGAGTGAGGTCAGGTGGGATATTGGGATGGAATTTTTCCCTGTGAGGGTGGCAGGCCCTGGCACAACTGTGGCTGCCCCTGCATCCCTGGCAGTGCCCAAGGCCAGGTTGGACGAGGCTTGGTGACACCTGGGACAGTGCAAGGTGTCCCTGCCATGGCAGGGATGGAATGAGGGGCTCTTTAAGGTCCCTTTCAACCCAAACCATCCCATGATTCTACCCCTGGTCCCTGCTCCCACCTTGGCTGGGAGCATCCCCTGGGTGTCCAGAGGGAGAACTGGCCAGGATGGGGACACCTGGATGGGGACACTGCAGCTGGCCAGGGTGGGGACATCAGAGCTGGCTAGGAGGGGACATTGCAGCTGACCCGGGATGGGGACATTAGAGCTGGTTAGGAGGGGACATTGCAGTTGACCCATGGCAGGGACACTGCAGCAGCCCCAGCCCTCCCTGCCTGCTGGGCTGCTCAGGTGGCAGCAAGGCTCCAGTTTGGGACACAATTCCCAATTTGGGCAGGCAGGTTTTGGCTCTCCTCACCAAAAGCACATCAAAGGCCACGCTCATTTTTCCCTCTCTGAAAAGGGACTTGTTCCCGGAAAGTGCCAGCGCTGCCGGGCCCATTGATTGCCCGTTAATTGTCGCTAATGAGGAGCTGGTGAAGTGGCATCCAGAGGCTCTTGGGGACAGACTGTCGCTTCGGCTTGGGAGGGACAGCTCAGCGGGGAAGGCAGCCGTGCCCTGCGTGGGTGAGCTGAGCTGCATGAATGGCTTTGTTAACGAGGAACGCTCCAGTTCTGTGCCCGCAGCTCGGCTCAGGGGGTCTCTGGTGCTCCCCTGTCCACTGATGGATTTATTTCCACGTGGAGAGGTGGGATGGAGAGGGCTAAACCCACCCATGTTTTAAGTGATGCTTTAAGTTTGAGCTTTCCTATTTTCCAGACTCAGTACTGTGTTAGTTAATAACTCTGAATTTCATATAAAGTGTCAGCGAGTTCTGCTCACAGCTCAGTCCCACAGAACAATCCTTTTCCAGCCCCACAACCAAGGACACCGCTGCAGCTTCAGCCCAAAAGTGCAAACAGCAGGGAATGGAGGGAGCAACCTGGGAGGGTGGGACTGCATCCCCTGGAGCTGGAATTGGACACTGAACCCCGGGATGGAAATGGACCCAAACTTATCAAAGTGTGAGAACTCGTGGCCAGGATCCATCTGGGGTGGATGGTGTGTCCTGTGAAGGGCTTTTAATAAATGCCACATTTATTCCTTTACCAGTCCAGCCTCTGAAGGCACCAGCAGGACTCAGGCTGTGCCCAGCAGCAGCAGGAGCTGTGCCAGGGCTTGGCCCCTCGCCTGCAGCCTGCCCGTGGAAGGAAGGCTCTTGTTCCCCAGCCCCATGAGAGGCACCAAAGGCTCTCAGCAGAGCCAGCCCTGCCTGCTCCCCCAGCCCTGGGAGTCGGGGTTCTCAGAGGGGAACCAAGGGGAGCACAAATGTGGGAAGGAGGAGAGGAGGGAGCTGGGGGTGCTCAGCCTGGAGAAAAGGAGGCTCAGGGCTGCCCCCATCACTCTGCAGCTCCTGAAAGGTGCCTGTGCTCAGCTGGGCTGGGCTCTTTCTCCAGGAACTGACACAACCAGAGCACACAGCCTCAAGCTGCACCGAGGGAAATTCAGGTTGGATATCAGGGAGAAGTTTTTTACAGAAAGAGTGATAGAGTTCTGGAATGGCTGCCCATGGAGGTGGTGGAGTCCCCATCCCTGGGTGTGTTTAACAAAGCCTGGATGTGGCACTGGGTGCCAGGGTTTAGCTGAGGTGTCGGTCGGGGCTGGCTCAATGATCTTGAAGGTCTCTTCCAACCCAGTGATTTCTGTGTGATTTCTGTGTCATTTCTGTATGATTTCTGTGTCATTTCAGGAATTTGGGGGCCGGGGAGGTGGTGGAGTCCCCATCCCTGGATGTGTTAGGAGAAGACTGGATGTGGCACTGGGTGCCAGGGTGTAGTTGAGATGTTGGGGCTGGGTTGGACTCGATGATCTTGAAGGTCTCTTCCAACCCAGTGATTCTGTGTGATTCTGTGTGTGATTCTGTGATTTCTGTGTCATTCTGTGAGTTCCATGACTGTGTGTGATTCTGGGAATTCTGTGAATCCCATCTGTGCCAATCCCTGCTGTGCCCAGGGATGTTCACTGTTCCAGGTGTGCCCGTCCTGCCATTTCCCTGCCCTCCTCAGCCAGGGACAGCCCCAGGTCCCCCAGCTGAGGCTCAGGATGGGGCTGGGGGTGTGTAGCCCCCCTGGGAGGGTCACACTGGTGCACAGCTGTGGTTTTACCTGTGAAGGTTCCTCTCCCACTGCAGCAGCTTCCTGTGTGCCCATCCCTGCCCCAGCAGCTCCTTGGCACCTGTGCCAGCACTCACCTCAGTGGCTCCTTTTATCTCCTCTGTGCTAAAATGGCTGAGCTGCCTCACCAGTCCCTTTTCTGGGTGTTTTCTCTGTTTTTCTGCCATTCCTGCCAGGTTTCCATGTACCTGTGACCTCCTCCAGCTCTCTGGATGCCTGTTCTTGTTCTCACAGCAAGAGGCTGTGTCTGATTCCTGCTCAGCTGCAGGCAGGGCTGCTCTGCAGAGGGGATCTTCCCTCTGGATTTGTTATTTCTTTAGGATAAACAGCCAAGTGGGATGTTATTTTCCATTCCTGCTGAGAGAGGTTGGAGCTGCTGCTTTCTTACCCATCCCTGACGTCTGTTTTGGATTCTCTGCCGCTGAAGTGGGGAGGAGAAGCAAGAGTGGAGAGTGTGGATGTGTTCTTGCTGTACAGGGGATTGGTGGCTGCACCTCTGCCTCTCCCCCTGGCTCTGTTCTGGGGTTCAGGGGAGCCCTGAGCCATGCATGAATTATCCTGGACTTTGTTTTCCCCTGGTCCAGGCTCCTTTCACACACCAGCCACTGCTGTGGATTTGGGACTGGTTATTGTTTGTGTTCTGATCCCTAAAATGCCTTTTAGGGTGCTCAGGCAGCCCTGCTCCACTTGGGAAGCAGCAGGACAAAGAGCTGGCACAGCTGGGCTGAGAAATGTGCCTGGACCCAGAACTGGGGCAGAGTGGGAGAGCTCTGAGCTGCTGTGATGTGTGTGCTGTGCTGTGCCCCAGAGCTGAGCCAGCATCTGTGCTGGGACAGGGAGAGGTGCTGGGTCACCTGGTCCATCCATCATCCATCCATCCATCCATCCATCCATCCATCATCCATCCATCCATCCATCCATCATCCATCCATCCATCCATCCATCATCCATCCATCCATCCATCCATCCCATTCCATCCATCCATCCATCCATCCATCCATCCATCCATCCATCCATCCATCCATCATCCATCCCATTCCATCCCATTCCATCCATCCCATTCCATTCCATCCCTCCCTCCATCCCCCAGGGTCTCTGAGCTGCCCCAGGCCCCTCTGGGCTCTCTGGCACTGTCCCCTCCTGTCCCAGTCCCCCTGGCAGGGGACAGGCCATGTCCTGGAGGGTTCCTCTGCTGGGACAGTGGCAGGAGACACAAGCTGTCCCAGTGGTGCACTCAGAGGGTGGCTCTGTGAAGGTCATCCCAAGGGGAGCAGCTCTTCCTCAGCCCTCCACCCTCCACCACAGCTGATTTCCCTCCCCATGCCTCCCTCCTGCCCCATTTTTGCTCCATGGATTTTTGCCTTCCCTGCTTTTTCTTTCCCCACCTTCCTTTTCTCTTCCCTCTGCCGTTTCTCTGCTGGCAGCTTTGTTCTCCTGGCTGTGTACTGGGGTTGCCATGGTGACTGCCAGAGCATCTCTGCATCCCCAGCACTGCTCCTGTGCCCAGCCTGGCCATGGCAGGGCCAGGGCACACCCTCCTGCCCCTCCCAGGAATACCATTCCCCGGGGACATCTCTGTGCCCATCTGGGCAGGGAGGGGACAGCGTGGGGTGGCCCTGAGCAGCTCAGGGAAGGGCTGGGGTGCGGGGCTGGCTGCGTGGCACAGCCTCGCTGCTGCCACAAACATGCCAATAAAACCTTCAGTAAATGTTTTTTTAATGAGCAAACACCAGTTGAGGAAAACAGAGGAGCTGCTGCAGCCCAGGGAGTCCCTGGGGTGTGGAGGCAGAGCTGCCTGTGGCCTTCTGGTGGCGATTTGCAGATGACAATATCTCCTCACAGTGTGTGTCAGAATTGCTGGGCCCCTTGCAGGAGATAATTAGGTTGATGTGTTATTAGCTGATTACTGGGGAAACATACATTTACTGAGGATTTATCCTGCAACCAGCATTAATCTCCTGTATAGCTGCTAAACCTCCATAAATAATCTGATTTTGATAATCAATTGCTATTGCAAGTTCCCCTATAAATCTCAATTAAATGCACATTTAACAGGCATCAAGTTGCCAAATTTGCTTGTGCCTGTGTGCTGCTGCTTGCCTGGGGCAGATGTCAGGGGCTGGGCAAGCTCAGCTCTGCTTTTCACACAGCCTGAACGCAGAGAGGGGTTTGCCAAGGCAGAGCATCCCAGAGCAGCCTCACTCCTCCCTGGGCCATCCCGGCCAGGGGGAGATGCCAAAATCCACCTGGGGATTTCAGCAGTGCTTGCCTGGGGTGGAAACTGAGAAACTGAGCCAGTCCTGGGCCACTGTGGGGCCTTGTGCAGCCTTAGTGCAGGTGCAGGACTCAGAGGGTGGGGACACCCTGCAGGGAGAGGTGACCAGCAGGACAACGTGCCACCAGCTTGCTTTGGAGCTGGAAGGAGATTTCAGCCATTAACTGGGCTCTGTTTGCTGTTGGGGCAATTTATCCATTTTCTTTTTATTTCTTTTCATTTATTTTTCTTTTCATTTATTTTTCTTTATTTTTTTAATTTTTTATTTATTTCTATTTATAATTATTTTTAATTTTAATATTTAATTTTTATTTTTACTTTTATTTGTTTTCTTTTATTTTTATTTTTCTTTATTTTATTACTTTTTTTATTATTTTATTTTTATTCATTTTAATTTTAGCTTATTTATTGCTTTTATTTTATTATTTATATTTATTTCATTTTTTATTTTTAGTATCCTTTATGTTGCTTATTATTATTTATTTCATTTATTTTATTTTGCTTTTTATTTATTTTATTACTTTTTTAAAATCCTATTTATTTCAATGACAATTTTATTTAAATTGTATTTATTTTGAAATTGTGTTTTATTTTTTAATTGTATTTTTTTATGCATGTATTATATATTTACTGATTTATTTCATCTCCTCGTTTTTGCCCCAAGTGACCACTCCATCCTGCTGTGTCCCTGGCACTGCTGAGGCAATCCCTGCCTGGCAGGGAGGGGATCCAGGTGTTTGCAGGGCCCATGGGGCTCCCAGCTCCCCTCTGAGGGCTCTGCAGGAGTTTTGGGGTCGCTCTGTGGGGCTGCAGGAATGGATTTCATCTCTTCCAGCCCCATAATTTGCAGGAGTTTGGTTCAGGAGGGCTCCAGGGGGACATGGCAGGGCAGGAGGGGTCTGAGGGGATGTGGCAGGGCAGGAGGGGTGTGAGGGGATGTGGCAGTGCCCTCCCTGGTCCCACAGAGCTCCAGTTGTCCCAGTGAGCTCCTGCCAGGCTCTGGGAGCCCTTGGAGCAATGTGGAGCAGCCAGGGCAGCTCCTGCTGCAGTTCTGCCCCCAGCCCGAGCTGTAACCCATCCCCTGGAATGGGACAGCCTGGGTGCTGGTGGCACTGGGAGGCTCTGTGACAAACACCCCAGCCCTGCAGCCTATTTCTGGGGCCATTGTCCCCTCGGTGACGCCAGGGCTCGCTGTGCCAGCTGTCACCCCCAGCCCGAATTCCCGTTGCATTAATAGCCGTGCAGTGCCTCTGGATGGGGATTTGATTTCAGCTGGCTGCCCGGAGTAGAAAGAGTTAAAAATAGCAAATCCACCACCCCTCATTCCCCGGCTCTGACGCAGTCTCCCAGGTTGGAGCCACAATGCCGACAGGAATAGGGTTTAAAATAAAACCAGGGAGTGCTCTGCGCTCTGCAAAGGGAGGAAGGACCTGGAGGAGCCCCTGGTTCTGTAAAACCTGCAGGAGTTTGTCTGCCTGGCAGATAAATGGTGCTGGGTGTTGTCAATGAATACTCCAATTTAATAATTAAGGAAATGTATTAAATTATCAAAGTATAAATTTGGAAAAAGCCACAAGCCATTAAACTCTGAGCCAGGCAGTCAGGGTCAGGGAATCCCAGGATTTGGCCTCTGTCACACCAAAGTCCCTGTGAGTCTCCAAAATGTCATTTCTAAGGGATTTGTTTTATACAGTCCTCTGGGCTCTGGAATGGGCCCTTCTTTAGCATATTTTAGCATATTATTGTAGCTTTTTCTTTCCTGCTGCCACATTTCCCAGTGGATAATTCCTGGAATCCTGTCAGGTGGAAACTTCCTGGGATAAACTTCTGATGATGCCTATCAAATACCTCCTGCTGGGGTCTTGGCAGGATGAAAGAAAATCCCTTAAAATATCCATCCCTGGAGCCAGCGTTCCTGGAGCTGGAATCTCCATTCTTTATCACTATTACTGCTCGTTGGCCAACACTGGCTTGGTGCACAAGATGCTGTGGGTTTAATTTCCTTTAGCACGAATTATTGTATAAGTAATATAATAATATATAATATAACAATAGGTATTGTAACATATATCATGTGTATTATATAATATAATAATATAGGCTATATTATATATTATAATATAATATAAATTATATTATACATATAATAAATATATTATTTATATTATATTTATAATTTATTATATTGTATATATTATATTTATTATATTATATTATATTATATATATTATATTATTTATATTATTTATATATAATTATATCTTTATACTTATATTATATTATATATTTTTTTGTATGGGAGTTTTTATATATAGTAACATATATATATATTATACTATATATATTATATTATATTATTTATATAATATCATATCATATTATATATATTTTATATATGGGGTTTTTTTATATGTAGTAACATATATCACACTGGGCACACATAGAGATGAGTGAGGGGGAATTCAGGAGGTTCTCAATCCCCAGGGGAATCAGGAAGGAAGGAGCTCAGAGCACTCTACTCTGGAGCTCTGCACCTCACCAGGACTCAGCAGGGCTGGGCATAGCTGAGCTGGGCTCAGCAGGGTTAGGCTCAGCCTCCAGGAGGTGCAGGCAGGGACAGAGCAGGCAAATCCTTCTCCCAAAAGTGCTCCCAGACTCTGGAAGCAACAGTCTGCTGCAGGGTGGCGAGGTGCCAGCCTGGCTCTGCCTCATCCCACGGGGCTGCTGCTCTGATCTGGCACAGAAAATCCTAAATCCCCACGTTTCTCCCTCTCTCACAGGCTGGCCTAGTTAAAAAAAAAAAAAGTGTCAGCTCCTTGCTTTTCTTTTGTAATATTTTAAATATAGCAGCCTTTATGTCTCTGATGGATGCACCATATGTTTGGGAAATGGCCCCGAAATGCACCGGGCTGGTGGGTGGAGGTGAAAGGGAAAAAGCATTTCCACACGGGAAGCTGCAAACACAAAAACACAGCAGCAGCAAACAGCAAATCCCTGCTGCAGCAGCCAGCAATAATCTCCTTTCTGTCCTGCCTGTCTCATGTGAGCAGCAATGAATGTTTCCATTGTGTCACCTCCTGTCCTGGCCACCCTGGCGCTGCCTCCACGGTGCCCAGCAGGACGTGCCACATCTGACAGCTCCTTTGCCTTTTCCTTTCCTCAGAAATCCCCTTTGCTGATTTCTCTTTGGGGTTTTTGGGGAGTTTTCAGCTGGACCAGCCAGGGAAGTTCCTGCTGGAGCTGCTGCAGGCTCAGGCTGTCCCACTGCAGATCCCTGGTACCTGTCCTCAGCACATCAGGAGCACTCAGCCCTCTCCAGCTTAAAAATGTAAATATTAAATAAGGAACCACGTGATGGTTCTGCATTTTACTGGAGGGCAAGGATCACGAGAGAAATTCTTTTGTCCAGAGGTGAATGTGGGTCCCTGGTGCTCCAGCTGACCCAGAGTGCTGCTGGCCTGGCTGGGGGTGGCTCTGGCAGCAGGGACAGTCCCTGTCCAGCTGCAGGATTTCACTTTACTCACTCAAAGCTCCATCTATCACTTGCCCAGACCTTCAACACTTGCACATTTCCTTCTCTCTCCTGTCTGTATGGTTCAATGCACACACAAAGGCAGTACCATCCAATGAACAGTGATATTTGCACACCATTCTCACCCCACAATCAGCTCTCCCTGGGGTACACATCGTGTTCTTCCATCTCTTTGCATTATCCACCACGTGCAGCCTGCTCCCTGAGCAAAGACAACCCCACGAATGGCTTTGTCTGTACTCGAGGCACAACTGACCACAGCACATCCCAGAAAACTCAACTTCCTCTCAACCCAGTGTCCCAGCCCCTGTTCCTTTTTCTGCAGGAAATCTGGCCCCAGCAAAGGGATGAGCTCAGGCTTTGCAGCTTTTGGCCAGCACCTCCAGTTTAGATTCTTTACTCTGCACATTTCTCAGCTTCAGGAGCCAAGTGCAGCCCTTGTGGGGACCCCCCAAACCCAAAAGCTGTCCAGCCCAGCTGGAGCTGAGAAGAGCTGAAATCCTGAGGGCTGGCTGAAATCCTGTCCCCCTCCTGCTCTGCCTGCCTGGGGCTCCCCCCTGGCACCCTCAGCATCCAGATCCAGGGCAGGGGATGGAAATCCAAACCCAAGGGGCTGTGAACCCCCAGAGAACCCTGCAGGGGAACTCCTGGGACACAGGGGAGCTGCTGGGATGCATAGAATTCCTGGGATACAGGCGGATTCTTGGGATGCAGGAGAATTCTTGGGATATGTTGGAATTCTGGGGATACAGTGGAGCTCTTGGGACACAGGGGAATTCCTGGGATACAGGCAAATTCCTGGGATGCAGTGGAACTCCTGGGATGCAGGAGAATTCCTGGGATGCAGTGGAATTCTAGGAATACATTGGAATTCCTGGGATACAGGCAAATTCTTGGGATGCAGTGGAACTCCTGGGATTTAGAGGAATTCCTGAGATACAGTGGAGTTCTTGGGATACATTGGAATTTCTGGGACACAGGCAAATTCTTGGGATTCAGTGAAATTCCTGGGATGCAGTGGAACTCCTGGGATACATTGGGATTCCTGTGATGCAGTGGAATTCCTGGGATTTAGAGGAATTTCTGGGATACATTGGAACTCCTGGATGCAGTGGAATTCCCAGGATCCAGTAGAACTCCTGGGATACATTGGAATTCCTGTGATGCAGTGGAATTCCTGGGACACATTGGAACCTCTGGGATGCAGTGGAACTCCAGGGATACAGTGGAATTCCTGGGACACATTGAAATTTCCGGGATGCAGTGGAATTCCCGGGATTTAGAGGAACTCCTGGGATACAGTGGAACCCCTGGGATCCAGTAGAACTCCTGGGATGCAGTGGGATTCCTTGGATTTAGATGAACTCCTGGGATTTAGAGGAACTCCTGGAATACATTGGAACCCCTGGGATGCAGTGGGATTCCCAGGATGCAGCATATTCCCCAGCCCAGGTGCAGCTGGGGGAGCTCCCAGCCCTGCTGTGCCTTCCTCCCATCCCCTCTCAGCCCATCCAATCCCCCTGCAGCTCTGAGCACCACAAAATCAACTTTTCCCTCTTTTCCCTGTGGATCTGGGAAGATCCCAGCAGCTCCCAGGACTTCCATCAGATCCCAGCTCCCCAGGGCACTGCTGGGATGGGGCAGGGGGTGCCAGCTCTGAGCCCAGGGGGGTTTGGGGTGTCCCTGGCACATTCCAGCCCTGCCTGTGTGGGAAGTAAACATCCTGCAGCAGCCAGGTCAGCCTGGGCAGACAATCACAGCTTCCTCCACACTCATTTGGAGAAGAATTTCCACAAACGCAGCCAGCAGCAAGTTCTGCTCTGCAGGCAGGGCCCTGGCTTTATTTTTTGGTTTTGTTTTTTTTTTTTGGTTTTAGTATTTTTTTTTAATTTTTTGGGGTTTTAAATTTGTATTGGTTTGGGTTTTTGTTTTGGGGTTTGTTTTTTTTTTTGGGTGGGGGGTTGGTGGCTTTTGGAGGGTTTTTTGTTTGTATTTTTTGGTTGTTTTTTGGTTTGATTTTTTTGGGGTTTTTAATTTTTTTCTTTTGTCTTGGGTTTTTTGGGGGTCTTTTGTTTGGTTTTTTTGTTGTTTTCTGGTTTGGTTTTTTGGTTTTTTTTAATTTTTTTGTTTTGTTTTGGGTTTTTTGGGGTTTTTTGTTTGTATTTTTTGTTGTTTTTTGGGGTTTTTTTGTTGTTGTTTTTTAAATTTTTTTCTTTTGTCTTGGGTTTTTTGGGGGTTTTTTGTTTGTTTTGTTTGTTTGTTTGTTTGGGTTTTTTGTTTGGTTTCTTTGGATGGTTTTTATTTGTTTTGGGGGGGTTTTTTTGCTGTTTTTTGTTGTTGTGGTTTTGAGGGTTTTTTAATTCATTTTCCTTCTATCCCCTTGATTTTTCTCCTTGTCTCCTCTGGGTGTTTCTTACCTCCCTCCTGTCTGTTTGTGCAGTGTGTGACCCAGCTCCCACCCTGGCACAATGTGCTGCCGTGCCCTCCCCATGCTCTGGCACCTTTTTGGGCACTGGTGCCATCCAGCCACCCTCCCTGCTCCAGCTCCAGGGGGTTCCCTGCTTCCCTCCCTGGCAGGGTGGCAGTGCTGGCCCAGCTCCCCATCCCCATGCCCTCTGCCATGGTGGCACTGCCCCTCCAGCTCCCCGGTGCCACCCTCACAGCACCAAGAGCCCCTCTGTGCCCTCTGTCCCACCCAGAGCCCCTCTGTGCCCTCTGTCCCACCCAGGCACTGGCAGCAGTGAGGGCCAAGGGGTCACTGTGAGCCAGGTGTGGGCAATAATTGGTGCTGATCTAATTAGGGAAGCCTAGGGCTGGATTAGGAGCTGTGACAGGGGAGGGTTTGAGCTGTAAGCCACAGATGGCTTTGCTGGGAGCCAGGAGAGGCTGCCATGGGCTGAGGGCTCTAATCCTGCCTGGAACAGGCTCTGAGCTGACTGGCAGGTGTGGAAACAGCCCAGAGCTGCTGCAGGCTCAGATTGTCCCACTGCAGATCCCTGGTACCTGTCCTCAGCCCATCAGGAGCACTCAGCCCTCCCCGGCTGAAAAATGTAAATATTAAATAAGGAACCACGTGATGCTTCTGCATTTTACTGGGGTGGAAGGATCAGGAGAGAAAATCTTTTGTCCAGAGGTGAATCTGGCGTTTTCTCCTTGGTGGAAATGGATTTTATCTGTGGGAGCTCCATGGAAGCAGGGGCTGAGCACTGAGATGGCCGTGCAGGCCTCAGTTCACCTCCAGAGCCGAGCATCACAACTTCTTCCTGATCTCTTCCTTTATCTCAGGGGGTTTGGCTGAGCCTTTCCTGGGTCTCTCACCCAGCTCTGGGTCTTTCCCTTATCTCAGGGGGTTTGGTTGACCCTTTCCTGGGTCTCTGTGCTGCTGGGCTGTTCCTTTATCTCAGGAGGTTTGGCTGAGCCTCTCCTGTGTCCTTCATCCAGCTCTGAGCCCTTTATTTATCTCAGGGGGTTTGGCTGAGACTTTCCTGTGTCCCTCACCGAGCTCTGGATCCTTCCTTTATCTCAGGGGGGTTTTGGTTGAGCCTCTCCTGGGTCTCTGTGCTGCTGGGTCCTTCCTTTACCTCAGGGGGTTTGGCTGAGCCTTTCCTGGACCCCTTACCCAGCTCTGGGTCCTTCCTTTACCTCAGGGGGTTTGGCTGAGCCTTTTCTGGGTCTCTGTGCTGCTGGGTCCTTCCTTTATCTCAAGGCTTTGGTTGAGCCTCTCCTGTGTCCCTTACCCAGTTCTGGGTCCTTCCCTTATCTCAGAGGGGTTTGGCTGAGCCTTTCCTGGTCCCCTCACCCATCTCTGTGCTGCTGTCCCCTCCTCACAGGGACCTGGGCTGGCCTCAGAGGAGTTTCCAGCCTGGTTAGTTGTGGTTTATGTCTGGAGCAGGCACATTCTGGGCCCAGGGCAGCCCCAGAGGGCACAGCCCAGGCTGTCCCTGCCTGCTGAAGCACCAGCAGCATTGCCTGCCAGCCCATCCTGCCCTTCCTTCCCAGGGCGTTCTTGGGGCTGCAGCCAAGCCCTGGCCAGGCAGCACAGCAGGCAGGAGCCTCTGGCCCTGCTGCTGATGAGAAAAACCCACATCCCGTGGCCTGCAGCTCCCACCCTTCCTCCCAGCACCCCTGGGACACGGCTCAGCTCTGCCTGAGGGGAAATCCTCACCCTGGAGCCATGTGGGGTGTTCACAGGGAGGAGATGAGGATCTGACTCTGTGTTTCAGAAGGCTGATTTATTATTTTATTATATATATTGTATTAAAACTATACTAAAAGAATAGAAGAAAGGATGTCATCAGAAGGCTTGAAAGGAAAGGAAAAGAAATGGGATGATATTAAAATCTTGTGACTGACCAGAGAGTCTGAGACAGCTGGACTGTGATTGGCCATTAATTAAAAACAACCACATGAGACCAATCCCAGATGCACCTGTTGCATGCCACAGCAGCAGATAACCATTGTTTACATTTCATTTCTGAGGCCTCTCAGCTTCTCAGGAGAAAAATCCTAGCAAAGGGATTTTTCAGAAAATATGGCTACAGAGCCAGCCGGGTCCCCTGCAGGGGTCTGGGGTGCAGGGTCCTGCAGTGGAGGAGTGTTGGGGGTCAGGATGGTCGGGATGGATGGAAATGAGAAATCTCTGCAGCCAGGGCTTGGAACATGTGAGTTATTGCAACGGGCCAAGTGCAGGGCCCTGCTGGGAGCTGCAGCCACAGCTGGGGCAGGGCTGAGAGAAGAGAGGGGGAGAGAGAGTGAAAGGGTAAGAGAGTAAAAGGGTAAGAGAGGAAGGCAGTAAAAAAGGTAAGAGCGTAAAAGGGTAAGAGAGTGAGGTTCCAGTTTCAATACAATAAATCATCTTCTGTGTTGGATATTCTGATTCTCACTAACCAATCTAGTACAAGATACAAATCCTACAAGATTTCCATACAGCCTGTAAGAATCACTACATTACCATCCTGTGTTACATTTTAAACCCTAAAAACGCCTCTTTGGCCACTTCTGCCAAGCTGTAGGGTCTGCTCTGAGCCTTGGACCTGTCTGCAAGCAGAGGGTGTTGTTCCATCACCTTCAGCTGGCCACACAATTGTTTTCCAGCTGTTCAGTAACTGAGGGATCTCAAAGCTTGCTTTCATTTCAATCTCGCCTATAGTTTCCATATTCCCAAACTCGTTTGCCAGACAATCATATTGATAAGGCTCTCCTGTTTCATTTTCCCCAGCACCGCAGTGTCCCCTCCCTGTCCCCAATCCCAGCAGAGGGGTTTTTTTGGCCTCGCTGTGTGTCCCCATCCCGGCCGCTCCCGGAGCTCCAGCGCTTCCAGCCAAATTCCTTCCCGGCCACTCCTGCCCCTCCTGAGCCCCCGGGGCTGCCGGGCCGGGCTTCCTCTTCCTGAGCCCCCCCAGCCCCGCTGCTCTGCCAGCCCCGAGCCTGGAGCCGGCCCTTCCCGGGACTGCAAACCGGGAATATCCATTGGGAGTGCACACCGGGGATGAAAACCGGGAATATCCATCGGGAATTCCCACCGGGGATGCAAACCGGGAATGTACACTGGGAATGAAAACCAGGAGTGCACATCGGGAATGCACACCGGGAATTCCCACCGGGAATATCCATCGGGAATTCCCACCGGGGATGAAAACCGGGAATATCCATCGGGAATTCCCACCGGGGATGAAAACCGGGAATATCCATCGGGAATTCCCACCGGGGATGAAAACCGGGAATATCCATCGGGAATTCCCACCGGGGATGCAAACCGGGAATGTACACTGGGAATGAAAACCAGGAGTGCACATCGGGAATGCACACCGGGAATTCCCACCGGGAATATCCATCGGGAATTCCCACCGGGGATGAAAACCGGGAATATCCATCGGGAATTCCCACCGGGGATGAAAACCGGGAATATCCATCGGGAATTCCCACCGGGGATGCAAACCGGGAATGTACACTGGGAATGAAAACCAGGAGTGCACATCGGGAATGCACACCGGGAATTCCCACCGGGAATATCCATCGGGAATTCCCACCGGGGATGCAAACCGGGAATGTACACCGGGAATGAAAACCAGGAGTGCACATCGGGAATGCACACCGGGAATTCCCACCGGGAATATCCACCGGGAGTGCCCACCGGGGATGCAAACCGGGAATGAAAACCGGGAATGCAAACTGGGAGTGCACATCGGGAATGCACACCGGGAATTCCCATCGGGAATATCCACCGGGAATTCCCACCGGGGATGCAAACCGGGAATATCCATCGGGAATTCCCACAAGGAATACCCGCCGGCAGTGCCCACCGTTCCTCACCCTCCCCGCATGCCACCCCAGCCCGTGCCACGCTGCTGCCACCACCCGCACAGGGCTCTGAGAGGAGATTTCCAGCCCCAGGGAGACTGCAGAGGATGGGGTGGGCACTGCTTGGTGCCAGGCTGCACTGGGGGGCACTGGGGGGCGCTGGGGGCACTGGGGAGCTGCTGGAAGGGAGTTCAGTCCCATGGATCTGTGGAGATTCCTGCCAGCATCACCTGTCAGCATCCACTGACATCCAGCATTGCAGGGGCTGGATCCATCCCACAGTGACACCCACATGTCCCTAAACATTCCAGGGGCTGGATCCATCCCATGGCGACGCCCACACCTCCCTGCACACCCCAGGGCTGGATCCATCCCTTGGTGACACCCACATGTCCCTAAACATTCCAGGGCTGGATCCATCCCGTGCTGGCCCCCCTTTGCTGCAGGTGCCAGCTCTCCCCCCTGGCACCCACCAACCTCAGTTTCCCATGGTGGCCCTGCCTCTCCTTATTCATTTCAGGGTGAATGCTTTGCTTTGCCACAGTCTCCTTCACCTGTGGCTCTTCCAGCATTGTGTGAATGTTAATTACTGTTAATTAAGCCAGGCATGCCCATCTTCCTGCGGAGATGCAGTGTTACAACCGTGCTGGCGGCAGGGCTGGGTGGGAATTTCCAGTTCCCTGTGGATACTGATCCAAACCCCACCTGGAGCAGCTCGTCCCTAATAGACCCTCCTGGAGGGGCAATGGGCTGGGAGAGGGAAATGGGTGGGAAAGGAGCATCACCTGCTCTGGTCCCTGTAAGGAAGGAGGGATGGAGCTTTAAAAATGCCTCTGGGGGCTCAGGGAAAGCTGCTCTGGTTTGCTGTTGCTCGGGTATGTGGGGCTGTGGGGTTTGGGGCTGCCTGGGGGGACCCAAGCTGCTGCAGGAGCTTGTTCTGAGCTTGTTGTGCCCTGCTGTTTGTGTTGGTGGTGAGCAGCAACCCCTCCAAATGGAAATTATCCCGTTATCCTTCCACTCCTGAAGTGCTCAGAGTGTTCCAGAGGTTCAGCATTTCCCCATCCTGCGGGAGGCTGGACAGGGGCAGGAAGAGCACAGGAAACCAAACAAGGTCCTTGACCCTCCTGAAGGCAAGGAGGGCACTGCAGAGGGGAACTGCAGATCGTGAGCTCAGAGCAGCCCTTGGGCAGGGTCCCTGTGCCCTCCTGGGGGTGTTTGGGGACTGTCCCCTGTGCCCCGTGGCATTTTTGGGGTCTGTCCCCTGTGCATTGGGGATGTTTGGGGCTGTCCCCTGTTCCCTAGGGGTATTTGGGGTCTGTCCCCTGTGCCCTGGGGGTGTTTGGGGTCTGTCCCCTGTGCCCTGGGGGTTTTTGGGGGCTGTCCCCTGTGCATTGGGAGTGTTTGGGGCTGTCCCCTGTTCCCTAGGGGTATTTGGGGTCTGTCCCCTGTGCCCTGGGGGTGTTTGGGGTCTGTCCCCTGTGCCCTGGGGGTGTCTGGGGCTGTCCCCTGTGTCCTGGGGGGTGTTTGGGGCTGCCCCCTGTGCCCTGGGGGTGTTTGGGGCTGTCCCCTGTGCCCTGGGAGGTGTTTGGGGTCTGTCCCCTGTCCCCGGGGGGGTGTTTGGAGTCTGTCCCCTGTGCATTGGGAGTGTTTGGGGTCTGTCCCCTGTTCCCTGGGGGTGTTTGGGGTCTGTCCCCTGTGCATTGGGAGTGTTTGGGGCTGTCCCCTGTGCCCTGGGGGGTGTTTGGGGTCTGTCCCCTGCCCAGCTCACCCCCTGGCTGGGCACTGGCACCGCTGCCTGACCCCAGGGCAGCAATCCCTGACCGGAGGTGCCACCTTAATCCGGATCACTGGCAAATCTGCCCAGTGCCCACGCAGCAGCCCCGTGGCACTCCCTGCCTGCCTGGACCCAGAGCCCACCAGCACACGGGCACAGCCCCCCAGGAGCCCTGCCCTGGGCGCGTTTTGCACTGAGAGTGCAGCACAAACCCGGGAATTGTTGGCCCAAACCAGCTCTGAGCAGAGTGGGGGCAGATTATGGCATTCCTCCTCAGCTCCCACCCCCTCTGCAGGGCTGCTGTGTCCCAGCCTGCGAGCCCACTAATGCTATTTACGTTATTAGGGGATTATTTGGTGTAATGAGCTTTGCCCCGCTCAGCTGGCCCTGTGCTGGGGGCTCTGGGCTGTGTAATACTTCCTGCACGGGGCCACCCGGCGGGCAGCTGTGCCTGCACACAAAGCCCCAATGTTCTGCACACAATTCCAGCCTGGCCTGGGCGTCCAGCACAAACCAGGGAGCTTTGGGGCAGGAGGGTGAGGGTGCCCTGAGCCGGGTCCTGCCCCATCCCCGCGGGCACAGCCAGCAGGGATGGCTCAGAGCCAGCTCTGGAGCACAGCTAAAAGCATCTCTGCCATCCTCAGCTCCTCTCCATCACAGCAGAGAGGGTTTGGGATGTGTTGCTATGGACACCAGGAAGTTTTTCCCTAGAGACCAGGAGCCCGCACCAAGTGATGCTTGCGTATTCCAACACGGATTATTATTATTACTATTATTATTATTATTATTATTACTATTACTATTATCATCATCTTCATTATTACATTATTTTTGTTATTTTTTATTATTTTATTATTTTTATTATTTTATTCTTTTAGTCTCCCCCCTTTCTTTGTGGTGAATGTTTCAGTGTGGATGAATTCCTGGCTTCCCCCCCTGCTCTGTCCTGTTTTCCTCTCCAGCTTTGTGGATTTCCATGGCTGTGTCCCAGGGCTTGGCTCATTCTGGGCCAGGGTGTGAGCTGTGGGTGCGTGGGAGGAAGGCTCAGCTCTGTAACTCTTGCTCTGCTGGACACCCCTGCAGAGAACATCCCTGATTTATTCCAGCCCTGGGAAATCCTCCTGGTCCCCTCAGGCAGCTGCAGAGCTCCTGGGCACCCATTACACCAGTAACCATCACAGGGGTGCTGCATCCCTGCTCTTGGGTGGGGGTTCCCTGCTCCCTTCCTTTTGTGTGGAACCTCAGAGTGATTTAGGTCTGGACTAATTAGTCTCTGCTGGGCTAGCTCCAGGCCTTGTCACTCCTCTGCTGGCACTTGGTGTCCTTCAGTGCCTCAGGTACCTCTGAGAGCTCTGGGCTTGCAGGGAAGGGAAATCCCAGCAGTCCTGGAAGTCAGGGCTGGGTCTGAGCTGTGCAGGAGGCACTGGGAGCTCCTTCCCAGCCCATTCCCAGCATCTCCTTAAGTCCAGGCTGGGTCTGAGCAGTGCAGGAGCTTCCTCAGAGCCCAATCCCAGCATCTCCTGGAAGTCAAAGCTAGGTCTGAGCTGTGCAGGAGGCACTGGGATCTCCTTTCCAGCCCTTTCCCATCAGCTCCTGAAGTCCAGGCTGGGTCTGAGCTGTGCAGGAGCTTCCTCAGCCCATTCTCAGCAGCTCCTGGAGTCAAGGCTGGGTCTGAGCAGTGCAGGAGCTTCCTCAGCCCATTCTCAGCAGCTCCTGGAGTCAAGGCTGGGTCTGAGCCGTGCAGGAGGCACTGGGATCTCCTTTCCAGCCCTTTCCCAGCATCTCCTTAAGTCCAGGCTGGGTCTGAGCTATGCAGGAGCTTCCTCAGAGCCCATTCCCAGCAGCTCCTGGAAGTCAAAGCTGGGTCTGAGCTGTGCAGGAGGCACTGGGAGCTCCCTCCCAGCCCATTCCCATCAGCTCCTGGAGTCCAGGCTGGGTCTGAGCAGTGCAGGAGCTCCCTCAGAGCCCATTCTCAGCAGCTCCTGGACATCCAGGCTGGGTCTGAGCTATGCAGGAGCTCCCTCCCAGCCCATTCCCATCAGTTCCAGGGATGGAGCTCTGCTCCAGGGGGTTCAGCCCCTGTGGCTCTGGGCACTTGGCACAGGGAATGGGATTTTACTGTGCCACAGTCTCAATGTCATTTTGACTTCTCCTGCCTGGCTTTTGAAGCTGATAATGGGCTGTTTCTGTTCCCTGTCACTTGATCTGCCCCTGGCTGAGCGAGGAGCCTCTGCTGAGTGATCTCCTCTGTCCTGTGCCCCTTGTCCCTGCTCTGCAGGCACTTCACAGGCTGCCTTTCAATCAGCTGCTTCTCCTGTTCCTGGGAATGCAGTTCAGCCCCGGGTCAGAAGAGCTCTGGCCCATTGGAATTCTCCTTTTTGCTGCTTGACCTGCCCAGATTGTGACTCCCTGTCGGAAATCTTACAGCAAATAAATCCTGTGGTGCTTGGCGAGGTGTCAGCCTGGCTGGAGCTCCTGCCCAGCCCCAGCACTCCTGGGAGGGGCAGGGAGAGCAGGAATTGCTCTGTTTGCTCCGAGTGTTTGGGAATTGCCTTCACACAGTTAAGCTACAAGAACATAAAATTCGGTGGGTGGTTGGTCGATGAGTTATCATCATGGTTTGTGGTTTTGTTTGGTTTTTGGAGGGGGCCCAGTTCTGGGGCTAATTCTATGTTTGTTTAGGGGTGGTTGTAGGGTGATGATGATGGTTGATTGTTGGTTTTGATAGTGGGAAATATAGAGGAAGGTTAATTGGAAGTGTATTGATGACAAGTGATTTGGATAATGTAGGGATATATGGTTGAATTATTTGATTAAAAATCCTGGTGAAGGGATTTTTCAGAAGATGTGACAGTGACATCATTGTGTGCTGTCCCTCAGTGCTGGCCTGTCACAGCCAGTCCTGAGCTCAGTGCAGTGACACCCGGCCATGTCCCACATCCTAACAGAGCCTTCTCCTCTCTCCTCCTGCTGTCCCCCGTTGCTGCCAGCAGTTCCCTACCAGCAGAGCCCCTACAGCCCTGCGAGCAGCTCCTCTGCCATCCAGTGCTACCGCTGTGGGGACACCTGCAAGGGCGAGGTCGTGCGCGTGCAGAGCAACCACTTCCACATCCGCTGCTTCACCTGCCAAGGTAGGACCAGGGCCCCCAAAAACCTCCTGGCCAGGCTGTCCCACAGCCCTGGGACAGACCTGCCTGGCCACTGGGATGGCAGCTGCAGGGGGGATGTGGTGTGGCACATCTGGTTCCCTGAGAGATGCCAGTGTCACCTCTGGGTGTGCAGTGTCACCCCTGGGTGTGCAGTGTCACCTCCCTGGAGCAGCCTGCAGGTCCCAAAGGTGCCCATCTCTGTCTGGGGAGGTCACTGTGTCCTTCAGCTGCTCCCAAAGCAGGAGGAGTGTGATGGTGTTCACAGGGGTCTTATGTTGAAGGAAGAGACGAGGATCTGACTCCATGTTTCAGAAGGCTTGATTTGTTATTTTATGATATATATTACATTAAAACTGGACTAAAAGAATAGAAGAAAAGGTTTCATCAGAAAGCTAGCTAAGCTAAAAATAGAAAAGAATGATAACAAAAGCTTCTGTCCCAGACAGTCTAAGCTAGCTGACTGTGATTGGCCATTAATTAGAAACAACCACATGAGACCAATCCCAGATGCACCTGTTGCATTCCACAGATAATCAATGATTTGATTATCACAGATCAGCAGCAGATAATCAATGTTTACATTTTGTTCCTGAGGCCTCTCAGCTTCTCAGGAGGAAAAATCTCAAAGAAAAGATTTTTCATATAAAGATATCTGTGACAGAGGAGGGGCAGGGGGAGGAGGCACTGCCAGGTGGGGAGATGCCCAGAGCAGCTCTGGCAGAGCTGAGGCTGGGTGGCACAGCCCTGTGACATCCCTGTGACATCCCTGCCACCTGCCCTTGGCATGCAGCTGGCCCTGGTGCCCCCAGGGCTGGCAGGAGTGCAGCAGGGAGGATCTTTGGATGCTCCTGAGCTGCAGGGCTGTAAAGCTCATGGTGCAGAGCTGCTGCTGCTCAGCTCCTTTATGGGAGCAGCTGCTCTCAGCCAGCTCCTGCAGGCTGTAAAATTCCCCATTCCAGGGCTCTTTAAAGGCCTCTTCCAAGCTGCCTGTGCTAAGCATGATCCCCATCCCCCTGGTGACACTGCCACAACACAGGGCTTGGCTGCAGGTGACACTGCCCAGGCTGTCCCCACCCTGCTGCAGCCCTGTCCCCCCTGGTTTGGGCAGCCCCAGGTTTTTGGGAGGGGGATCTGTCCCGGGATGCCCTCAGGGCTGACTTGCACCTGCAGGGCCCCGTGCTGAGCTCGCTGCCCTTCCCCAGCCCGGCCTGGAGGCTGCAGCAGGAGCTGAGCATCCAGACAAAGAGCTCAGACAGCTTCAAAGGGAGCAGGAGCCAGCAGGGAGAGCCTGGCAGAGCTCACTGCCCGATTTCCAAGTGAAAGGGAATAAATAATGAGAGGAAATCCTCCTGTCTCACCTTCCTCGCAGCTCTCACCTCCTGCCACCTCTGGCTGGCTCCAGCCCCGCTGAGCTGGCACAGGAGTGAGGGATGTGCTGTTCCACAGCAGACAGGGCCCACAGCAGCCTCATTTCACCTTGCATTTGCTTCCTGATGCTGTCCCCAGGCTGCTGGCCTGTCCCTCGTTGGTGACAGGGTGTTTGGGGTATCCAAATATCGCTGCTGGGTACCCCAGCTGTGACTGTGTTCACAGGGGTCTGAGGAGGAGAGAATAGATGAGGATCTGACTCCATGTTTCAGAAGGCTGATATTATTTTATGATATATATTACATTAAAACTATACTAAAAGAAGAGAGGATTTCATCAGAAGGCTGGCTAAGAATAGAATGGGAAAGAATGATAACAAAGGCTCTGTCTCAGACTCTCTATCAGAGCCAGCTGAGCTGTGATTGGTTATTAATTAGAAACATCTAACATGGATCAATCAAAGATCTACATGTTGCACTCCACAGCAGCAGATAATCAATGTTTACATTTTGTTCTTGAAACCACTCAACTTCTCAGGAAAAAAAATCCTAAAGAAAGAATTTTTCATGATAGATGTCTGTGACACCCAGCCCCAGGGAGCAGCTGGGCCAGGGGATGCTCACAGGGCAGGGGCTGCTCCCTGTCCCTGCAGCTCCAGCTGTCCCCTGCCAGCCAGGGACAGGACAGAGGGCTGAGGGACAGGCACAGACCAAGGTGGGCTGTGCCAGCAGGTGCTCAGTCACTCTGTGGTCCCCTCCTAACCTGGAGGGGACAAACCCAGACCATGCAATCTGTGGTGCCCTCCTCACCCTTAAGGGACAAACCCAGACCAAGGCAGGCTGTGCCAGTGGGTGCCCAGTCACTCTGTGGTCCCTTCCTCACCCATAAGGGACAAACCCAGACCAAGGTGGGCTGTGCCAGTGGGTGCCCAGTCACTCTGTGGTCCCCTCCTCACCCATAAGGGACAAACCCAGACCAGTCACTCTGTGGTCCTCCCTTACCTGTAAGGGACAAACCCAGACCAGTCACTCTGTGGTCCCCTCCTCACCCATAAGGGACAAACCCAGACCAGTCACTCTGTGGTGCCCTCCCCACCCTGTCACCCTGCAGGACGGGCTGGGCATGGTGCCCACCCTGTGCCACCCCAGTGCCAGGCTCTGCTGCTCTGCAGGTCCCTCTGGCTGCAGAGGCCGTGGGAGGGAGGCAGGGAGATGATGCTGAGGCCAGGGCTGGCCACGTCTGCTCGGATTCCTGTGATGGGCTGTGCACCACCCACACTTCCCACAGCGGGGCTGGACACGTGGAAAAACGGGCAGGGAGAGCTCCGAGCGTTCCCAGGAGCTGCTGCCATCAGGGCAGGGCTCCGTGGCACTGCAGGGCAGCAGGTCCGGGAGGGGATGCCCGGGCTGTGCCCGGGGCCGTGCGTGCTGCAGGAGCGCTGCAGTGCAGGGGCTCCTGCCGGCTGCGGGAGCGGCCCCAGCCCGCAGCACGACACTGACATCTGCTGGGAGAGCCCAGAGCTCGGCTGGCCAGGAAAACCCCCGGAGATACCTGCACGGGGCTGGGGAAACCCTCAGAGATACCTGCATGGGGCTGGGGAAACCCCCGGAGATATCTGCACGGGGCTCGGGAAACCCCCGGAGATACCTGCATGGGGCTGGGGAAACCCCCGGAGACACCTGCATGGGGCTGGGGAAGCCCCCGGAGATACCTGGATAGGGCTGGGGAAACCCTGGGAGATAGGAAACCCTCGGAGATACCTGCAGGAGGCTGGAGAAACCCTCGGAGATACCTGCATGGGGGTGGGGAAACCCTGGGAGATACCTGCAGGAGGAGAGGAAAACCCTTGGAGATAGATGCAGGTGGCTGGGGAAACCCTGGGAGATAGGAAACCCTGGGAGATACCTGCAGGAGACAAGGGAAGCCCTTGGAGATACCTGCAGGAGAATGGGGAAACCCTCAGAGATACCTGCAGGAGGCTGGGGAAACCCTTGGAGATAGATGCCTGCAGGAGGAGATAGGAAACCCTGGGAGATACCTGCAGGAGACAAGGGAAGCCCTTGGAGATGCCTGCAGGAAGAGAGGCAAACCCTTGGAGATAGGAAAGCCTGGGAGATGCCTTCAGGAGACAAGGGAAGCCCTTGGAGATGCCTGCAGGAGGCTGGTGAGGGACCCTCCCTGATGGCTGCGTGTCCCCTCCCCAGTGTGTGGCTGTGACCTGGCCCAGTCGGGTTTCTTCTTCAAGAACCAGGAGTACATCTGCACCCAGGACTACCAGCAGCTCTACGGGACCCGCTGTGACAGCTGTGGGGACTTCATCACCGGCGAGGTCATCTCTGCCCTGGGCAGGACCTACCACCCCAAGTGCTTTGTCTGCAGCACCTGCAGGTCAGTGCGGGCTGCTGGCCCCTCTGAGAGGCCCCGGGGAAGGAGCAGCCCCCGGGGGTCCCTGCTGACCCCTCCCCACGTGTCCCTGGCCGCAGGAAGCCGTTCCCCATCGGGGACAAGGTGACGTTCAGCGGGAAGGACTGCGTGTGCCAGAACTGCTCCCACGCCCTGCTCAGCACCAAGCCCATCAAGATCCACGGGCCCAGCCGTAAGTTGTGCTGTGCTGGGCACGCAGAGAGGGGCCACGTGTCCCTGCAGGGGTGACAGGGCAGGTCTGGGGTCACCCTGCAGCCCTGCAGAGCCAGGGTGTCACCGAGGGCTGGGAGGAGGGACAGGGCAGTCCTGCAGATCCATCCAGGATTGCAGCTGGTTTGGGAAACTCTCCTGGCCTGTTGGTGACCTGGGCAGGTGCCACCACCCTGGCAAAGCTCATGGGGGGGTCTGGAGCTGGGTT
>CM019915.1:1762980-1799819 GCA_009764595.1 Geothlypis trichas | reverse complement strand
AGCCAAACCTGTAAGTGCCTGCAGCTCTGCGTGGGAAGGTGGCAGTGGCCAGGGTGGCACCCTCCCCGTGCCCTGCTGGGGCTCCAGCCCTGCTGCTGCCTTGGTTCAAGCTGGAGGTGTTCTGCTCTAGGTTCCTGTGGATCCTGCTCCTCCTCTGCCCACCACTCCCCCTCCTGAGGATTACTACGAGGAAGCTCTGCCCCTGGGCCCTGGCAAGGCCCCCGAGTACATCACCTCCCGCAGTGAGTCCTGCTCCAGCCAGGCCAGCAGCGGGCTGGGGGGAGCCCCAGGGGCTGCCCACTGCATCCCCCACCTGCCTGACACCCTGGGCAGCTCTCAGTGCCTCATCCACTCATGCCTTTGTCAGGGCATCCCTGCAAATACAATACATTGGATGCCTGGATTCCAAATTATTGCTGTCACTGAGATCACAGGCTCATAGAATTATGGAATGGTTTGGGTTGGAAGGGATCTTAAAGATCATCCAGTTCCAACTCTTGACACTTTCCACCATCCCAGGGTGCTCCAAGGCCCCTCCAGCCTGGCCTTGGACACTTCCAGGGATGCAGGGGCAGCCACAGCTTCTCTGGGAAATCCATTCCAGGGCCTCCCCACCCTGCCAGGGAAGAATTCCAGCTTAACTGAACTGGGACTGCATCCCAGGAGATGCCAGGGAAGGACAAATCTGCCATGTGTCATCACAGCCACCCCCACCACCCACCAAAATCAGGGTCTTGCTTTGACCTTTTCAGCAGCACCTCTCAGAAATAAATATTTCTGGGAAGGAATTGTCACTGCTCCCACCAGCAGCGCTCCTGTCCCACTCCCTCACAATCCACTTGCTATTGCAACAACTGGAGTTGTTTGCTCCAGCCAGACTGGGAATGAGGTGATGGGAGGGATCAGAGCCACAGGATGCCCTGGGAGGGTGTGCTTGGCTGTGCATCCATGAGGGAAACCAGGGTGTACCAGCCCCAGCCCCCTGTGCTTCCCCTGCAGACAGCTCCAGCCCCCCCAACTCCATCGAGGACGGCTATTACGAGGATGCAGACAGCAGCTACCCCGTCACCAGGATAAACGGGGAGCAGAAGAGCTCCTGTAGGTATCTGGGTGTCCTCAGCAGGGAGGGGAGAGCTTTGGCAAGGTTTGGGGCTTGAGCAGTGGGCTGGGGGCTGCTGGGGTTGAGGCTGGAGAGCCAGGGTTTCAGAGTGTGAGCTTTGCAGAGAACAAACCAGCCCAGGGCTCTGGACAGAGGCACCTGGGGCTGGCACTCAGCCCATGAGCATCCTGCTGGGATTCCAAGGGAAGTGGAGGTGGCTGCTGCCCAGTGCTGCTGTTTGCAGAGGATGCCAGGGAATCCACCTTTCCTGGCACCCAGCTCTGTCTGGAGCCTGCTGGCTGACCTAGGAGCCTGGGTTGCCTGACGGGCAACCCTGGCAGGGTGTGTGGCACCTTTTAGGGTGACTCCCCTGCTTCCCTGCAGACAATGACTCGGATGCCATGAGCAGCTCTTACGAGTCCTACGACGAGGAGGAGGAGGAGGGCAAGGGCCAGCAGCTGACGCACCAGTGGCCCTCGGAGGAGGCCTCCATGAACCTGGTGAAGGATTGCCGGATCTGCGCCTTCCTCTTGCGCAAGAAGCGCTTTGGGCAGTGGGCCAAGCAGCTCACCATCATCCGGGATGGCAAACTGCTGGTGAGCCTGGTCTGGGGGGCACAGACACCTCCTGGGGGGTTGGGAGGGTGGCTGAGCCCAAGCTGAAGAGCAAAATCACCATCCAAACAAAGCCCTGCCCCAAGGCTGCCACACAAGCAGCAGCTGCCTTTGCTTACCTTGCAAGGGAACAGAGGGCTCCCCTATTTGTGGGACACGACAGAGTGAGAGGGCACCCTCAGTCTGTGATGCACAGCCTGAGCCACCTCCATCTGTGCCATCAACAAGGGACCCTGAGACCCCCTGTCACCTATGGGACCCCCCAGCACAGCAGCCAGCCAGCCAGGCAGGTTTGGCTGTGCCCTGAGCAGTTCTCTCCGTTTCCCTCAGTGCTACAAAAGCTCCAAGGACCGGCAGCCACACGTGGAGGTGCCCCTGCCCACCTGCAATGTCATTTATGTCCCCAAGGACGGGCGGCGCAAGAAGCACGAGCTGCGGTTCTCACTGCCCGGCGCCGAGGCGCTGGTGCTGGCAGTGCAGAGCAAGGAGCAGGCTGAGGAGTGGCTCAAGGTACTGCTGCTCCTGCCAGGGACATCCACAGACCCCCCTTGGCATCCTCCCTGCCCGGGCTGGGGAGGGGGCTGCCCTGAGAACGAGCTGGAAGGGGAAGGGGGCTCTGCTGCTGTCCCTTATCGGCCGCTTCCCAGGGCTGGGCGGCTCCGGCGCTGATAGCCCCGGCTGGGGGATGTTTGCTCTCCCCTTCCTCTTCCCCAGGGCCCTTTCCTGCCTTTGTTCAGGGCCGGGAAGTGGGGGCTGCAGGGAAGGGGTGGCGGGTGGGAAAGGAGCCTCTGAGCGCAGCACTGACACAGCTGTCACCCCAAATGTGGGAGAACGAGGGGTTTTACACACCCAGGGCACACCACGCCTTAAAACAGGGGGGTCAGGAGGTGTCCGGTGCTGGCAGGGTGATGCTGGCTTGGCACCTAAGTCTGTCCCTTCTGCGATTTCCAAACTCCCTGACAAAATCCACAAAACTGGTTGAAGTTTTGAAGGGGCCAAGGTGGGAGCAGTCCCGATGTTGGTGTGCTGAGTTGTGGGCCAGGATGTGTCCCCATGGCTCAGCCTGGCTCTGGTGGTGAAGGAGCTGAGCCAGGGAGGGCAGCCCTGGCCCTCGGGTCATTTTGAGGTGACAGCTGGGGCTGTCTGTGCAGGTGATAAAGGAAGCCAGCAGCCCAGCAGCGGGCGGGATGGAAGCCCCCACCTCCCCAGTGATGCCGTGCAAGATGGAGCTGGACAAGGTGATGGTTTCTGGGGTCCCTCTCCAGGGGCTGTGGACAAAACTGGGGAACACAGGGCTGGGGGACCCCAAATTCCTGGGGCTGTACAAGGAGCCTTTCCCATTCTCACAGCAGCTGTGCAGGGCTGGGAAGGGGAACAGGAGCTGGAAATCCCAGCCCTATGCAGGGGGATGAAGGGCTGGGGGTGGTGCTGATGGGATTCTGCTCTCCCACAGCGGCTGTCCCAGGAGAAGCACACCTCAGACTCAGACAGTGTGGCCATGGGGGACACCGGGTCCCCTGCCACCCGCAGGGAGCATGGAGAGCACGGTACAGACCCTGTTCCCACTGCCCATCCAACTGGGCAGCATCCTCTGCAGCCAGGGGGGATGCCAGGACACGCACCAGGGTCACACAGCTACCCTGTCCTTCCAGGGAAAGGCAAAAAGAGCGGCCTGGCTGACCTGAAGGGCTCGATGAGCCGGGCAGCGGGGAAGAAAATCACCAGGATCATCAGCTTCTCCAAGAAGAAGCCGTGCCCTGAGGACACCCAGACCCCCTCCACCGAGGAGGACATCCCCTGCTGCGGTTCGTGTGGGCTGGGGGCAGAGATGGGGCTGGGAGTGGAGTGGGATCAGTGGGGAGTGACATCCTTCCCCCAGCAAGGCTGCAGGAGTGAGAGCTGGGGGCAAAGATGGCTCTGGGAGTGGAGTGGGATCCATGGGGAGTGACATCTTCCCCCCAGCATGGCTGCAGGGGTCTGGGGTGGGTACGAGCTCACTGGGGGGGAAATGCTGCCCAGGCCTGGCTCTGCAAATTCCAGTGACGAGTGGGCAAAGAGTCACCCATGTCCCCAAAAACAGGCTTGAGGGGACTTGGTGGTACTGAGCTGGCAGTTCCCCTGGGCCCAGCTGGTTATCTAGTGGGAAACTGAGGCCCAGAAGGGCTGGATGAGCAGGAAGCCGTGCTGTCAGCTCTGTCCTGTCAAAGCCTGCCTGAGGCACAGCCGGGCAGGCGCTGATGCCCTTCCCTCCCCTGGCACCCCCAGGCTACCTGAGCGTGCTGGTGAACCAGTGCTGGAAGGAGCGCTGGTGCCGCCTCAAGGGGAACACGCTGTACTTCCACAAGGACCGCTCGGACCTGCGCACCCACGTGAACGCCATCGTGCTGCGGGGCTGCGAGGTGCTGCCCGGCCTGGGCCCCAAGCACCCCTTCGCCTTCCGCATCCTGCGCCACGGCCACGAGGTGACGGCGCTCGAGGTGAGCAGGGGGCTCTGAGGATGGCATTGCCAGGCTGGGGGAGAGCAGTTCTTGGGGTGATCAGCACCCCATGCAAGCAGTGCCTTGTTTTGCCCTCGCCTGGAAAGCGCAGGGCACCTGTTGGGTGAGCTGGGGCAGAGCAACGGGGACTTGGTGCACAGAGGGGGATTGTGCACAGCAGGCAGCAAGGATGAGGGGCTGGGAGCTGGGTGTGCACCCCAGCTGGGTGTGCACCCCAGAGTGGACCACCTTCTCTGTCCTCCAGGCAAGCTGCTCTGAAGAGCTGGGCCGCTGGCTGGGTCTCCTCTTGGTGGAAACAGGCTCCCAGACAGCCCCAGAGGCCTTGCACTACGACTACGTGGATGTGGAGACCATTGCCAACATCGTGACGGCCGTGAGGCACTCCTACCTGTAAGGCTGTGCTGCGGCTGTGCCAGGGGCTGGGTGCTGGGCTGGGCATGCTGATCCTTGGCCCTGTGGAGTGTCCAGAATGGGCACAAACTGGGCTGTGGTTTGTGGCTGGGATCTCAGGGACATTCAGTACCCCAGGGGTTGTTCCCTAGGGCAGGATGGGAAGCTGAAAGGGTTTCATCAGTGCTGAGGGAGGGTGTGTTAAGGTGGGGTCATGAGATACAGGAATCTCTGTGAGCTGGAAGGGTTCCCTGAGGGGCTGGCAATGATGTTCTGGAAAGGAAGACCCCACCCCTCCTTCTGCAGGTGGGCCAGCTCCTCCCAGGATCAGCGAGCAGACTCCTCTCGGGTGGTGTATGATGATGTCCCCTATGAGAAGGTTCAGGTGAGCATGACTTCGTGGCTCATCCTCTCCCACCCCAGTGGCCCAGGGGCTGGGATGGCCCTGCAGGTGTCCCAGATGGGAGATGGCCCTGCAGGTGTCTCAGCTGGGGGTGGCCCTGCAGGTGTCTCAGCTGGGAGGTGGCCCTGCAGGTGTCTCAGATGGCCCTGCAGGTGTCTCAGCAGGGAGTGGCCCTGCAAGTGTCTCAGCTGGGAGGTGGCCCTGCAGGTGTCCCAGCAGGGAGTGACCCTGCAGGTGTCTCAACTGGGAGATGGCCCTGCAGGTGTCTCAGCAGGGAGTGGCCCTGCAGGTGTCTCAGCTGGGGGGTGGCCCTGCAGGTGTCTCAGATGGCCCTGCAGGTGTCTTAGCTGGGAGATGGCCCTGCAGGTGTCTCAGATGGCCCTGCAGGTGTCTCAGCTGGGAGGTGGCCCTGCAGGTGTCTCAGCTCTCTCCCTCTCCCCGCAGCAGGCAGAGGAGGAGCCAGGGCGGCCGGGGGCCGCTCAGGTGAAGCGCCACGCCTCGTCCTGCAGCGAGAAGTCACGGCGGGTGGACCCGCAAGTCAAAGTGAAGAGACATGCATCCAGTGAGTCCCCAGGCCACAAACCTCCCCAGGGCTCCTGGGCAGTGCGGGAAGGAAGGGGCTGTTCCCCACAGGGATGTGTGTAGGCTCAGCTGGACCGCGGTGCCATCGCTGCAGCCCTTCATGGGCTCTCCCCGTGCCTGCAGGTGCCAACCAGTACAGGTACGGCAAGAACCGGGCTGAGGAGGACGCCAGGCGGTTCCTGACGGAGAAGGAGAAGCTGGAGAAGGAGAAGGCATCGATCCGCAGCGAGCTGATGTTGCTGCGGAAGGAGAAGCGGGAGCTGCGGGAAGCCTTGAAGGGCAGCACGGGTAGGTCGGGGCCATGGGAGCTGCCGGGCGCTGGGGTACGGAGCTCAGGGACACCGGGCTGGCCACAGGGACACCGGGCTGGGCACAGGGACACGGGGCCGGGAGCTGGGCTGGCTGCAGCGCTCTGCCAGCCCCACCTAGTGTCCCTGTGCAGAGGATGGGTGGATTCTCCAGCGCTGAGCTGGGCGGTTGTGCGAGCAGGGCCGCGGCTGCAGGAGCTGGAGCAGCGGGTGGCGGAGCTGGAGGAGCGCTGCCGGCAGAAGGAGGAGTCTCGGGTCGATCTGGAGCTCAAGCTGACCGAAGTGAAGGAGCAGCTGAAGCAGTCGCTGGCAGGAGGGCCGGCCCTGGGGCTGGCCGTGACCAGCAAGGCTGAGAATGGGGTATGCATCCATTTTTTCCTCACTTAGAGCTCTGCAACTTCTGCAAGAAACAGTGGTTGGGGTATTGTAGGGAGCAGCATGGGAGAGGGGACATCACTGTGGCTTTGTCCCTTTGAGGACAGAGGTGTGTGAGTTGGATTTGGTCACCTCAGCTTTTATCTCATTATAGTTCACGATTTTTTTTTTAATCTGGTTGTTTATGCTTCCTGGGTTTCCTGAGCTTTTTCTTTTCTCCCCCTTTTCCACAGGAAACTACAAACAAGCCAAACGGGAGCCCCCCTGAGCACTTGGTCCCTGTGAACTGTGCAGCAGAGCTGAGGAAGAGGAGCCCCTCCATCATCCCTGCCAACACAGGGAGCGTGCTGAGGAAAGCCAAGGTCCTGCTCGGCTCTCCCTCTCCTCCCTGACCCCACAGGAAATCTGTCTTTGCCCCTTATTTAACCATGGAATCATGGCAATGCAGGCTGGGTGGGAGAGGAAAATGCTTGGAAAATGCTGGGTGCAAAGCCTCCAGCAGGGAGGGATGCCTTGAAGTGTTCCTTTTCCAGGGATGTCCCCTTATCCCTTTTATTTATTTTTCTTCCTTTCTCTGCAGGAATGGGAAAAGAAGCAGACTTAAGTCGGCCTGCCAAGCCCTGAACACACAGTGGGGATCACGGAGGAGCTGCCAGCCCCCTTTCTCTGAGACACTGGCAGGGTGCTGGGAGGGTGTGGTGGAAGAGCCGCTCTGCCAGCCCCACCAGCATGGCACCACCACCTCTATGAACCAGGGGAAGGGGCGGGAGGGGACTGGGGAGGCGGGTGGGGAAGGGGATTCCTTGTGGATCAGGGTCACAAACTGCTGGGAAGCCCAGCTCTGGGGGAGCCTGCCCCGGAGCCAGGAGTGTGACACAAACTCTGGGTGCAGGAGGAAGGAGGGCAGAGCCTGGGCTGGCATGTGGCACTGCCCAGCAGGTGCTCCAGTTTTGGGGATCAGTGTGTGTCCAGGCTAACAGCTGCCAAAGCAACCATGGACTCGTTGGGGTTTTTGGCCCCCTCAGTTTTGGGATTCAGGAGCTGCTCAGGACCAGCCACTTTGGAGATGCCAGTTGTTCACCCTGCTCACTGCTCCCAGCTCTGCAGGGTCTCATCTCAGGGTTCCTCGTGGCTCGAGCTTGCTGTGCCTCAACCAAGTGCCTTTGTCCAACATTTCCTTGTTGTCCTCCAGGCAGTAAGGGTGCCTTCCCTTGGAATGAAGGAAGCTCAAGTGTCAGCATTGGAAGGAAATTAACAATGGGCACCTTTTACCTTTGCTAAAAAGCTTAGAAGTGCTGCAGAGGGCTGGGGATGGAGGCAGGCCAGCTTCCTGCCCTGGTCCCATGCTGGTTTTGGGGGGAGCAGGGAAGGGGACAGGGCTGTCTCCTGGCCAACAGCACATTCACACTGGCTGCTGCACTCAGACACAGGTTGGTAAGGCATGTGATCAAAATGGAGTGAAGGGAAGTCTAAAAATTAAAAAAAAAAAAAAATCAGCAGGGCTGTTGGAGCAGAAAAGTGAAATAGAGTAAGGTTATTCAGCACAGGCAGAAACAAAGGACAGGAATGCAAAGGCCCCAGCTTTTGTGCTGGGAACAAGGGAGTCACCATCACCCTCTCATGCTATGGACTGCCACAATTAACCTCTGGAGCTCGCCCTTCCACAGCCCTGTGTTAGTACCTAGGTAAGCAGCTTTTAATAAAAACACTGGCACTGGCCTGCCCGGTCCTGTGGCTGAGGGAACAGGGTGGGAATGCTGCTCCTGCTCCAGGGAAAGGGGCTGGGCTGGGCTCAGCACTGCTGTGGCAGCAGCTGCTGGGACAAGCAGTTCCCTGAAAGCACATCAGAGAATCCCAGGCTGGTGTGGGTTGGAAGGGACATTAAAGCTCATCTCTTATTTTAAGGGCAGGGACACCTTCTACTCTCCCAGGTTCCTCTAGGTTCCATCTACCCTGGCCTTGGACACTTCCAGGGGTGGGACAACCACAGCTTCTGTGGGCACCCTGTGCCATGGCCTCAGCATCCTCACAGGGAAGAATTTCTTCCCAATATCCCATCTAACTCTGTGCTTGGCAGTCTGAAGCCATTCCCCCTTGTCCTTCACCACACAGTTGTTGGCAACTTTGACCAAGGCTTTGGGCTTTGGTTGATGTTTATTCACCACCAGTAAGGAACACTCACAGTCTCTTCCAGTCCTTTCCTGAACTGGAAGTGAAACCTGTCCTGTTATCACCTTTAACCCATCCAGCCAGCGGCGGGAGCTGTGTCTCCGGGTGAGCAGGGTCTGAGCCCAGGGCCCGGATCTGTGTACAGTGTCCAGGTCCGAACTCTGCCGGGGGCAGGACCTGGGGCCAGGTCCGAATCCGAGTCCCGGGAGATGGAGCTGGGGCCGGGCCCGAGCTCCAGGGAACCGGTGCTGCGTGCCCAGGTCCGATCCCTGGGACACCGGAGCTCTGTCCGGGTCCCAGTCCCGGAGCCCGGTGCCAGATCCGAGTCTCGGGGCACAGCAGCCGTGCCCGAAGCCAAACTCCAGATCCCGGCCCCTTGTGCCTGAAGCCGAGTCTCCGGTTCCTGAAGCCAAACCCCAGGTCCCGGCCCCTTCTGCCTGAAGCCGAGTCCTGAGTTCCCGAAGCCAGACCTCGGGGTCCAGCCCCTTGTGCCCGGAGCAGAGTCCCGGGTTCCCGCAGCCGAGTCCCGGGTTCCCGGAGCCGCGTGTGCGGCGGCGGCCGCAACGCTCTCCGCCCTCCATTGCCCCATGCCCGCCCTCCATTCCCCCATGCCCGCCTTCCCCTCATGCCCGCCTTCCCCTCCCGCCGCAGCCTCGGCCGGCCCGCCCGGCGCTCGCAGGGCCGTGTGGGAGCTGTAGTTCGGCGCTGCCGCGGGCGCACCGCCGCCGCCTGCTCCGCCGCTCCGTGCGGGGCCATGGCCGCCCGCTCCCTGCGGCGCCTCGGGGCCCTGCTGCCCGCGGCCGGCAAGGCCGGCACCGGCAGGTACGTGGGGCGGGCTGGGACCGGCCGGGCCGGGATGGGATGGGGATGCAGGGGTGGCCCGGAGCCGCGGGGTGTCGGGGACAGACGTGGCAGCGCCGCGGGGCCGGGCCCGGGCGGGCGCCGCGCCGGGGGCGGCAACGGGAGCGGATCCGGACCCGGACCCGGAGCCCAAGCACGACCCTGGCCCGGGTCTGGACCACGGCCCCAACCCACAGTCAGACCCCGCCGGGCTCCATCATCCCCCGCCGCTCCCCATCTCACCCCAGAAACCCCGCGCTGCCGTTCTGCGCTCCTCAGAACGCCCTGGAGCAGAAATACCCCCCATAACCGAGCTCCTTTCCCAGAAAAGTCTTTTTTTTTTTTTTTTTTTTTTACAAATTATTATTATTAATTTTTAAGGCAAAGCGTTTCCGCGCTCGATAAGTCACGTTGGGAGGTGGTTTCCTGCCACTGTGGGTGGGTTCTGTGTCTCGCCCGGCGGAACCATATATTCATTAATTATTCAGGTTTAATGTGCTCCTCGGGTTTTGTTTCCGGTGGTGGGGCAGCACATGTGCTATCGGTCTGTTTTGGGTGGTCGCGGGAAGAGAATCCATTTAATTGAGTCAATATTTAGACAGGAACAATGTCCACTCGTGCTTTTCTTTACATCATGGAATATGACTTAGAAAAGAAAAATCCATAAAGTGCTTTGGTTATTTGAGTGAAGTGTGGGCAGGTGAAAAGAGAAAATGCCAAAATGCCTGTTAATTTTTTTGCTGTTGTTGTCTAGAAGCATCACTAAAAGACTGTATAAATGTAATATAATAAATCTGCAGCACATAGTAAAGGCAGCTGTGTTTGGGACTAAATGTAGATGCATGACAGGAAATTCTCCCTTTTACGTGCGTAAAAACCGCTTTGCCCCATTGAAATAATGTGCGATGAGTCTTTCATCATCTGCGTGCCCTTCCTTTGGACACTCTCTAAGAGCTTTATTTAGGTCTTTCTCGCACCCTGGTACCCAAAACTGCCCCAGAACGGGACAGTCCCCTCCTTGCGCTGCATTATCTCTGCAGTCACTCCCTGATGAAACAGCGCGGAGGAATTGCAGTGATTACATTTCCTCCCAAAGCAGGCTCATCAGAGCTGAAACCAGTGCAGATGTTCCCGTGTGTCTCAGCACTCGAGAGCTTTGTCATGCTGATTTGGGAGGAGGAGGAGGGAGTGTTCCAGGAGGATAGGGAAGGACCCTTGAGTTAGAGAGAGCTGATTGTCACTTCGGAATGGTCGGGTGCTCCAGAAAGAGGTGATGATGCCATTGTAGCTCTGACCAGAAACCCTCTCTCATCCCTGAAATATTAATCTTGAAGGACAATTGGCTTAAGCCATATGGCTGCAATCAGCTTCTCTGCTCTTCCTTATCTCTTTGGCTTTCTGTGACATCGCTTTGTAAATCTTTCTGTAACACCAACTTGTGTAACTCCCTGCGACTTCCACGTGTCTGTCACTTTGGGATGTGTCAGCTTCCTCCCGTGGGATCCATGCCTATTTTTAGGGTAGCTGTGATCAAACCAGCCTTTGGAAGATGGAGCCCAGTCAGTGGACAGCCTGTAAATAGCTCCTGCCACTTGTTGGGGGAGAATTCCTTTCATCCTGCAGCAAGGAGTTCAACCGAGCGGCCTTTTCAACTCCCGCATAACAGACCTGAAGAATTCCCTTTGGAGTCAGGCTGGGATTTCTTGGCCACAACTTTTCCAGGCAGCATGTGACTGACTGCCAGGGCATGTTCCTGCTCGGGGGAGCGCTCTGGGATTTGGGATTTGGGTTCAGAGGCTGCGGAGAGGAGTCCATGCAGGCAGCTCCCTGCTCCACGTAGGCAGCTGGGACCGGCTCCTCCGTGCCCCTCTCCCACGCAGAACACACCCATCCCTGCCAGGAACCACCGGCAGAGGGAAAAACCTCCCCAGCTTTGGCATCTTGGGGGCTGAGGAGTTAACTGAGCTGCAGAGCCTATTTTTAAAACACTGGAGTTTCACCTCTGAGGGGCCCAGCGAGATTTCTCAGCTGCGGTTCAGGTTCTTTGGTTCAGCTGTAGCATGGCTGATTTCCATCCCTGCAGCTCTTTGAAATGAAATGTGAGATGATAAAGGATAAAGCTTGGAGTTGCTGCTTCCCGTGGACGTTTTTATGGACGTTTTTTTCTTTGCTTTTCTGAGGCAAAGAAAGCCTCAGATTGATTTTTGAAGGCTTGGTGAAGGGGTCCTGCTCTGTCCTCCCCTCTAGTTTAATGTACTTTCTCTAACTTTGATGAAGTGCTGGTAATCAGTCAATAAAATGAACATGACAGGAATCTGAAAAATCATTCAAGATGGGGTCTTGTGCCCCAAACAGCAGCCAGGGATGAAACGTGGGGTTTTTTTTTCCTGTATTGACATTCCTGGAACCCAGATATTTCTTTAAAGATTAGTCTGAGGAACATCCTTCTCTAGAGCAAGTGTAAGTAGAGAAAGCACTTTGAGGTTTGTATTTGGCACATAATTTGTTGAAAAGGAGTGGTTTGACACACAGGTGATGTTTTAAGTACCCACTTAATAAAACCTGCACACGCAAATGTCCTCGAGTGGGGAGAGGAAGTTTGTCATTAGTGCTGTGGGACATTTAGCACCCTGCTATTAAGGATTTAAATGAGGAAACATGTGGGCTGTTAAACAGGGGTGGGAGGAGATGCCTGGTGGTCTTGGGGCAGATACAGATCTCTTGAGCTGGGCTTTGAGGGTTGAGCCAGTCTAAACCCTCAGGGACACCTCCTCCCTGCCCCACACCTCACACATTTGGCTTCTCTTTGGGTACTGGCACTTGCACTGATCTGATCTGTCAGCAGACCTATGCAGGGACACTGAGAGAAAAGTCCTCTTGTTTTATAGGGTTGTTTTTCAACTGGTTTAACTCCTTGAGATTGAATTCTGCTCAGCTCCAGTGCTGGAATAAAGGGGGCAAAACAGCTGAAGAGCACTGAGGCTTCATGGCAGACCCCAGAACAAACTCTGTGCACTTGTGTGACATTGAACCTGAGCACTGCAGCCTTGCTAAAGAGGAAGAATGCTTCATGGTGCAGGCCTGGTAATGTGAACTCAGCTGAATCGATTCTGGGGTCTAAATTAGCCTCTCTGTGCAGAGTGGAATTGTTCTGTAAAAACACAGGGAGTGGAGCTGGTGCCAGCACAGGGATTTCTGGGCTCTGCTGCCTTTCACGGGGTAGATGTGCACTTAATGTATGGAAAACATTGCACACAGGGGATATAAACATTGCACGATGGGGGTGTTGAAAGCTTTGCTCAGAGGAAGAGCCCAGGTATTCCCAAAAAAGGAGAATACACCCTCCCTTGTTAGATGTGCACTGAAATGTTTCCTGGATGGAGCTGGTTTGGAAGTAAATTCTCCTTTGTTCTGCAGATTCTTCCTGGTGTGAGGTGGGAGAGGGAGGTGGAGCTGAGGCTCACCCTGGCAGGAATGAGCCCTATCTAGGTTGGTTTGTAAAAGCAAGTGTAGTAGGAGGAAAAGTGAAACACAGTCGGGAATCACAGAATTACTTATGTTAGAAAAGACCAGGGAGGTGGTGGAAGTGTCCAAGGAATGACTGGGTGTGACACACAGGGCTCTGGGTGGGTGACAAGGTGGGGATTGGGTACAGATTGACTTGATGGTCTTGAAGGTGTTTTCCACCCTCATTCTGTGTTTCTGTGAAAATCTGACTCTTTTGAAGTTATGCCAAAGAAGAGAAGTAAAGCCTCTGTGTGCCATGTTAGTCTAAAATAAAAGAAATTAAAACCACCTCTTTGTGTTTCTTTGCTGATTGTCTGTGTTTTCTAAGAACTAAAATTGTGTGTAGAATCCTGTGTGCCTCTTTTAAGAGAGCCTGCTTTTAATACTGACACTGATCTTGACCTCTCATGGACCCTAAAGTTACTCAACTTTGTTTCTGTGTCCCTAGTTTGTATTTCAGAGGGTGCCCCTGTGCTTTCAGCACTGCAGCTCAGCAGAGGAGCACAGGGGACGAGTGTGGCCCAGAGGACCCCAGTGAGGAGCCCAAGCACCCCCTGTCTGACTGTGCCTTGGAGCACAAAGCCATCAAATTGGAAGAGCAAGTCCGGGATTTAACTGTGAGTGTGCTGCATGCCTTTGCTTCAGTCCCCTTGGCTTGGTCTGGTTTTCAGCCCTGGATTTTTCCCTAAATGCTGTGACACACACAGAGCTCCAGAGCAGCTGTGCCCTGAGTGTGAGAGGGTGAAATTCCACCCACAACACCATCTGTCAGCAGTGCCAGCAGCAGGGCACTGATGGTGTGATCCTGGCAGGAAAAGCTGTGTGTTGGAGCTGGTCACTTCTTTCACAGCCTTGTGGCAGTAGCTTCGTGCTGATTATTGTCACACGTTGGCATAGAATCATGGAATAGCCTGAGTTCCCACAGGAGCATCCAGCACAGCTCTGGAATATCCTGAGCTCTGGAATATCCTGAGCTCTAGAATATCCTGAGTTCCCACAGGAGCATCCAGCCCAGCCCCTGTCCCTGCACAGCCCCAAAATCCCACCTGGGATCCCTGGAGTGCTGTCCAAACCCTCCTGGAGCTCTGGCAGCCTCAGGCTGTGCCCATCCCTGGGGAGCCTGGGCAGTGCCAGCACCTCTGGGGGAAGAACCTTTCCCAAAATCTGCCCTGGCCCAGCCCCAGCCCTTCCCTGGGTCCTGTCCCTGTCCCAGGAGTCTCCCCTCAGCCTCCTCCATCTGCACAATCCCAGTGCCCTCAGCTGCTCCTCCATGGCCTCTCCAGACCCTTCCCCATCCTCATGCCCCTCCTTTGGACACTCCTTAACAGCTTTATGTCACACTGGATCCAGATTATCCGAGAAGGGAAGCCCTTTTAAGTGCCCGTGAGTGATGGAAATCAGGTTCTATATTGAAGAACACACGTGACTGAGGGAGGATTAAATTCCACAGCACTGGGCTGTGCTGCAGATAATCACCCTGAGAATGCTGCCCTGAGTGAGAAATCAGCTGTCACAGAGCTGCCTGCTGGAGAGAGCAGGATCTCAGCAGCAGCCTGACTGTGGCTGCTCAGCTGAATTCAGCCTTTCAGTGCCCAGAATATTTGTGGCCTTGAGTCTTGTGAAAGAGTTGCAATTTTTGGTTAATCAGTGGAAAGACTTGTCTTTGTATGAAAATGCAGCAGCCCAGCACAAGCTTCTCTCTTTAAAGCCTTTCTGAGGGGGTTGCAGTGTCAGAGAGGGTTTCACCTGCAGGTTTGATGTGTCCCCTCTGGTTGCAGGAGCGATACCGCAGAGCTTTGGCAGATTCCGAGAACGTCCGGAGGAGAACGCAGAAGTTTGTGGAAGATGCCAAACTCTTTGGTAAGCAGAAGAGCTGTGTTTACTGCACTGGCCAGCCTGCCTGAGCAGAAAATGCTGATCAGCAGCTTTCTGTCCCCCTGTCCTGCCCTCCCACATTTATTTCAAAGCCTGCTGTGATGCTTGGCCTGGACTCTTGATATCTGGGCTTAATCACTGGTTTTTTCTCTGTGTCCAGCTGTGTCCTGTCCTATCAGGTTTACCCACAGAATCACAGAATTGGGACTATTTTTTTTTAAATAGTCCCAGTGCAGCTGAGTTTAGTTCTGCTGACTGGGTTGAAAATGCAGGCTCTGCTGTGTGCTGAGGATTGGCTCTGGCAGGGTGCATTTTATACTCAGCTGTGTCATCATGTTGTGATCTCCTTTTCTGTATTAACAGCCTCCTGTGCTTCAGTTCATTGGAGGTGGATGCAGCCTGGGGCAGTAGTTGTCAATCTCTAGATGAGATGTTTAAAACTTCTAAAAGAAATATTTTAGCATCAGTGAAACGAGCTGGATTTGTAGCTTTGGCAGCAGAAGGAGGTGAGGGGGGAAGAAAGTGCTGTTCAGGCATTGCACCATGCCAGAGCCATCTCTGAGAATGAAAAACTGTTTTTCTCCATAATGCATGGATCTCAAGAGGTTTATTGTTAGCTAATTTAGCAGCCTTGAAATTAGAGCTGCTGTATTTTCTTACTTTCCACCCATGGTGCTGTAAAATGGCTGCTGAGTTTGGAGATAATCAACAACAGGATCATTGATTTTGAGAGGGTTTTTTTTTTAGCTTTTGGGATTTGATATGTAGCATGAAGAAAAAGCAAGTTCTTTATTAGAAATTGCTCACAGAGTGAGACTTGGAGATGTGTAGATAAGAGGAAAATCTGAAAGGAGATCATAGCAAGGTGGGGTTAGTCTCTTTTCCCAATTGATGAGAGGTAAGACAAGAGGAAGCAGCCTCAAGTTGTGCCAGGGGAGGTTTAGGTTGGATTTTAGGAGAAATTTCTTCACTGAGAGTGTTGCCAAGCACTGCCACAGGCTGCCCAGTGAAGAGGTGGGGACACCATCCCTGGAGGTGCTGGAAAGGCTGTGAAAGGTTTAGTGGTGGCCTTGGCAGTGCTGACTTGATGATCTTAAAGGTCTTGAGCAGCCTGAATGACTCTGATTCCATGAAATGAGTGCTAATTGCTGGGCTTCTGTCTGCTGCCTTGCTGCATCTCCTTCCTCTCCTTTGTTCACATGTACAGCTGCAGACAGCACCTGACTATTGCCTCATTTTCTCTGTTTCCCTAATGTGTCATTCCAGTCAGGGAGTTATGACATTTATGTAACTGAGGGAGGCAGCTTTTCCTGGAATTTCTGCACTGTGCAAGAAACCACTGCTGGAAATGCAGCCAGTCTAACCCTTTTGTCATTATTTTCAAATGACAAAACATGCCTGGCTTTTCATGACCAACCCAAGGACCATTTTGGTTCAGTCCTTCCACAATGGTTTTAAGCTATGAATAAATTGGGGATTTTGTACTTCTGAATAGCCATGCATTGTTTTTGCTTCCCCCCATTGTGTTTGTTGCTGTGGAATGGGCATTTGTGTGACAAAATTATGTCAGTGGGACTGGAGCAGGGGGTGTGGAGCAGAGTCCTAAATGACAAATGTGAGTTGCAAAAAACTGTTTGGAGTCAGACATTAATGCTCTGCTTTGTCAGGAGTACCAAATATGTGTATGGTCATGTTATGGATGCATTTCCTGCATATACCTTGGTTTGGGGAATCTTTAGATTACTCTCAAGGCTGAAGCTTTGGTTCCAGCAATCAGAAAACACCTCCTGGTCTTGCTACATTAACTGCAAATCAATGAGCAGCTTTAAAGGTGCCTTCAAACCACTGCGCCTTTGTCTGCCCTTGGTGCTGGAGCTCTGGATGTTCTTTAAGCTCTGGATGTTCTTTAACCTTCACTCCCTTCCTGCAGGCATCCAGAGTTTCTGCAGGGACCTGGTGGAGGTGGCAGACATCCTGGAGAAGACGGCCGAGAGCGCCGCGGGCTGCGCCGAGGAGCGCAGCGACCCCAACCCCACCCTGCAGAAAATCTACGAGGGGCTGGCCCTCATCGAGGCCAAGCTGCAGAGCGTCTTTGCCAAGCACGGCCTGCAGAAGATGAACCCTGTGGGGGGCAGGTACGACCCCTACGACCACGAGATCATCTGCCACGTGCCAGCCGAGGGCATGCAGCCGGGCACCGTGGCGCTGGTCACGCAGGACGGCTACAAACTGCACGGCCGCACCATCCGCCACGCGCTGGTCGGCGTGGCCGTGGAGGCACAGGAGTGACAGGGGGCTGCAGCTGCTCCTCCTGGGACCTGGCTGGGCTGGGACAGTCACAGCTGTTTGTATTTACTTATTTATTGAGCTGGGTGTGTGTGGCGGGGTGGCTTCGGGGTCGCCGCCGTTCCTTCTGAGGTACTCGCGTATTTAATGATCCTCCTTGGAGCTGTGGGGTCCTGCTGTTTGTCAGAAATTTGGGGCACTGTAGCCTCCTTCTCTGTTTATTTCTCCGTGGTTTGTGTGGGGGAGATGTGGAGAGAAAGGGAAATTCTCTTCTTGTCTCCTTGTTCCATATCCTGCAGTGGCCTCCAGGACTGGAACTTCTCTGCCTCACTTTCCACAGCTGTATTAAGGGACTGTTAATAATACTGACCTACCTCACAGGGATGTGGTGAGGCTTTTCATGTGCAAAGCACTGGGAAAAGTCCAGAGGGATGAGTATTATTGTCACCTGGATTTGATGTCTTCCCTTGTCCCCACACCCCTCGGATGGGGTGAAGATGATCACTTGAAATAACATTTAGGGGCAGCTTTTTCTTATGTTGCTTCAGAAAAACAATCAGGAATTCATGGAATCTCTGTTGTACTAGAGTTGAATAGAGATGAGGGTTTAAAAAGAATTCACTTGTTAGGTCAGACTAATGTTAATATTCCTTCTCCAGGTAAAATTCCAGCTTGACTCTTTGTTCCCAAAGGTAAAACAGGGAACGGTGATTTGTGGTGGAGCCAGAAAACTGTCCTCACATCTCTTAATCTCCAACCCAAATGTATGTTTTAGAGGAGAGTAATTTCTCTTCCCTGGTGGGTATTTGTGCAGCTTTCAAGCATGATGAACTATGTGCTCTTTGTTGCAGCTGCTGGCAAAATGGAGCTGTGCCCTTAAGCAGGAAATCTGGACTGTTCTATTTTCTCAGCTCTCCGGTAGAGATCCTCAGATTACACCAACTTCCAGTCCACATTCTGATTCTCCTTTCAATGATCCTAGTAAATATGAAACCTTTTGGGTTTTGATGCAAGGAGAAAAACCTTCTTTGCTCCAAAGTCTCAAGTGCCCTTGAACCAATTTTAGCAGCAGTGATGAGAAAGCAAGAGAAGCAGAAGGCTGAGGAAGTGAAAGCTGACCTCGAGCTGTCCTCCTGGTTGGAGGCATGTTGTTGTCACAGCACATATGTATTTCCCACTGGCCCTATTGCCTGGGAGTTCATTTATCTCAGCTGAAAGGATGCAGTCACTGAGGAGGATCAGAATTTAACCCCTTGCAGAGCAGCAAGCAGTCAAATGACAGAACAGTTAAGCCACAAAACCAGGAATGGTTGGTTTTCAGATTGTTTCTTACTGATTTGTTCATTCCTTCCTTTTTACTTTCTGGAATTGGTTCCATAACCTGACAAATGCACTTCCAAAGTGCTTTACTTTTAGAGTGGATGCCAATCTTGGTTTGGAAGAAAATTTATTCTTCTCCCATTCCTTTGGAGGCTTCAGCTGAAAAACCCTTTAGTGGTGGACTTCAAGATTGTCACAGCCTTTAATACTGCCAGTCTTTCACTTGGGGAGGCTGTGTGCAGTTAGTGGGCTGGCACCCCAGAAATTTAAGTAATTTGCACATTTCCAACCTGCTCCACGCAACCTTTTTTAGTGGCAGCTGTGGTGTGAGTCTGTGGTGGATCCTTTTTGGAGTGTGGGTTTCTGCCTCTGTGCAGTAGGTTCTGGAGATTTCAGCCCTGAAACAGCACTTCTGGCAGCTTTGGCTCATGGGCAGACCTCTTGTTCAGTGTCTTGTATTATTGCCATGTTTTTGGAAGTTTCAGAGATAAACAGGACTTCCTGTCCATTGTTGGGCTGTGCAGGTCAGCAGGGTATGCTGTTTCTCCAGAGAAGAATGGTGAAATATGAAATGTGGCACTACAGATGTGGCTGTTCTTCCTCAAAAGTGAGGAGGAACCCATGTCCTCAGCTGGAACAATGGGGTCTCTGCTCCTCTTCAGCCCCTGCTGTATCAGCTGAGTCTTGCAGTGTGAGGGCAGAGCTGAAACCAACTTTGAAAGTGAAACTTTAGTTGTAAGGAGCCAAACAGAAGCACTGACATTTTACACTACAGAGTTTTCTGTCACAGAGAGGCTGCAACTGAGTGTGACCAGGTGTGATGGGATCCAAATCCTCTTTAAACTCACCCAGGGAGCCACTGGACTGTGAAAAAGTGTTACAGCCACTCAGTCCAACTTGGGCTTGCCAGCTCTGCCTGTCTCCTCAGCCAGTGCTCACCCACTTCTGCCTTAAGGAAATACCCAAAAATGCACTCCAGACCTCCTGTCTGTACTGAGGTGATTTATTCAGCTTCTCTGTCTGGGGTCTGCTCTCACTGAGCACTGCAGTGTGGCTGCAGCAGGACTCTGAGGGATGCAGCTCCTCTGCAGTCTTCCCCACCCTCACAGAGGCCCTTTTCATTTGGGGCAAGCTCTTCTCCCAGTGGAAAAACCTACAAAACTTCTACAGGATCCTGTCAGGTTTGATGGTTCCTGTGAAACTGAGGCAATGCTGAGAGACTTTCACAGATGTTACCAAAGAGATAAATCCTCTAGCTGTTGTTTGTCCCAGTTTCTGCTTCCTCTGAAAGGTGAAGTGAAAATGAAATAACCAAACCTGGATTCCATCACAGAATCCAGATTTCACAGGTAAAATTTGATTCTTTTGCCTTTCAAGCACACTTAATGATGGTTTTTTGTCCTGGATGAGATTGTGGAAGGGTGGGTTGAATTTCTCCCTGGTTCTTGCTGCTTTTTCTGCCCTGTTTCTGTAACTCCTGCAGGGAGGGCACTGAGCTGCTCCTCTGCAGTCACTTTATTCAGTGACTGTTCAATAAAACACAGGAATACATGAACAGGGCAGGAATAGCAGAGGAGAGGAAGTGTCTTGTACCTTTTAGACATTTCCACACCTGGACAAGTCTGCAGTGGCACTGTCATGAGCATGGCAAGATCTGAGCTCTGCCCAGGAGCAGTGCAGAATGAAATGGATGTTGCTTTGTGAACCTTAACTTCCAGTGCTTCAGCAGCAGAGCTTCTGTTGGGAGAGCTGTGATCACTCAATAGCTCCTAGCAGTACCTTAATTAAAAAAAAAAGAAAAACAAAAAACTATTTAAGTTTTATATTGTGAATATTGTAGTATTTTTTTATTTTAAAACTCGAGGTGTTTTGTTATTATTTGCAAAGTCAAACGAACAAAGTGTTGCTAATGTCCAAAAATCCAAGGCCATTGAGGTGGGGGGAAAACTTCTGTGTATATATTGTAATTTTTGTGTGTTTCTGTGCTCTTTGTTTACCCAAAGTTTCTGGCTGTATGAAAGACAGAGATGTGTGGGAGCAGTGCAAGAAATTGACAACAACATCTGAGTTGATGTTGGAAAGGTCTGATTTCCTTTAGCTGTCCAGACACTGTCCATTTCCTAATAAAACAGAAGAATTGCAGTGACTTCTCTTGCCTTTTCCCTGCCTCAAACTGCTGCTCATTCCAACTCCAGCCAGCTGGGGCTGCACATGGAAGATTTCTGGCTGTTCTGGTCCCATTGTGTGTGACAGGGCCACAGCAGCATTTGACTGAACATTTTATTAATGATGTTTTAGGAGGACTCCCAGAAATGCAGACACACAGGGTTGGTGTCAGTGATTCCTGCACTGATAACACACTCAGGGATGGTGTCAGTGATTGCTGCACTGATAACACACACTCAGGGATGGTGTCAGTGATCCCTGCACTGATAACACACACAGGGATGGTGCCAGTGATCCCTGCACTGATAACACACAGGGATGGTGTCAGTGATCCCTGCACTGATAACACACACCGGGTTGGTGTCAGTGATTCCTGCACTGATAACACACTCAGGGATGGTATCAGTGATCCCTGCACTGATACCACACACAGGGTTGGTGTCAGTGATCCCTGCACTGATAACACACACAAGGATGGTGTCAATGATCCCTGCACTGATAACACACACAGGGCTGGTGTCAGTGATTCCTGCACTGATAACACACACTCAGGGATGGTGTCAGTGATCCCTGCACTGATAACACACACAGGGATGGTGTCAGTGATTCCTGCACTGATAACACACACAGGGATGGTGTCAGTGATTCCTGCACTGATAACACATTCAGGGATGGTGTCAGTGATTCCTGCACTGATAACACACACACAGGGATGGTGTCAGTGATTGCTGCACTGATAACACACACAGGGTTGGTGTCAGTGATTGCTGCACTGATAACACACACAGGGTTGGTGTCAGTGATTGCTGCACTGATAACACACACAGGGATGGTGTCAGTGATCCCTGCACTGATAACACAGGGATGGTGTCAGTGATTCCTGCACTGATAACACACACACAGGGATGGTGCCAGTGATCCCTGCACTGATAACACACACACAGGGATGGTGTCAGTGATTCCTGCACTGATAACACACACGGGGATGGTGTCAGTGATCCCTGCACTGATAACACACACAGGGTTGGTGTCAGTGATTCCTGCACTGATAACACACACAGGGTGGGTGTCAGTGATCCCTGCACTGATAACACACACAGGGATGGTGTCAGTGATTCCTGCACTGATAACACACACAGGGATGGTGTCAGTGATCCCTGCACTGATAACACACACAGGGATGGTGTCAGTGATCCCTGCACTGATAACACACACAGGGCTGGTGTCAGTGATCCCTGCACTGATAACACACACAGGGTTGGTGTCAGTGATCCCTGCACTGATAACACACACAGGGATGGTATCAATGATTCCTGCACTGATAACACACAGAGGGATGGTATCAGTGATCCCTGCACTGATAACACACTCAGGGATGGTATCAGTGATTCCTGCACTGATAACCTGCCCAGGCATTTCCACACCTGCTGTGTCTGCTCCTGGGTGACTCTGCAGAGAAATGTTTTCTGCCAGCCTCTGGTGGTGGTTGGTTCAGCAGAGCTCTGCCAACAGCTGAAATCTGGATCTCTGGGTTAATCTTTGCTTGGCTCTGCCCCTGTGTGCAATCCAGGGATTGTGCAGCACTGCAGTAAAGGGTGGGTTAATTTACAGGGGGCCTTCACACTGGTACCCGCAGGCAGGCTGTGATTTCAGGGATTTGTGGGAGAAAAGATGAGGCTTTCTCTGTGAGGGCGTGTTAGTAACAGATTTCCTTCTTTGCAGAAATAGCTGGGCCTCCATTCCTGCTTTTGCCGTGGCACTTGGTGCCGTGTGGGTGGGCCTTGTTCTGCCACAGCTCTGGATGCCCGCGGGCACTTCTCCCTGCAATAAAAAGCATTTGCAAAAGACCATTTACAAACAGCCTTTATGGGGGTGAGATCAATATTTCCGTGCTAAAGATCTGCCAGCAAAGCCAGCCGTGCTGCAGGGGTGATTGCCCTTTACAGGGCTTTTCCTCATCCTGCTAAAAAAGCACCCCAGCCCAGGAAATCCTGCTGCTGCCATTAGGCAATTTCTGACTCTGCTGGTTTTTCTCTGCAGCAACAGTGAGAGTTGGGAGTTCTCAAACCAGAAAGGCCTCAGAGCTTGGGGCAGAGCATTTTGCTTATGGCATGATAAAATATCCAAACTCCTGCGAGCAGGGTGGGACTGGGAGCAGTGCTGACCTGCCTGGGAGCCCTGCTGTGTGCACAGCACATTTCTTGTCACCCACAGCCCTGGCGAAATCAGGCTGGTTAAGTAAGAGCTTGTTAAAACCCAAGATGTGCTGCAAAGATATTTGTGTGCTGTGTTTTGAGCTGCTTGGGATCATCACCCTGGTGAGATCCTGCCCATTGTGAGAAGAAGCTGACCAAGGGTAATTTTTGTCTGTGCCCACCCCAAATATTCAGCCTTGAGGTTCAGGGTTGTACATGCAGAAAGTCTGGAGCGGCTCCTGGCTGGGGAAAGGAAGGGGCCTGTGTTTGTGTTGTGTTTCCTGGAGACAAAGTGATGGATTCTCAAACAAAATTCTGTCCCGTGGTAAGGAGCCAGCCCTGGGCTGGAGCAGGCCCTGGGTCTGTAATTACACGTCCAACCTGTTCGAGAGTTTTTGCTCAGCCTTTGCTATCCTTTGTAATCCGAGGAGCAGCGGGCTCCCGTGGGATGCCCTTGGCACAAACCCCTCTCTGTCAGGCTCCTTGTTTTGCCCAGGGCAGAAAGTCCGAGCAAAAGCTGGAAATGCCTTTACTGCTGCATGAGGAGGGCAGGAACCAGCCTGCTCTGTTCTGCCAGGACCCGAGCTGTGTGAGCATCACCCGGAGCACATGGAGCTCATGGAAAACCTGCTCAGACAGCACTGGGGCCCGAGATGTGCAAGCATCACCCGGAGAACATGGAGCTCATGGAAAGCGTGCTCAGGCAGCACTGGGGGCCAAGCTCTGTGAGCATTACCTGGCGCTCACAGAGCTGATGGAAAACGTGCTCAGGCAGCACCAGGGCCCAGGTTCTGTGAGCATTACCTGGTGCACATGGAGCTGATGGAAAACCTGCTCTGGCATCACCGCGGCCGGGGCAGCTCAGGCTGGGCCCTCGCAGCGGGACCCGTGTGAGGAGCGGAGGGCCGGGGGACGCTGGCAGGGGCTGTCGCAGGGTGTCACTGTCCCCCGCGTCCCCTCCGCGCCGCTCTCCGCCCCGCGGGGCCGGGGCCGGTGCCGGTGCCGCCTCCCCGGGCCGCGCCGGGCTCGGGGCGGGGCGGGCGCGGGGGGCGCGGGGGCCGAGCCTGCGGGAGGGGCGGGCCGGGGCGGGCGCTGCCGGCCCCGCTCTCCGCGCCATGGCCCCCGCCGCCCGCCGCGCTGCCGCTGCTGCCGGCCCTGGCCGCGCTCCTGGCCGCGCTCCCGGCCGCGCCCGCCGCCCGCGCCGCGCCGCGCTCCATCGGTACGGGGGATGCCCGGGCCGGGGTGGGCATGCGGGAGCAGCGGCAGCACCGGGCCGCCTCCCCGCCCCGCCGGGGCCGGCACCGAGCGTTCCGCGCCCCTCCTGCGCTCCGCACCCCTCCTGCGCTCCGCATCCTGCATCCCCATCCCCGCAGCCCCATCCCCGCGCATCCCTGCCCTCGCAGGCGGCCGGGGGAGCGGCGGGACCCGCTTGGCCCCGGGGCGCTGCTGACCCGGCCTCTGGCCGCTCTCGCCCGCAGCCGTGGTGGGCGCCGGGCTGGGGGGCTCGGCCACCGCGTACTTCCTGCAGCAGCACTTCGGGCCGCAGGTGCAGCTGGACGTGTACGAGGCGGCGGGCGTGGGAGGGCGCCTGGCCACCGTCACCGTCAACAAGCAGCAGTATGAGAGCCGCGGAGCCTCCATCCACGCCCTCAGCCTCCACATGCAGGACTTCGTCAAGATCCTGGGTGAGACTGAGCGTCCCAGCGCTTGTATGGCCTCCCTCGCTGAGCTGGGGGTTTGGACACCCCGGGCTCTGTGCTTGGGGTGGTGGGGAGGGTTTGTGCCAGTCCCCCTTGGCACCCAATGAATGTGGTGATCCCCTTGCTGTCTCTCCTGTTGTGCCCTGGAGAGAGAAGGGGACAGGGTGGTCACCATCAGGGGTTCTGGTGGCATTAGGGTTGGGTGGTTGTTCACAAACTCCTGCCAGTCTGTCCCGGTTGGCAGCAGCAGCTCCATGAGATGCCCCAACATGATGTGGCTGGGAACCCGTGCCTTGGGGTCTCTCATTCCTGATGCTCCTCCAAGAGCACCCTTGCCCTATCCCTGCTGGGACGTGTCCAGTGCTGGCCTTTCCCAGGGTGAGACCCAGCCACACGCTCCCTGTGCCCCCGCAGGCCTCAAGCACCGGCGCGAGGTGGCCGGGAAAAGCGCCATCTTCAGCGGGGAGCACTTCGTCCTGGAGGAGACCGACTGGTACCTGCTCAACCTCTTCCGCCTCTGGTGGCACTATGGCATCAGCTTCCTGCGCCTGCAGATGTGGGTGGAGGAGGTGATGGAGAAGTTCATGAGGTAGGACAGCCCGTGGGGCTGGGGGGGTTTCCCTGGTGCTGGGGCATCACCGGGTGCCCTCTGCTCCTGTCCCCTCCAGGATCTACAAGTACCAGGCCCATGGCTACGCCTTCTCCAGCCTGGAGGAGCTGCTGCGCTCGCTGGGCGGGGAGGCCTTTGTGAACATGACCCAGCGCTCGGTGGCCGAGTCCCTGCTGGAGGTTGGTGTCACCCAGCGCTTTGTGGACGATGTCATCGCCGCCGTCCTGCGCTCCAGCTATGGCCAGTCCGTGCTGGTGCCCGCCTTCGCAGGTGAAGCCACCTCCTCTTGCTGTGTGACACTCCTCAGTGTCCCCTCTGCGGCCAGGCTGTGGAGCCACCCTCGTCTTCCTCTCTGCAGGGGCCATGTCGCTGGCGGGAGCCCAGGGCAGCACCTGGGCGGTGGAAGGAGGGAACAAGCTGGTGTGTTCAGGTCTGCTGAAGCTGACCAAAGCCAATGTCATCTCAGCCAGGGTGACAGGCATCTCCCTGCACAGCTCGGGTGAGCCTGGGCACGGGTGTGGTGGGAGGTTGGTGGTGGCAGCGTGGGAGTGCTGTGGCTGGAGGGCATCCTGGTCCTGGTGAGGCATTTGGGAGAGGCCCTGAGAGTCTGTCCTTCTCCCTTTGTCTGATCCAGTGGGGACCCTGCAGCTTCAACCTCAGCCCTGAGGTTGCCCTCCCTCCCTCCTGTGGTCCATCAGGTTCTCCTGTGGCACCATCCTTGTTGCAGGCTCACTCCTCCTTCCACCACAGCAGAAAAATATCTGAGGCCTGGGATGTGGGCTGTGTTCCTCCAGTCCTCTTTGCCCCTACTAGGCTGGGCCTGTCTAGAAACATTTTATGTCTTAATGAAGCCTTTCTGCCACCTTAAGGCATCAGAAACTCATCCATAACCATCAGGTGCTGTGGTGTGTGCTGGAACACCAGGGGATGGAGGTCAGGCTGGAAAAAAGAGGGTCAGGGCAGCACCACTGGGCCTCAGGGCTGCTCCTGACTGTCCCCTGTCTCTCTTCAGAGGGGAGAGCCCTGTACCAGGTCCACTACGAGAGCCCCGAAGGCCAGGGCTCGGCTTTCTACGACCTGGTGGTGCTGACGACCCCGCTGCACCCCAGCAGGAGCAACTTCACCTTCGACAACTTTGACCCGCCCATCGCCGACCTGCCCGGCGCCTTCCAGCCCTCCGTCACCTCCGTGGTGCACGGCTACCTCAACTCCTCCTACTTCGGCTTCCCCGACCCCAAGCTGTTCCCTTTCACCAGCATCCTCACCACCGACACCCCCGAGCTCTTCTTCCACGCCATGGACAACATCTGCCCCGTCAACATCTCGGCGGCGTTCCGGCGCAAGCAGCCGCAGGAGGCGGCCGTGTGGCGCGTGCTGTCCCCGCGGCCGCTGGACAAGCCCCAGCTGAAGACCCTCTTCAGGTCCTACTACTCGGTGCAGGTGGCCGAGTGGCCGACGTACCCGCGCTACGACGCCGCCAAGGCGCTGCCGCCCGTCGTGCTCCACGAGAGCCTCTTCTACCTCAGCGGCGTGGAGTGGGTGGCCAGCTCCATGGAGATGACGGCCGTGGCCGCCAAGAACGTGGCCCTGCTGGCCTACAACCGCTGGCATCAGCAGCTGGACAAGATCGACCAGAAGGACTTGATGCACAAGGTGAAGACGGAGCTGTGAGGCCCCTGAGGGGTGGTGGGCCAGGAGCTTTGGGGTGTGTGGTAGTTTGGGGAGTATTTATTGCCTTGGGGAGGCCGGGGGGGGCTGGGGGACAAGGGACAGGCTGTGTCCCGATGACTTGAAGGCCTTCAGGAATACAGTTCCTGCCCAGTGTTGCTGTGTCTGTGCTGTGTGCCTCAGTTTCCCTGTTCCCTCACCCCAGGCTCTGCTGGAAAGGAGCCTGTGCCTTCTCCTGAGAAATGGTCACAGTGTTTGGGAGGGATCTTGGGGGGCTTTCACGGTGAGGCTGGCTGGCATTGGCAGCAGATGGGTCACCCTGAGCTTCCCAGCTCCCACCAGTCTCTCCTGCCTTCCTGGCTTTGCCCCTGGGAGCTTCACAGGTAAGGCTGGAGATCCCAGGGCCTCTCCCATGCCTGGAGCCCAACCCTGCTCCTGTGCCCCAGGGATGCAGGGAGGGCTCTCACAGCTCCTGCTGGGCGTTCTGTGCTTCTGGGGGTGTCCAGGCCTGTGTTTGGGGGGCAGAAGATCCTCAGTGGAGAAGCTGGGCAGGACAGAGGGGCAGCTTGAGGGGCCAAGGCAGGAACAGCTCAGACCACAGCCAGCAATGCACTTTATTGAGACCTCAGAAGCTGCCCAAAGCACCAACAGCTCACCCCGCTCCTTGGGCTGCCCAGCCTGGCACAGAGGAACCTGTGGGAGGGCTGGGGAGGACTGGGAAGGATGGGAGGGCTGGGTGTTGCCAGGAGCTGTTGCAGTGATGGAGCAAACAAAGGGAAGTGGGGACTTTGGGAAGGGAGGAGGCCTGATCCTGATCCTGATCCTGATCCTGATCCTGATCCAAGGGCTGCCTCTGCCCTGGGTGTCCCCAGAGCAGCTGCTGGGGCTGGGGCTGATGGAGTCTGCAGGGGGATTTTGAGGAGCTCTTGCACAGGGAGCTCCCCTCACCCTGCTGCCTCTCCCAAAGGGCCGGGCAAGCTGGGGAAGTGAGAGCAAGCTGGTTAGAATGGCCAGCACTGGGAGAGCTGCAGGGTTTGAGCTCTGCAGCCTCAGAAGATGCAGGTGCAGCCCACGGCGATGGTCTCCATCACCATCTGGTACTTCTTGTGGCACTTCTTGCCCTGTGCCCTGTGCCCAGGTGGGGCCGGGCAGAGCAGGCGGCGCACGGGCAGGCGGCTGAAGATGGGGATGCTGGCCATGCTGCGGTCCTCCTGCAGGGTGAAGGGGTTGATGCAGCCGCTGCACAGGCACCGGGCCTCGGGGATGTCTGCTGGGATCCGTGTGGCATCGTGGTTTATCCTGGAGGAGGGAGAAACAGGACGAGGCTGGAGAGGTGGTGATGGGGTGAAATGGGTTCTGCATCACAGCCACCACAGCCCCTGTGCTGGCACAGAGCCACCTTGCCTGTCCCCGAGCTCACCTGTAGGCCCAGGGGGACAGGCTCCTGCGGTTGGACCTCCAGAGCCTCAGGTTCACCTGGCACTTGGTGTCCCCCGGCTCGGAGCCGTTCCTCAGCTGGCGCACCATGTCCTGGATGCTGTGCTCGTACTCTGCCATGCTGCTGTAGGGCTCATCCGGGGCCCAGGCCAGCCCAGGGGGGGCTGTGGGTGCCCGTGCCAGGCCCCTTCTCCTGCCCTTGGCTGCCTTGCTCTGGTCCTTGGCTGCAGGAACCAGGACCATGGCAAAGGTGAAGATGCAGAGGAGAAGCTGAGGAAGAAGGAGGATGAGGATGGTGAGAGGCTGTTTGTGCTGCAGGACTGGCGTGGAAGGGGAGCTCTCCCTCTTCCCAGGGGTCACCAGGTGATGGCAGGACCACATTGGCTTTGAGGTGGCACATTCAATGCCCAAAGGCAGTGCTGGCCTGCAGCTGAGAAACACCTGAGGGCAGTTTGCAGGGATGGTGGGCCCACTCATGATGAGCTGATGCGTGTGGCTGCCCCTCACCCTGCTCACAGCTGGCAAATGGTGTTCCCCAAAGTGCCTCTGCCTGTTCTGCCCCAGCTGTGCCCTGTCCCCTCCCTGCCTACACTGAAGCAGCTGCATGGGGAGTGACCCAGCCCAGCTGTACCTGGGCAGCCTCTGGTTTAAAAGGAGCCTTACAGAGATGACACAGTCAAGAATGAGATCTTTATCCAAGCCCTCCTCTCCCTCCCTCTGTGCTCTGAGGACGGTGAGAGAGAACAGATGCTTTTTTCCTTCCCTTCTCCCTCCGGCCTCGCAGCCGTGTGCTGCCGCCCGCCCGGCAGGCTGCCCAGGAGGGAACAAGGTCGCTTTCTGTAGTGCTGCTCGCTGCTATTCGTGTCCCTGCAGTGGCCCAGGCTGCCCCATACCCTGCCCGTGGCTGTGCAGTGCCCCGGTGGCCGGAGCAGCACTGTCCGGCCGTCTGTCTGTCCGGCCGTGGCTCTGCTCTCCTCAGGCTGCTGCATCCTCACCCTGCTGGGTATGGGGGGATGGCCCTGGCAGGCCACAGCAGCACCTCCAAAGCAAACAACCCCAGGTAAACAAGCATGCAAACCATTCTGTTCGAGAAGGAAAGCGAGCAGCAAGCCCCGAGCTTTCGGGGAGGCACCTACCAGGTTTGGAGCCCGCTCCATGGCCGCCGAGGGGAGCCGGAGCTCTCCTGCGCTGTGGCCGCTCCCTGCGAGCCGGGCAGCTAAAAAGGGAAAGCCCCAGCCCCCGGCTGTGCCCTGCCAGAGGTGTGTCCGGTCCCCAAGGTGCCAGGGAGCCTCGGAGCAGCCAGGGCAGGGGGCCAGCGTGGTCTGGGACTCGGCCACCCGTCACCGCCCCGGGCGCTGGCTGTGCTGCCCGTGGTGACTGTGGTCAGTGCTGGGTCCCCTCTGGAGCAGGCAGCCCTCAGGGGCTCTCCTGGCAATAACATGCTCTGGGGAGGGCGTTTGGGCTCTCTCGGTGTCACCAGCACGGTCACAGCCCTGACAGGCTGGAGGGACACGGCTGCTGGGCTGGCAAAGCAGGGGCTCACAGCAGGAGCAGGGGTGGCTGTGCCCCGTGCTGGCAGCAAGGTGAGTGGGTAACCTGGGGCTGGGGGCCTGCTGTCATCTGTGAGCCACCCCCAGCAGCAGCTCTGCTGTCCCCAGGAGCCCCCAGAGCCTTCTGCCCAACAGTGGGATGATGGCATCCATCACTCATTGCACTCCTGGTCTGTCTGTCCCCAAACCCTTCCCCTGGTGCTGTCCTGCAGCTCCTGCCCTAGGGACACAGCAGCTGTGCCCATAGCTGGCCGTGGGGCTGCGGGGGGCTGGCTGTGCTGGGCCAGGTACCGCGGTGCAGGGTGCTGCGGTGGGGAAACTGAGGCACGGGGTGCTGGCTGTGATTCCCCGTCCAGAGGACAAGGGCTGGCATTGCTCCCCCTGCTCTGTCGCTGTCCGTGCGGTCAAGAGCCACGCGATGGTGCTGTCCGCCACCCAACCGCTGCCAGTCCTTCCCGTCTGCATCCCTCCTCCTCCTCCTCTCCATCCCTTCCCTCGTCCCTCCGCCCATCCATCCCTCCCTGCATCCCTCCCCGCCCTCCATCCTGCCCTCCGTCCCTCCATGCATCCCTCCTCCTCTCCATCCCTCCGTGCATCCCTCCGCCCCTCCATCCCTCCGTGCATCCCTCCTCCTCTCCGTCTCTCCATGCATCTCTCCGCCCTCCATCCCGCCCTCCATCCCTCCCTGCATCCCTCCCCTGCAGCCCCAGCCGCAGGCGGATGCCGCCGCTGTTCCCCACGCTCCCGGCTCTGCCCCGCTCCTTGGGATGTTTCCTCCTCCTCCCGCCTCGCTGTGCATCCCCGGGGATCTGAAGGCCCTTGAGCTTTGTAGGGCAGAGGGAAATTTCCACCTTCTTTTCCCAGTCCATGATCTGTGCCTGTAGGAAACCCCATAACTGGGTAAAGGTCTCTGCACCCCCAGCTCATGCTGTCCCCCTCCTCCTGCCAGCCCTGGGGTGCAGCAGGGACCACCCTGGCTGCTCCCCCTGCCCAGCCCACATTAACACCCCCAAGGACAGCCCAGCACAGCTCCAGAGGCTTTGCTGTCCCCTGGGCTGGGATCTGAGCACAGATTGTCCCGTTTGTCACCTCGGGACCTGGGCTGGGATCTGAGCACAGAGTGTCCCGTTTGTCACCTCGGATCTGGGCTGGGATCTGAGCACAGAGTGTCCCGTTTGTCACCTCGGGACCTGGGCTGGGATCTGAGTACAGATTGTCCCGTTTGTCACCTCAGGATCTGGGCTGGGATCTGAGCACAGAGTGTCCCATTTGTCACCTCGGGATCTGGGCTGGGATCTGAGCACAGATTGTCCCATTTGTCACCTCAGCACCCGGGCTGGGATCTGAGCACAGAGTGTCCCGTTTGTCACCTCGGATCTGGGCTGGGATCTGAGCACAGAGTGTCCCGTTTGTCACCTCAGCACTGACCGGGGGAGCCCTGCGCCCACCCGCCTGTGCTCCGGGTGTACGGCAGCACCCGGCCTTTGGCCAGCAGCATTTTTGGGGTGCAGAGCCAGCCCCAGCCTGCACCCAGCCACTCCAGCCCCGCTGTGGCAGGGCCAGCAGGGCCGGTGGCAGCCCCGGGCGCCTGCGTGTGCCGAGCAAGCGTTGTGTCAGCACTCGGCAATGCTGTTTACACATGAGAGAGGCGCAGAGGCATCTGTGCCGGCAGCCAATTACCCAGTTTTGATCTTTTTTGGTGAAAAGGAAACCAGGCCTTTTCAGACATGGCCAAATTTGATAAGCTGGGGGAGGCGGGGGCGGGTGTGGGAGGATTTTCCCCCCCAGCCTCGCCCAGGGAAGGGGCTGGGATGGGGCTGGGATGGGGAGGCTGGGCCATGGCCAGCCCTGCCTGCAGCCTGGGTGCTCCGTGTGCCCATCCTGGCTGCAGTGCCACCCCTGAGGATGCAGGGTTGGAGCTGGAGAGCTGCAAGGCTGGGTCACAGCCAGCCCTGCCTGCAGCCTGGGGGCTCTGTGTGCCCATCCTGGCTGCAGTGCCACCCCTGAGGGAGCAGGGTGAGCTGGGGTTGGAGTGCTGGAACTCCCCCAGGGCTCTCCTGGGCAGGGGTTACCCAGAGGGGACAGGAGAGGTGCTCTCAGGTTTGGTACGTGCTCCTCTCTGCTGCTGTCACCACTTTGCCACACTGCCATAGGAAATTTGGGTGGAGAGCGAGGCCTGGAGATGGGGAACGGGGATACAAATGGGGCAGGGGAGGATGTGAAGAAAAGCTCCAGCTGCCCTGAGTAAACCCAGGTGTTTATTTGCCAGATAAGCCCTGTAAAACCCACCCCAGATGCAGGGCATCTGTGTCGTGCCACGCTCCTGCTTGGTAGCAGGGATGTGCTGGGCAGGGATCATGTGGCAGAGCACACCACAGGGACTGCAGGTAAGGGAACGGGGGGAAGTCAGGCCACAGCTCCAGGCTGGCAGAAAACAGCTTTTTGCAGCTTCCCACAAGCAGGAATGTCACTGCTGGGGTGAGGGCTGCAGTCCCATCCATCTGCAGCAGGCAATGGGCAGCAACACTGCTGGTGCCACTCTGCAGGGCATGGGCACTTCTCTGGGCACCAGGCTGCTCCAGAACGCAGCTCCTCGTGGGGTTTGTGCACACCTGAGCACAGCACACACCCACCCCGGCCAGACAGGCGGGTCTGGCAGGAGGCTCCAGCACGGCCTCATCCCTATCTCTGCGTGAGCAACATTTTCCACTCATCAAAGCAAAGCTCCAGGCAGCTGTCCTGGCCAGAGCCAGCCCTGTGCCGTGCTGGGAGGGGGGTCAGCCCCCCAGAACCCCCCTGGCAGGTACTGCTGGCCCCACCACAGCACGGAGCTCACATCCTTATTTGCACAACGGCTCCAGAGACGCCCGAGCCAAAAAAGCTTATTTTAAGCTTGCTGGAAAAAGAACATTGTTTGGTGGGAATTTAAACTCCCCATTCTCAAAAAAGGGAAAAAACAAAAAGTGCTTCATTCTGCCGGCTCCTGCCATTGCATAAACACAGAGACAGGCACGGCTGGACCAGGGGGGCAGGAATTTATTGCTGGCATCGAGCAGGATGGGTTGTGGGACAAGAACCCCTCCTCTTCTGTGCCCCCACTGCCCCAAATCCCTCATGCTGGCAGGAAGGAGGGAAGGGGCATTGCCCACCGTGTTGCCAGTGCTGTGGGCAGGAGGGGTGATCAGGCTGGCAGCCCGAGCTCTGGCTGGCCCGGGCTCTGCATCACTGCACAATATTATTAATATTATTTATACAGCCCTAATCCAGCTCCTCCGGGCGGGCTGCTGGGCCATGCTCGGGGCTGGCTGTAAATCACGCCCTTCGCATCCCCCAACAGCCGGATTTGGGTGTCGGGAGGCAGAGCTGAGTCGCGCTCTCCTCTGGGGCTGGGGGCACAGCAGCCCCCGACAGGAGGCTCCGGGGGGACGGGGGTGGGGAAGATGCGCGTCCGTCCGTCCGTCCGTGCGTCCGTCCGGCACATCCTGCGCGGCCCCTCCGGCGCATCCATCACCCGCTCGCGTTTACAGCACGTCGCTGCTTTTACACGATCCAGACGCGCAGGTTCCTCCTGTCCCGCTCCTCTCGCGCCTTTTGTTTCTTTTGCCTCCTGCTGCTGGAGACGGAGCCGCTGATGGAAAAAGCCTGTTCTGGAAACGGCCGCTTCCTTCCGTCCCTGCCCGGCTCTGGCCCCCGGTGCTGGCTCTGGGGAGGGCTGGAGGGGCCGGTGTGAGCGCAGGGCACGGACAGACCCTGGTCCCAGAGAATCCCTCTGTGCAGGGCAGTCTCAGGTTCCTGTAGGACAGACGGGGACAGAGCCACGCTGTCCTCCAGGCTGGGACCACTGGGGCACGACCTGGTCCTCTCATCCAGCCTGGCCCTGCTCCCTCCATCCCCCTGTGCTTGCTCTCTGACCTTTTCCAGCCCTTTGGGCTCCTGCCCTCAGCCTGCCCTGGCTGTGCCCCCCTGCCCACCAGCACAGAGCATGAGCTGGGCAGTGCTGGCTTTCCAAATAATTCAATTTTCCTTCCCCCTGCAGTCTCAGGCAGTCAGACACAAACCCTCGAGTGCTTTGGAGGGGTGGCTTCATTTTGTGCTGGATTGCAAAGGTGAGACAGCCCTGCCAGGACAGGGGATCCCTCTGCATCCCAGCTCCTTTCCTTCAGCCCCATGTGGGACACACGGAGCAGCCTGGAGCCATCCCCACCACCTTCCCTGCCAGGCCAGGGGGCTGGGGGATGCTCCCAGGGACGTGCTGCCAGGGCAGCAGTGCCCTCTGGGTCTGTGAGGAGAAAGCCTCTTCCTTGAAGGGCTTTGGTGGCTTTTTTGGTGGGCAGGAGTCCAAGCTGCCAGTTCCCAGGGCAAGGCGAAGGGAGGAGGTAAATGCAAAGCTCAGCGGTGGCACTGACGTCTGTCCTGGAGGGCTCTGACCAAGCCAAACTTCCCTCTGTGCCCCTGGGCAAGGGATCCCATGCAGGGACCCCCAAACTGCTGGGGAATCATCAGATGGGAACTGATGGTTTGAAGTCAGAGCAGACAATCCTGCCCTGCTCCCCATTCCCTGCTCCCGAGTGCTGCAGTCAGGGAGGGAAGGGATCTCCAGGGCAGCACCGGCCACTCCCGAAGGTCACCTTGAGAGCTGCTCCAGCCCAGCTCCCCATTCGTCACTGCCCTGCCCCTGCAGGGGCTGAGGGAGCAGGGGCTGTAATCACACACGGGCTCAGAAATGCCCTCCTGCCCTCCAGCAGCCCCCTCTGATGTCAGGCAGCAGATGAAAAGGTTCTAAATTTGGTGTGTTTGGATGTTAGCAGGGCTCGTAGAAGGGTTTCTCTTTCCTCATCCCAGGCTCTTGGGAAGGTGGGAGCAGCGCAGGGCTCCCTTTCCATCCCTGCCCTGTGGCATCACCCCCCGTGCAGCCATGGCCCTCTCCCCGCCTGCCTGGGACAGAGCTGCCACTGCCACTTGACCCCTGTCCCTACACCCAGCCAGAGAGGCTGGAGGTCAGCGGGACGTGGGGAAAAATGTCACTGTAGTGGAGATACTGAAACTGAAGCCGTGCTGAGGAGGGATGGCTGGGCAGCATCTTCGTGAAGGAGTAACAAAAACAAAGCCGCGCCAAGGAATCCTGCTTTGCCCCAAATGTTTTTCTTATGGAGTTGTAATAAGACAAGAGCTGTAAAGATAGTAACCTCCTAAACATTACCTTATTAAGGCTTCTCAGAAACCGCAGGGCACGACCCCTCTGGGTCATGGAACAAGAGCGCAGCATCCAGCGAACAAACAGAGGCTAACGTTACATTTTTCACTTCATTTAGGGAACCTGGTTTCTAATTATAGTGTTTGTTTAATGGCTGTGCCTCACTCCGAGCCAGCCCTCCCAGAGCAGAGGGACAGGGGAGTGGGAGGGCTGGGACATCTCCCTGCTGGCTCCCAGGGGATTAAACTGGGGACAGAGAGGGGTTTGGGGGCTGGAGGCAGTGAGGGAGGGTCAGTGCCCAGGGAGAGCCCCTGGGGACATCCCAGAGGTGCTGTCCCAGCTCAGTGCTGTGCACCAAGGCTGTCTGCAGCAGGGGAAGGGGGTGCTGGCTGTGCAGGGGGTGCTGCTGTGGCTGTGCTCTGTGCAATTCCCATCGCAGTTCAGTCAGCCTGGGCTCATCTCTGCCCTGCTGACAGCAGGCAGAGCTGCTGGGCCCTGGCAAAACCAAGGCTTGTGCTGCCAGGGCCGCTGCATCTCTGTGTGTGCAGCAATTAAAAAAATAATTGAGGTTTTTTTTTTTTCCTCCCAAGCAGCCCCTGGGAAGTGCTTCATATTCCTGTCCAGGTACATCACAGGTGGCTCTGGCTCCTCGGAGGCCACCAGGTGCCTCTCCCTGCCAGGTCTGGGCATGCTGCTGGTGGATCCAGACCCTGTGCTCCATCCCTGCTCTCCAGGCACCTTCCTGGTGCCTCGTCCAGCACAGGCTGGATCCCTGCTTCTCCTGTCCTGCAGCTCCCTCTGGGATCAGGGATATCCCCGAAATGCTGAGGGGTGTTCAGCTCCTGCAGCTCTGGCTCTGGTGCTGTGCTGGTGCCTAAGTCCAGGGGGACCCTCGGGGATGCCAAGCACTCCACACCATCCCTGTGCAAAGCGTGGCATGATGGCACAGAGGCCTTGGCCCTGCTTTGGGGCTGCCCCAGCTGGCTCAGGGGTGTGAGGATGGTAGGAGCCTCTCTGGGATGTGTTTCTGGTGGAAGTCCTGCCCTGCCTGACTCCTACTCCACATTTGTCCCCATCCAGGTCACAGCAACCACAGTGGCTGTGCATGGCTCAGGGTCAGCCTCCTCCCCACAGCCAGGACGCTGTGATGGACACAGACCCCAGCTCTGTGCCCCCTCAGGGGATGTCACCACCTTGGGGAACCAGAGCTGAGGCTGGCGGAGTCTCCCTCAGTAATTTCATGCAGCAGAGGCTGTTCCTGCTGCTCCAGAGCTGAGCTCCATGCTGGATTCACTGCCAGTGTCACCCAGCAGAGCAGAGGTGCCCAGAGCAGGGACAAACCCCAACTGCCCTGCTGGGGAATGATGGAGCAGGGGATGAAGGCACTCAGTGCCGGCTGTTCCTGCCCCAGCTGCCAACTGCTGCTCATCGTGGGGCTGGAGGCCATACATGGACTCACACGGGGCCAGGCTGGTGATGGAGCTCCCACCCAGGCTCCCACATCCCTGGAACCAGGACAGGCAGCCAGTCCTGCAGCCCCAGCCTCGCCACCACCACCCCACGGGTGTCCCAGCCCTGGGGACACGCAGGGCTGTGGGATCCTGGGCAAAGGGGTTCCCCAAAATCTGTCCCTACAGCTCCATCCTGTGCTGGGCTTGGTGGGCTCACCCAGCTCTTCAGATGTGGGGATGGACCCTCTGGGACTGGGGGAGGAGTTGTGCCTGCCCTGTGGATGTCTGAGATGGAAAATCTGGGAAAGTGGAGGTGAGCCCGGACAGGTGGGCTCCTCACAGGGCAGGGACATGGAACCCCTGCCTGGCTCCTGTGCTGTGCCCCTTTTGGGAAAACGAGGGACCTCGTCCTGCACTCCCAGCAGAGCCCCAGGGCTGCTGCAAGGCCTTTGTCCAGGCCAGATGGAGCTTTTCAAAGTCGTGGCAGTCACGGGAGCCTCCAGGCAGGCCAGGGAGCATCTCCTCTCCTCCTCCTGGCCTGCACACCACCGCAGCTCCCTGCAGCCATCCTCCCCATGGGCTGGGGGATCCTTCTGAATTAA